>OY540825.1:29547324-30147324 GCA_961205895.1 Mythimna pallens
TCTCTTAGCTACGCGAACTACCATCACGGTCATGGCGTCCTAGTGAGGCACGGGCCTAAGTACCTCAACCCACATCTGCTCGCTTTCCGCACAACGCATAACTATAAAAGGTGCAGTGACAATAACAGTTGTAAGTTGTATTAAAACTTTTTACTTACGACCTACGAGTTGCAGCAGTCGATAAGTATGGAACTTTTGCCAAGTCAATGTTGAACTTCCATACTAGTTAACTACCTGTATTTAACATACCTAGTTACTATAGAACCAGTATTATTCTGTGTCCTAATTATTGCTAAGTCCTACAGTCATTTGAGAAGATACAGACAGATTACTGTGGGGTAAAGTTGACGAAATATTTTGGGACTGGTTCAAATTGCAGCTTTCAGCTGCATGAAATGTTGCCAACATTCATTTCAGAGATGAAACAAAGGGAAATTATCTTGTAGCGTCGCGGCGTCGGTTCTTATTATTGTCTTTTCCTTTTCACAGCTCTATAGGTATTCAAGTAATTGCACTAGAAATTAGGTGGGTGTACCAAAGTAGGGTACTTTCTTACGAATCAGGGACATTATTATAGATCAAGTTTAAGCGCTTCAGCACAACTTCAGATAAAAGCGTAGCAACTCACGGCTCATAAATCACGACCAACATTATCCTTTTCCTGTAAACTTCCAAAGTAACGTCTATCACACACATCTCTTCGTGCAACCACATCATTCTTTACCCATGAAATCTTCCACCGATGCAGAGTAGCTGACGCGGCGAGGAGCGACGACAATTAATAACGCTCATCAAACTTGTAGGCGGTTTTTGATGCTAAGGGTGTGTCTCCACTTAACTGAATTTAGTTGTCTAAACGACTTATCCACTGAATTCAGAATATTTTCTATGTGTATATAAATTCGTTGAATGCACACTGAAAATATTCTGAATTCAGTGGATCAGAATAGCTTCAGTGTGCATTCAGCGAATATAAAGAATATAGTAAAATAATAGTAAAGTCTCGATACATTCTTTTAGGAGTGGCTGGATCTCTCCAGATTAATGGGTGGTAGGATGGGCAAGCCATAATTATGGTGTTAAGTCCCTTGTTTGAGGAGTTACTGGATAGGCGTCGCGGCATCCTCATCTTCCGCATGACACAGTTGTTTACCGGAAGTGGTGAATTCGGGAGGTTCCTGTTCCGGTTTTAGGCGGCCCGGGTGTCACCATAACCCGGAGGACCGGTGGCGGTGGTGGAGGTGGTGGTGTGCCCTGCTTGGGTGGAGCACCGCCGTGGCTTCGTGAAGGCGATCGGTGACGGCGACTGAATGGGATGCGGTCGCATTTCTGCAGCAGTAATGCTAGCAAAGAAGATAGCCGCAAGAGTGAGAGCATTTTCACGGTTTAATAACCTAGACAGGAGACACCCCGGGCCAGGGTTTTGACTAACGATAAAAATTTGGTCATTTGTGGTCTTCATCGTACGAAGGTAAAGTAACAGTAGAGGTAACGTTATGCTCGGTAACGGTACTTGAGTGAACTTTTACCGGTATCGCTACTTAAAGAAACTTTTAGTGTGAATTTGGTAACGTTAACAAGTCCTGCCCCAGGCGTCGGGAATCGCAGAGCATTCTTTAGCGTTGTAATTGTAAGTGTGGATTTGTGGACGATGTGCAATGCCGGCCAGCAGGACCGATACCTGCTAGGGCTATGTGACGGCTTCTAAAAAGGATACTTATGGTCCTAGAACGCAAAAGACAAGTGAAGGAACATTGGTATGGTTTTAGTCAGAAAAAATCTGAGGCGCCCAACCACTCCACCCTAGAGCGGGAGACGTCATTGGATGATAACCCTCATTTTAGAAAAATAATAGTGCAAGTCGGACTCGCGCACTAAAGGTTCCGTACAAACTTACTTATGAAAAAGTTCAATTCCCGAATGGACTTTCGAAGATTTTTCCGAATCGCAAAAAAGTATTTTTTTTTAGTGATGGAACAACATATTTACTGTTTTTAGATTTATTCCTATACCTGTGCTATAAGATCTTGCTTGCTTTAAATTTCAGGATTCTGGGTCAACGAGAAGTACCCTATGAATTTTGATTGCCTTGAGAGTGTCGAAATATACGTATTTTGCGATATAATCGGCCGTATATTTTTTTATGTTAACTTAGAAGTATGATTTTTTCACAGCTTCATGGGACTGCTGACTTGAGTATATGGTTTTACTTTCAACTCGATATCTCCACACGTTCCTGAGATAAATGGTCTTGACAGACAGACAGATGGACGGACAACATAGTGATCCTATAAGGGCTCCGTTTTTTCTTTCTAAGGTACGGAACCCTAAAAATGGATACATTCAGATGTCGCATTTTAATCTCCCGACTGATTCAGTAACATATTCTTACATATTATAAAACGAAGTCCCACACCGCATCTGTCTGTCTGTTAGCGATAAACTCAAAAACTACTGAACGGATTTTGATGCGGTATTCACCAATAGACAGGAAGATTCTTATGGAACTTTTAGATGTATAATACAAGCATATCATAGTAGAGAAAAGTCAAGAAAATTAAAAGGTTTGTAACTCAGTATACGTAGGTACCAAGTTTCTCTGACCAGAGGCAGAGATTTAGAAGACGATATAAGGAAACGGTCTATCCAGAAGCTAACTAAATTCAAACCATTAAAATCAACCTAGTGAAATAAGCCTTTAGAATGTATTTCGTCGGAGATCCATTAGCAGTCAGAGCCCGCGTGCGCTGAGCCCCGAGTTGCTGACACTTGACAAATGGTCGGTTATTGCTGAGTTTTGAGCTGCGGTGCGAATCGAAGCGAGGTCCGAGGTTTATTCGGATTTCTGATTAATACTGGCAAGTTTTGGGAGTGTTTTTGATTTGTGACAATGACGCATATTCTGTATTTAGGTAGATATTGAACGCGGGGTGAAAAAATGCCTAAATCTTTTCCCTTCATTCAGTCCATTCAAAGGTTGTCTGTAAGAAATTGCCCTGTGCGACAAAATCACCTATTGTACACAATTTTTTATAAATATTTGTCCTGCGTTAAGGTGTGTAATAAAGTATTTAATAATAATAAAGACCTTATACATTTCAAATGACATCCTGAAATGTATAATTTATTGTATTGTGTTCTGCAATAAAGATTTGACTTTGACTTTACATTTTATAAATCTTATACATGTTGTGACTTGGTTCTGGACCCCGGCGACCGCAACAGCAGCTGTTGGAAGGCCGGTACCGCTACAAAGAGGACTTGGTGAGGGTCGCGGGTATCTGATGGATGCGAGTCGCACGGGGTTAGTCGATGTGTTGACAGGGGAGGCCAATGTCCTACAGTCTTTTGGCTGATATGATGTTGTGACCAAATAAGGCACGGTTAATGATTTGGCGTAGAATAGCTTGGTATGGCTAGGCTCCACAAAACGATGGATCTACCTAAAATACGTCCCAAAATACACTCCTGCCTTATAACGAAGTTAACTTGACCATGGTGTTTTCTGTTAACAATATCAACAATCTACCAACCATTATCATTTAGGACACAACCGGCAAATACACTATCTACTTAATTAAGTTTTGCTAGACAAAATACATCGGATAAATGCGAGTGTTAATCACGGCTCTCTATTACCTACTTACTATCGTACAGAACTCACTAGTGTATCGTTAACTATTCCGAAATTACTTCCAGTCAAACGGCATAGATAAGTCAGGTGAACATTTAAAAAGGGGAGTATATTTAAAGTAGGTCAGCCTCGAACTACAGGTCAACAGCGCTGGCGGAGCTGTCCCAAACGTAATAAGTATTGTTCAGGGATGCGCGGACCCACTCACAATGTTGTGTGACTATAGCTTTGCGTGTAGGTACCTATGTCGCTGTGTAGTCTCCTTTATTTCTCCGTATAAACAAGTGAACGCGCGGGAATGTACTCGTGTTTATTTTATTCCTCGCAATATGTTGAATATATTACACCCAGTTTCTGGTGTGGGATTACAGGTATTGTACTTGAGAAATTAAATTAAGCTTAGGTGACGGAAACTGGATAGGTTCTAGAGAAAATAAATAGGCGTTCATTTTCAACTCATGTTGTATATCAATTACTCGTATTTGAATTCTCAAGGAAAGCGTGTACCTACCGGTTCTACAAAACCAGTAAATTGAGATAAATTCAGTAGCGTGTTGTAAAAATGCTGAAAGTAGATAATAGATTCTTTTTAATTAAAATTTACCTACTAGCTAATATCTACGAGTAACCAAAGAAATGTAATTAAGTTAGCAAGTAGGTAGATGCTAAAAAAATTTAAAAGAAAAATCTCTGACGCTCGCAATAAACTTTCTTGCAACGTTTTATCTGAAAAGGAAAAAAAAAAACGATTTAATAAAGATATTACGCGGGTGTTTAATTATTTAATGCGGCTGCCACCTTTGTTCCGCAATTAAAACGTAACCGAAGGGCTTTCCAATAAAATTATATTGCGCGCACGAGTGCGTAATTAGGTACCTGGAAATATCTTTCCGTGTATGAAGTGTGTGGAAACATAGGAAGTGGTGTTGTGAGCGGCGCGTTCCGTGTTTAGGGGACTGGAAAATACATTTGAACGAGAATAGCAAATGTTTACACGTGGTTTTGATTTTCACTCTAGGCTAAAAAGTTTTTTTATGGTAGGTAAGTGACGAAGTGATCGACGATGGAGCTCGCTACGATGGAAATCGGAGTTGGCTACCTGTAATAATAATAATATACAATCCGCAGTGCAGTTTTGTGGCGAACTGTTGGGCATTAGCGACCCCACGGACCCGATCTCCTGGGAGAATTCTTGTTGTGTGTGTTTATTGGCCGGCCGTAGTGAACACTGACGAGGAACTGAGCTCCCACCTCTCTCTTGCCTTTATTGGCTGGCTTGAGTGGAGATTCGCAAGAGCAAACGTGCTCGGGAGAAGGATGTATAATCCAGTAAGGTGCTGGTAGGGATCTTGATCGTACTGCCGTGATTGTCCTGATAGCCGTGGTATACCTCTCCACTCCTCAAGCACCTCAGGATATGTTGCCCTCTTGTTGCTACGTCACTTCGTGCTAGCGGCCGTTTTTTGGGGGCCCAATTATTGAGTGTGCGAGTCACCCCTTGCCTTTTTTCGATGGATATTAATAACGTTGTTCAGGCAAGGGCCATAGTCTTAACATAGTTCCTTGTTACCAGTCAACTTAAGACTCCAAAAACCATAGCCCTGTTGTCATTGTTCTCCATATGTCGCAATAGTTTTTCAACAACCGGGGGTTGTCCTTGGGTGCACTAGCATAGCGCGTACAGGGATAATCGTCGGTTGGTATCATGTTTCATTATAATTATCTAATGGGCCTCTGCGAGTTGGCTTCGGCTCCTCGTACGCCAAAGGTCCAGGACCTCAGGGTCCTCAGATAAATAAAAAAAAAAAACACAACTTTCAGACAACGCCATCTAGTCCCAAACTAAGCAGAGCTTGTGGTATGAGTACGAGACAACTGATAAACATACTTATATACTTCTAAATACATACATAATATAGATAAATTACACCCAGACACAGAACAAATGATCGTGCTCATCGTACTAACATTTGTCCTGGGTGGGTATCAAACCTACGACCTTCGGCGTAGCAGTCAGGGCCGCTGACCAGTAGACCAACTGGCCAGTCAGTCTATGAGTAATAACAGAAATTCTGATTGGTTAAGAGCGTCCTTTTCGAGGTACATTTTCATACAACTGCTTTTACGTGATTATGATGTTATTACACATCTACTCTCAATATTTTGGATACACAGCTATCTTGTGGATATTACCTAGGCTTCTATAGACATAAATTTGTGTAAAACTAATATAGTAAAGACCTCTGATCAAATCAACTATTTTGAATCGTAAATCGTCGTTCAAATCAACTATTATCGTGAACTTTGGCCCTACATAATGTACTCATATATTAAAATATTAAAAGTACATGAATAGAAGCGTTGCACATTTAATCGCAATTCCGAATGACGATCATTTTTTTTTTGGTTTTTGGGTTTAAAAAAAACACTTATTTCCTGGAACAAGTTTTGTAAAATATTCGAGTACATCACGGAACTATCGAATGCCAAGAGAGTTTTCAGGCGTAATCTCTCTTTTTTTTTGCATTGCGTTGCATTCTTCATCAAATATCGCGTTGGATTGCGTTATATGAAGCAACAAGCTTCTAAAACATGCTCGATGTTGACGATAGGCGAGTGGAAAAGTACCCTCTTAAGAGCTTGGAGTGGGCCAACCAGAGCGCAGAATAAGCGTTATAAACGTGTTGATTGATCACGTTAATGTAAAACAAATCCGCACTAGACACTCTGTGCAAGTGGCATAAAGGAGTTAACACGTTACATATTAAATTAAAATGACTAGACTGAAGGTGGAAATGCTAAAGAAAACGTTAGGCATGACATTTCAGGGAATATAAAGTGACATTCAACTAACTTTGTTAATAACTTGTCAACGCAATGTAGGGCACCAGCCACATCTAATTAGGTACCTACATTCTGAGATGACGTTGTTTTCCCTTAAGGGTTGCGGCTAGACGGCTGTACACAGACACATCCCTTCATAATTAAAAGATCTGAGCTCCTACCTCCTACTATGAGCTGCCTATGGCATCATGATTCTGCTGTAAGAAAGAGACGAAACTATATCGGTCGTATAGCACTCTGTCTTTTTACAGTGGACTCATATTGACAATAACATGTCTTGGTGGGGGGTAGTTCGTGTATCAATAACGAAAATAAACTGAGCAAGTGCGAGTTGGACTCGCGCACTGAGGGTTCCGTACAAACTTAATCCCTTTTATTGAGTTAAGATTTTTTTTCCGAATAACATTTTTTTTTTGTGACGAAACTACAAATTTAAAGTTTTCAGATTTTTTCTATACTTGTGCTATGAGACCTTAATTCGTGCCAAATTTCAGGATTCTAGGTCAACGGGAATTATCCTATGAATTTTGATTCCCTTGATAGTGTCGAAATATACGTTCTTTTTGCGACATAAACGTCCGTATCTTTTTTTTCGTACACTCAGAAGTTTAATTTTTTCACAGCTTTATGGGACCGCAGACCTGAGTATATGGTTTTAATTTCAACTCGATACCTCCATGCATTCCCGAGATAAATGGTCTTGACAGACAGACAGGCGGACAACAAAGTGATCCTATAAGGGTTCCGTATTTTTCCTTTTGAGGTACGGAACAATAACAATCAGGAATATAAACTGTGTAGGAGATCAGCAACATTAATGCTTGCTAAGGAAATTTATCGCAAGTAATGTGACAAATTGTCAACAGCGCGTTAGCTGCTGTAGTTGGTTGAATTGATTTTCAAATAAATTCAAATTCAAAGCATTTATTTCAAATAAACCATTTACAGGCACTTTTGAAATGTCAAGAAGTCAGTCAGTCAGAAAAAATGATGCTAATTGCACATTCCAAAGCGTAGATCTCTATGGAGAAGAATGTGCAAGAAACTCCATGGACACTCTTTTCAATCGTGTTTTGCAATTACAAATATGTCTGTTACATGTTTCTTGTCGCTATCATGTGAGAACAATGTCAATAAAGTAAAAATAAAAACTAAATATAGATATTAAAATAGCAACTGGCAGCTAAGAGATGACCAGTCTCAACTGACAGCGCCCGTTCACGGACCTGACGCGAATATTAGCACCACTCAGCTCAACCATTTTAAAGGGAACCGAATGATCCAACACACGCGCCACCATCAGTGAGACATTTGAGTGAGCATGACAAACTCTCAACTGCCATGCTCATTTATGTCAAACAGGACCAATAATAACCTAAAAATCATAAAATAGCTCCATGGTACTCACATTTACAAACTTTGAAAAAAAAATGCTTCTACATTATACAATACTAAATACAATAATAATTAACAACAATAATATTTTACAAATTATAGTTTCAACACTAATCAATTTGTACACCCCGGTGGTAGTGGAGCTGGACCAGCATTGAGCCAAGCATTTTTATCTTGAATATAATCCTCCAACTTATAATATGCTTGCCTGCATAGTGTGCGTTTAATACAAGATTTAAATTTCGTTTCATTGAGTTCTAATATTTGTGGAGGTATTTTGTTATAACATTTCAAGCAGTACCCCATGAAAGAAGAGGCCACTTTAGCCAGTCTAAAACCTGGTTGAACTAATTGGTCCCTATTTCTTGTAAGATAATTATGTCTATCGCCTCTTTTGCTAAAAAGATGAAGATTTTTTCTAACGTACATGATGTTTTCATAGATATATTGACAAGGCACCGTCAATATGTTAATATCCTTAAACAGTTCCCTTAGAGAATCGCACCGGCGGAGATTATAAATAGCTCTGATAGCTCTTTTCTGTAGAATAAAAATTGAGTCGATGTCTGCAGCCCGTCCCCATAGTAGGATACCGTATGACATGATACTATGAAAATAACTAAAATATACTAGTCTAGCGGTATCAACATCCGTAAATTGGCGGATTTTTCTAACAGCATATGCAGCTGAGCTAAGTCGTCCCGCAAGAGATGTTAAATGAGGACCCCATTGTAGCCTTGAGTCAAGCGTAATCCCTAAGAAAACCGTTTTATCGACAAATTCTAGTTTCTCATTGTTCAATATTATGTCACAATTACTACTCTTAACATTCGGTAAGGAAAATCTAATGCATTTCGTTTTTTTCCCATTTAAAACTAGATTATTAGCAGTGAACCACTTTTGGACCTGCAGTAGGGCGTTATTTTCGTCGTCAAGATTAATAGTCTTTCTATTTATTTTGAAAATCAAGGAAGTATCGTCGGCAAACAATACCATATTAAGTTTGTTTTGCAACAAATAGGGTAAATCATTAATGTAAACTAAAAATAAAAAAGGACCTAAAATTGAACCTTGGGGTACCCCCATTTCCACATTTAATCTAGACGAATTGACACCGTTTATCTGAACTAGTTGCTGTCTGTCATTCAAATAAGATTTTAATAAGCTTAACGCTGTTTTGCCTAGTCCGTAATGCTCCAGTTTCAGGAGTAATGTTTCATGAACCACACAATCAAACGCCTTAGACAGGTCGCAGAAGATGCCTATAGCATCTTGTGCCTCTTCCCACGCATTAAAAATGTGTTTTAGTAAGGAGACACCAGCGTCAGTTGTACAACGTCCTTTGGTAAAACCATACTGTTTATCGTGCAAGATGTTATTCGTGTTAAAATGATGAAGCATTTGATTTAACATTACCTTTTCAAATATCTTGCTAAAAACCGGCAACACGGAGACTGGCCTATAATTATTAGTGTCTTTACTATCCCCGGATTTAAAAAGTGGTATCACTTTACTGTATTTCATTAGATCTGGAAAGACTCCTTGATCTATACACAAATTAAATATTAAGGCTAAGTACGGCGCTATAGTCTCAATAATTGAGGTACAAACTTTGATAGACATACCCCATAGATCTTCAGTCAATTTAACCTTGATTTGTTTAAAAGCTTTTATTACTGTTATGGGGTTTATATGTTTAAAATTAAATTCAGTTGAGCAGGCTGCAACGTTCGCCTGTAATAAACCAAAAGCATGCGATGGCGCCGAATTTAGGGCTTCAGTAGTTTTAATTGGTATACTAGCAAAGAAATTAACAAATTCTTCTGCAACTAGTTTATTATCGCTAATAACACCATGATGAGTCTTCAATGTGTAATCATTGTTATGTATTTTGTTCCTGTTGGTTTCATTATTTATGATTTTCCAAACAGTTTTTATTTTGTTATCTGCTGATTTAACTTTGTTGCTAATGTATAAGGCCTTAGCTGCCTTACAAGTATTTTTAAACATTTTTGAATATGTAGCAACATACTTATTAAAAGTTGCAGTGTTAATAATAGGCTTAAGGCCATATAGCTCAAAAAGTCTTTCCCTACTTATTCTAATTCCTTTAGTTGCCCAGTCACTAAATCTAAACTTAGGGCAGATACTTTTTGTACTTTTCTCAAAAGTCTTATTAAACTCGGTTTGAACTATTGAAAAAAAATCGTTATATAAAATATTACCATTGTCCACTGCAAGGTTCCAATCTCCTAACTTGCTAATTAAAGTGCTGTTAAATTTATTTAGTTTACCGGATGTTATTGGTCTAGATTGTATCTGCACTTGTTGTATTGGTATGTTAGATTCAAAAGTTACCAATAGACCGCTATGATCAGAGGGCAGATAATTTACAATGGCTTTTTCTAAATAGTTGCAGCAACAAAAAACATTATCGATACATGTAGCAGTAGTAGTTGTAGTTCGAGTTGGTTCTATAAACACATTTGATAAATTAAATGATTTGAAGAGATTTAATAATCTACTGCTATCTGAATAATTTTCTAAAATATTTACATTAAAGTCTCCACAGACTATTACTAGTTTGTTACCAGTTGCAAGTTTTGCCATAACATCTTCCATGACAGACTCAAAAATAGAGTAGTTTTGATAATTAGGGGGCCTGTAAACGCACACTATGATATGCCTATCCAGCTCAACACAAGACAGTTCAATGCTATGTTCAACGGACAGTGCAACTATATCTTTACGAGTTTTAAATTTAATACTATTCCTAATTAGGATCAGTGAACCCCCACGTAACATTGTTTTTCGGTTAAAAGAACTGCCCACAGTATAATTCTCAAAATTGATTAGCATTTCGAAATCCTTTAACCAATGCTCAGTAAAACAAATGATGTCAAACATAGTTTTTTCTAAAAATAATTCAATTTCCAATTGTTTCGAAGAAAAACCCTGAATGTTTTGAAGAAACAAATTAAACGATTTTTGCTTAGCCCCTTTAGCGTTAATGCTAGAAGATACTTGACCTAAATTGCCAACAGTACCAACTATTGTCTCATTAGCTCGTTTAAAGTATTGGAACCAGCAAACATAACATTAGTACTATTACTAACGGTGGAACTAATGATTGAGGACTTCGACATACTAACTATGTCTGAGTGAATATTATAAGCTAATAGCTTTGCTATTTGACGTCTAAATATAATTGGTAGGTACACAGTATACCTAGCCGAGAAAAGTTTATCAACAAAATTGTTGATGTCAAAAAATAAAAACTTATCACTATGGTGACTAACTAACAAATGCATATGCATATTTAGCATGTGAATGTACTTATTTTGCCTATATGACAAATGCTCAAAGTACGGAAAAGCACACAAGATAATCTTCCTACAATTTATCTTCAATAGTTCTGTGACACTAGTAGTTATATCATCTTTATTCACATTTAAGCTATTACCCACAAATACAGATATAATAGCATTGGGACCATATACTTGTTCATTAACTAATGACATTATTTGATGGTAGGAAGCCTGAGGCCTACAATGATTTTGAGAAGAAAAAGGGAGGTTGTTACTAACTAATTGCCCTAAACCTCTTCCTATACTGTCTGAAAACATAATTGATTGATAATCCCCGCTGTCGTGGGAGGAAAAACTACAATTTACTGGATCTACCCCTTGAGTTAATTCTTGCTGAATGTGGGGTACCTGGCTGGTAATACAGTCCTGAACCCTAGTGGCCTGGGATGTGTCCTCTGTTACCACAAGTTGAAGGCCAGCCAGGTTATACTGAGATTCTCTCTGACAGGTACATTTGTTGCTACTAAGAGTAAGTGAGTCTACTTTGTCCACCAACTCGTTTGTAGCAAGAATATGTTCCTTAATTTGGTTCTTTGAACATACATATTTGTTATAAATTGACTTTAGTGACTCATCAAGAGACTGTATTTCTGACTGTAAGCGCTGAGTGTCAATTTCATAAATATTTATACTGTCTTCTAACTTAATCTGATAGTTATTTAATTGATTAATAAGGTTAACACGTTCTTTCCTTAGTTGAATATTTACGAAAAAGTGTTTTTGTTGTTTCTTGTGGTTTTTAAATTTTTTAATGATTTATATATAATAGCCAATTGCAGCACTTTTCTTGGGTTTAGGTTGTGTTACGTCGATCATTCATTTTCAGAAACCGGATAGGACTATGAGATATGAGATAGAAATTACATTCTATTTACATGTGAGGGAGAGGACATTCTTATGCTTGCTTCAACTGCCTCCGCAGGAGACATCTTGGGCGTCGGGAGGGCGATCTCTGGGCACCTCGCGGGCAGCGGACGGCGAGCAATGGGTAGCTCGTCATCCGACCGTCTGCCGAGCCTGAGTCCACAGCGCGGTGTGTTCCACGCGCGCCTCATAGAGATGACAGCAAAATTACGAAGCCCACTAGGTTCAATGCCGCTAAGGCTGCGGGATTGTACGACAGATTTACTGTGGGTCTGAAACGCAAAGTGCAACACTCCTTCTGTGTTGACACACTCAGGTGGGTTTTTGTCATTAAGTCTGTCACTTCTTCTCGCTCCACCCTGACCCAAAAATTGTTTTTTGACGAATCCTGTCCTCAAAAAAAATATATAACATGGGTATCTACAATTTTACAAAAACCAAACAATCTTTGCTGTCGCGTCATGGTTCCACGTAAACTGATTACCCATACATTTCTAAACCTACAGGTTAAAACTTAGAAGGCCTCGGGTTAACGAGAGCCTCGTGAAGTGAACGTAAAGCGATACACTAACTACGCTCCCAGCGTCGCCTGTTCACCCTCTGTAATTGGCGAACTAAACTTGAAGACCATGCAAATTGGCGTAGCTGACGTTAGTTTGTTTTGTCCTTGATACTCTATTGTTGTGTTATACGGGACTGATTTACGGTATAGGTACCTACATTGTTGTAAGATACAATAACATTGTAGCCATTTCAAACTTGTCATGCGTTCCGTTCTGTATCGTTTCAGGAGTCGGAAAAGTTTTGCAGCGTTACGTACTTACCTACTTAGGGGAAACCTGTATGATTTGCTTGTTTTTATATTCAAAAACGTTTCAGGTTTTGGTAAATTAAGATAACATTCTTTAATTCTTTATTGTACACTAAAACAACTTATAAAATAAGTAGATAACCAAGTTCATATACACAGGCGAGCTTAACTCAAAGTTGGGTTTCCTTCCAGCAAAACATAGAGCAGTGGTGGCCGAGTGGTAACGGCCCTGACTTACGAGTTGTAGGTTGCGGGTTCAAACCCAGCCAGGCGCATTATTTTGTGTAATTTATTTCATTACCACTGCTCTCGAAACGGTGAAGGAAAACATCGTGAGGAAACCAGCCTGTCCTAGAACCAAAAATTCGAAGCCATGTGTCATCCACCAACCCGCACTGGGCCTGCGTGGTGGATTACGGCCCATACCTTCTCCTAGAGAGGAGGCCTGAGTCCCAACAGTAGGAACATTATAAGGCCGACTATACTATAACCATTGAGTGATAGAGATCAGAATAGAGGGTAGGATCCAGTGTACAATTTTAAAATTACAAATAATACGAATAAAATAATGCATAAATATACCTACATAAATAAATACAAACATACTTATATATTACTAGCTTCCGCCCGCGGCTTCACTCGCGTAAACGTAGGTTTCTCCATACAAACTTTCGACCCCCACTTCATCCCCTTAGGGAGTGAATTTTGTAAAATCCTTTCTTAGTGCTCGCCTACGTCATAAAAGGAAACCTTGTGCAAAATTTCACGCTCCTAATCCCAGTAGTTTCCGCTGTGCGTTGATATGTCAGTCAGTCAGTTTCCCCTTTTATATATATAGATAAACATATAATATAAAAAAATAAAGTAAAAAAATAATATACAAAAACACACACAACATACAAAACAACAACACATTAACATACACACAATACTAATATTATTACATATAATATAAAAATGACTTGTATCAGAATTTAGTATATTATTATATCTTAATTATCTTCAGAGTCAGTCTTATTAATAAATAGGCGCTAACCAGAAACAGAATTGAAATCAGAATAATTCATTTGTTAAACATGGTACATGGTACTTACATTAACAATAAGTATTTATGTTCTCTAATAAGGATAATAAGCTATGTTTTGTCATCATTTGCTGATGGAATTTGTCCGAAATAAAGCAGAACGCGACTCATTTTAAAATTTAAAAGATTCGATGTAGGTCTAATCCAAAGCATTTTATCAAAGCCGAAATCGGTGGCGGCCAGAAAACTATGTCGTTTAATTAATAGCGGTCTTGCAGCAGTGATTCGTCCTATTTAATATCTGTGAGTATGTTAGGTTATGTATGAGTTAATATAGGTATTTATGTATGTGAAGTAATTGTTATAAGGTACGATGGGGCTGACATATCCTTTTTGGACAAAAGCCCGTAAATAAAATCTTGAATAATAATTTAAAAAAAAACTACTGACATACGAATTGTTTTGTTGATTTCTATGGCAATTAAATTATTTTTTATTATTATTACGAAATTGAAACATAAAAAGCCTATTAAAAATGTTGAAAAAAAAATACGGCATGTGTTTGGCGGAGGCTAATGTGAAAATCCACCGCACTCCCGCGACCCTCACCAGGTCGTCGGTCCACCTTGTAGGAGGCCTTCCAACGCCCCTGGGCGAGAAGCACAGGATCGGTCATTGTGGCGACGCTTGGGGGAGGCCTATGTCCAGCAGTGGACGTCTTTCGGCTGAAATGATGATGATGATGATGATGAATGTGAAAATAGCTAGATTGTGCATTTTTTTTGCATTACATAATTTAATCCCAACGAAGTATCTTGCATCTACACCTTTTCTCTACTTATACCAATTGTAATAACCCAAGAAAATTAAGCTTTTAAAAGCTATTATCAAGACTATTCAATAAATCTGTTGACAATTCTTAAGACTGTTAAGATTAGCTCAATGGCATTACTTGCTAGATATAGCTACCGTCAATCAATTAAATTGGCTACACGCTTTGTCAGCAGTGATTACACATTTGACATGATTAATGATCATGATTAGGTATTACCTGTTAGTTATACACTAACCTACTTCCTTCGGTGTGTAGCGGTAGCACAGTGGTAACTGCTCCGATTTACAAGTTGTAAATCGCAGGTTCAAACCCAGCCAGGCGCATTACCAACTTTGTGTAATTTATTTCATTACCACCGCTCTCAAAATGGTGAAGAAAAACATCGTGAGGAAACCGGCATGTCCTAGATCCAAAAATTCGAAGTCGTGACATCCACCAATCCGCGCTGGACCCGCGTGGTGGATTAAGGCCCATTCCCTCTCCTAGTTAGGAGGCCTGAGTCACAGCAGTGGGAACATTACAAGGCCGATTATGTTTATGTCATTAACCTACTTCCTTGCCCCGCCTCAAAACCTGCAGTCAAAGTGACCTATGTGTCGAAGTATTATTCCAACATTTATTATATTGTAGGTATGTAGCCTATACTGTACCACTTCTAGGCTCTGAGCCACTTCTTGCCAATTCATAAGAAAGACATCTAACTAAGTTATCATCCCACCATCTCCTTCGCGGTCTGTCTCGACTTTATCGTGTGGTTTCAGGTCACCAATTTTGTGTTTTACGGAGCCAGGTAAAAGACGCACTTAAGAATGCTTAAGATATGTAAATTTTTCGTTATTACATAATAGACTTCCAGATACAGGGTAAGAGCTAAAGTAGTAAACCGACTCTGTACATAGCATAGAAGTTTGTATTTGATTGCTAAGTTCTTGTAAACTTGTGGACGGGGCAACTAATTGAAAGTTCGAGCTATTGTAGTAGTTGCTTTGTTTGCTCATGATACAACGATTGTCTTTGATATGCACTGGAATATTTGTTAACTACATTGTGGTTGTGAGTTTAAAGTTGGATGAGAGATGAACGATTATTTAGTCTAATTTAAAGCTTGGGCTGGCGCAGTTGATACTGTGATACCTAAGTTTGCTTGAAAAATTATGTGATAAAAAGAAAAGAAAAGAAAGAAAAAACGTTTATTCGTACAGCAAATAAATAGATTAGGATTACTCAAATCAAAAAGTGACTACATACGCGCTAGATAAATTTTCTATGGCATGATAAATTAGATACCTGACTAATAATTTTGTACGTTGCTACCTGATATATCAAAGTGTTGTTATACCAGGTCTAAGTATATATTAAGGCTGTGTCTTATAGATAGATAACAAAGATTTTATCTCACTTACGTCTGAAATGGTAAATTATGATTGATGTAAGAAACAAGCTCAGCAAGATTGATGCCACCGTCTTATGATGATAGACATATTAGAAACTTTATCCATCATACAATGACATGAAAAGTTTCTGAGAGGTTCAGAATTCCACGTACACAGTCCAGTGTACCTGAGAAGCTACTTAGGCTAGGCTTAAGTAGTTATTCTCCGACCGGATTGAACCCAGTGCTCAAAGTTTGATCCTGGATTAAAATTAGACTAAAGTTATGTTAGGTACATAGTTTAACGAAAGCTATTTTTTAAAGTTACTACTCTAGGCATAACAGTTTATGCTGAACCGAAAACCAGATGGTGAAGAAAAGTTCTAGACTTATCAATAGGTCGTTAGACAATGGCAAGGCCAACAGAAGGTATACGACAAAAAAAAAATGGTATGTTTTACCTATTGAAAGCATACCCTTTTTTATTGACCTGTCAATAAACTGTGTCAATAGGTTATGGACAATATACTACCGGCAAACACAACTCTTTTTTACGTGTGGAAATTACCCAATGACACCGCGCGCTCTTGGGTGGAGCGAGAGAGCGTGTCAGACTTTTACTGAATAAAACCACACATGTGTCCTTCAGTTGCCCTTTGACTACGGGTTTCTCCTTCAAAAATTCCCCGCGGTCCTAGCTAGTGGGCATCGGCTTGCCAGCCGCTGCACGCGCATAACAATGTGGCGCAGCGTTACAGACCACACTGGAAGCAGTGGTCGCTGCGGTCCACCTCCGAGGTGCAGTGGCCCCCGCATTGTGGCCCACCTGGCACCGGAATCACCTCAGAAGTTTGGGCTCCAGCAGCTTCACCTGCGCTGAAACCTAGCTCACCAAGAGCCTTCGGTCCTCCCCCGTTGTGACTTTGGCCGCCGACACGGGGCAGCTCACCGACCCTCGACACCCTGCGCGTCCAATACAACAACGCCTTTAGGATATAATTGCAGCTCTCAAGGTTTTGCAGTGCATCTGGTATTTTCGTGGAGCCGCTTAAAGACGGATTCACAGACATTTTGCGCAAGAACGTGGCCTGCTTATTAAGCAGGGTTCGTGCTAGCGATAATGGCGTTAGCTGTTGCTTTTAAGTTTGACTGCCCTATAATAAAGCATCAAATTAGAGTGCTGATGGAAAAGGGTTGTTAATTATAAACTAATTGTAATTTAAAATGTTTTAACACTTAGGTCATAAGTTTTTCTACTAACCTTTGGATCAATGTTGTCTAAATTGATGGACATTGATTGATTGAAGAAAGAAATGTCCTCCTCTGATTCAATTGGAAGAAACGGTCTCGCCCGCTATTGCCAAACAAGACGTTACATCAACCCTTAGCGTCAGTTCTAATCTCACTAAATTATTCACCTACGCGCCATGGGGAATTAGAAAATGTAATAAGGATAAACCATAAAAGCAACTTTTGGGCTTCACTAATTTAATTCAGCTTGCAAGCATTGTCTGGCGTGGTACGTAATCTAATCTATTATTTACGATTTTAACGCTGCCATGGTGAATGGGTAATAAACAGAACACTGATACTGAGAGTTACGTCTTTTTGTATCGTTTGAAGATTGGCTGTGCGCAAAACTTTTTTTTTAAATCTTACACTTTTTTAAGTAAGGAAATCATCCAATGACTTCTTCCGCTCTAGGACGGTGCGCGAGTGAGAGTGTCAGACTTTTATTGACTAAAACCGCAACTATGTTCTTTCTTTGTCATGCGTTCCAGGACTCCAGGTTTTCCTTTTGGAAGTAAATCCCCAGTAAGCTTAAGCGATCCCCTACGATTTTGCTGATATCTCTTTGGGGCGCACGTAGAACACTAGTCGCCGTCGACGACTCAGGCTCGGGCCGGACGATTGACGGACGGCCGGACGGCGAGCTACCATTTGTTCGGCATCCATAAGCCCAATATTGCACTAAAACAGCAAAGATATAGAACTTATCTGAAGTAAGTAGGTACGAAATTGCAACTAAGCTACTTTTTCTATCTTCATTTAAAAATAGAGAAAGCGATTTTCTTTTTATTTTCCTCTGTATGTCAGCAGAACAAAAATAAATCACAGCAGAATGTAAAACTCCTAACATTTTCAACTACCTAATGATTAATAGGCTCCGCCTTTAGGAACAATGGTTGTTATGAAAGAGCGTCTGCTTTGATTTACACGGATATCGTTATTTACTTCTGTAGGTACTGACTGGGAAATAACATGAAATGTTACTGTATAGATACCTACCTTTACTATCCAGTGGAACCGTTGTTAACCTAATTAAAAACCTGCTATTTTCATTGTTATTGTTTGTTGTTTTTGGTGTACTTGCAATAAAGTTTATTCTATTCTATTTTCAAAGAAGGCTCAAACCGTGAGTGTGTTGACTTTTCTTTCACTGTTGATCCCAGGTATAAGTAATTATCTACATTTTTGTATTTTTTTCTGTTGGGTACATGGTAAAGTATTGTGATATCGAAAGAGGTTGTGTACGGTACAACCGCACATACTGCAAGTCAGCATTTACGCCTCACACTCATTTTCATCATCATCATCATCATTTCAGCCGATAGACGTCCACTGCTGGACATAGGCCTCCCCCAAATGTCGCCACAACGAACGATCCTGTGCGTCTCGCAACCTTCACCAGGTCATCGGTCCACCTTGTAACACTGCGTCTTCCGGTACGCGGTCGCCACTCTAGAACCTTTCGGCCCCAACGGCCATCCGTTCTGCGAGCAATGTGTCCTGCCCATTGCCACTTTAGTTTGGCGATTCTTCGTGCTATGTCGGCAACCTTGGTTCTCCTGCGGATATCTTCATTTCTGATTTGATCACGCAAGGAAACTCCGAGCATAGCCCTTTCCATTGCTCTTTGGGTGACTTTGAGCCTTCACACTGACACTCATTTTACTTTATAATAATGTTCAGTTCGCGTCGAGCCATCAAGAGGGGCGATCTCATCACGGCCAACATGGGTCACGTGTCACTCAGTTCACACACATCAGTTCATTAGCTCATTTTACCTATAATCTTTGGAACAATACAGTAGTTTAAATTATTTTACCATCTTTTATTCTATTCTGCCCACATCATTTAAAAGTATGGTGTGATCTAGCAAGAGATCATACAGGTTGCATTCCTGCTATTGCCTTTGTTAACTTGCAATTTAGCAGAGAGATATTATACCTTTTTCAGGTTTATGCTATAAATAACTATCAGTAACAGTTTTACGTCCGTTGCGTCAGAACCACAGGTTCAGTTGAAAATCAGCGTCAGGCACTAGTTGTCTGACATTCATGCTGAACTGGACCTATTTTGGTGCAGCCGTGAGGCACACAAATGCATTTTTTTGTTACTTCTTTTTTATTTTTATTTTTTGTTTCGTGTTTACCCTATATTGTGTTTGTGCCTTGTGCTGTACCAAATAAATTCTTTTTCTTTCTTTCTTTCTTTCTTTCTATCTACATAGAATCAATCAACTTCAATAGAATCGGCGCGGCGTTCGTATTTGATAAGAAGAAAAGGGGATTGTTGATATATGTCAAATAAGTCGGGTTGGCTGTCAAGCAACTGGGCGATAATAATTTTATAATAATATAGCTTTTTTCCACGGCTTCGCCCGCATACATAAAATATAGCCAATGTCACTCAAAAATAAAACAGCTTTCTATCGGTGAAAAAATTTTGGCAATCGGACCAGTACTTCCAGCGATTACCTCCTACGAACAAAAAAACAAACTTTACCTCTTTATAATATTACTGTAGAAGTGTAGATGTAGATAACATAAGGTGCTTCTAACAATATAAAGGTAGTATAATTTAAGTACATCAAGCCTTTCGTTACATTTCCGCCTCCACAGTACCATATTTTAGTAAACTAAACTGTTTAGCAGTTCAGCTTAACGCCATAGTTGTTAATTACTTTTCCTGAGGGAAAAATCGTATCTGTACGGGAAGTTGCTTCAAGTTACTGTAGCATCTACTTTTTTTTAGGTGGGAAATCGTCCAAGACATCTCTCGCCCTTGGGCGGAGCGTGTCAGACTTTTATTGACTAAAACCCACTCGTATTTTCCTTCGTTGTCTTGCATTCCAGGACCGGGTTTTCCTTTCAGAAGCAAACCCATGGCCACAGTAGGCTTTAAACCTGCTGGGCCCCTACGGTTTGCTGACATCTATTTGAGGCGCGCGTGGAACACTACGCACCGTCGGCGACTTGGGCTCGGTCCGCACGGTTACCGGACGGCCGGACGGCGAACTACCCATTGCTCTGCAACTGCCATTGCTTGCCATCCGCAAGCCTGCACCTGCGGTGGCTGGAAATCTGAATCGGAATCCCGGTGGCTGGGGCGTGAGAGCCGTTTCCTCGAGCGTTCGGCCGAGGCGGCCGAACGCTCGAGGAAACGGCTTTGCTAGCATTACTGCTTCGCAGAAGGAGTTGACCGCCTGCCACTCCTCCTCGCTTCGGACCATGGCCTATACCAAGGCCTAGCGCGAAAGATCGTTGCCACCGATCGCGCCCACGAGACCACGGTGGTGCCCAAGTGGGGCACACCTCTACCGTATAATCCACCGTGTCCTCCGGGAGGTCCACGCACTGGTGACACCCGGACAATTCTTCCACACGAATTCGGTTCAGGAACCTCCCGAACTTACCTTGTCCGGTGAGAACCTACGTCATGCGGAAAATGAGGACCCCGTGAGGTCTTTCCAGTCACTTTGACTGTCCTGCTGGTCTAATGTTTAGTGGCCCTGACTGCTATGCCGGAGATCGTGGGTTCGATTCCCACCCAGGACAAATTTTTGTGTAACGAGCACAATCATTTGTTCTGTGTCTGGATGTAATTTATCTATAATATGTATGTACTGGTATTTAGAAATATTTAAGTATGTTTATAAGTTGTCTAGACCACTTGTATTATACAAGCTCTGCTTAGCTTGGGACTAGACGGCATTGTGTGATAGTTGTGTGAATATTATTATTATTACTCCTCCAAGCGGGCGAATAGATACGGCTGGAACTTTATGTTTAAAACGAGTGGACTGTATAGATATAGATGTTTAAACGACGCACAAAAGAAATGCCCGAAGTCACCGACGTATGTGAGCTCAGTGTGAGGCAGGTTGCATCGCGGCCGGTTTCGGTGTCCCGACCCTCACACCTTCCCCGCGGTGGTCCATGCATATGTGAAGCGGCCACAGAAGGGACTTACCACCATAATTATGGCATGCCAAACTGTAGCATCTACTAAGACTTAAAATCGATCTCTACATAGTAACCGCGTCTATAGCAGATCTCTACTCTATATAAATAGCCTGGTTCGGTCTCAAAAGAGACAATAGGCTGTACATTATCATCAGTAAGCTCTGCCGTATTACTGATAAGACTGCCACGCATGGTAATACTCGCTGTATGACCATTGTATAGTGCTCCCTTGGGGTAGGCCTCGTGTAGCTAGGCTGGTTGTGCGCGGTTGTGTTACTATGTACTTAGGTATATGTGGATTAGGCACAGGGCAAACATCACCAGATACATAACGTGTATAATCAACGAGGTAAGAGTTTTTATCTACCTACCTTCGAAAAACAATATTGATATTTATGAATAACAATTAAAAGTAATTTAATTTTATAGCTTGAAGATATGATTTACCACGGTTTAATACCTTGGTAGTTTTTCATAGGAACAGCATAAAGCAGTTTCTTAAGCATGCTGTAGAGGCATTATTTTAATACCTATAGCTGTACTAGGAAACCATACTCATTCACATCTATTTACAAGTCCTTACATAATTATACAAAGCCTGTAAAAATCAAAATAAAAAAAAGAATTTATAAAATTAAATGCAATTAAAATACAATGGATTAAAATACAATTAAGTGAAAATAAATAACTAGGTATCCGATACTTACTAAAATTGAATTTGATTGATTACAACAACAATATCTTTAACTAAATCTTATTAAAGATGTCATTATTTTCGCTGTTTCAAATGCTAAGTATGTGGATAGTAGGTGGCATGTAAGTAGGTATCTACATACATACATACGTTATACGTATACGTACCAAAATTGTGATAAGTCAGCACAAGGAAGTAAAATGTCGTAGTTGTTTCCGGGTACCAAAATGAGAGCTGTCGCCGACACTCACGGCTGTTCGCTAGTTTTGTCTGCGTGAGGTAATGTATTAAGACATGTGGGAGTTGTCACATTGAGTTTGTTACCATGTGACATTGTCACAAGGCTCCAAGGTCAGTAAACTGTTATGCCCGTTAATCTTTATATACCTAGCATAAAACAAAGCATGTGCTTTTTGCGCCTGTCTGTTTATCGCATTAGATTTTGATATGGTTTTTAGTAAAGAGCAATAAAAGATGTATGTAATGTAAGTATATACTTACATAATTTTTAACCCGCGCGAAGCTGATCGGGTTTCTAGTACCTACCTAAAGAATAATGAAATGTTACCATTATAATATACTCGTAGCTTAACATAAAGTTGAAAATTTTAACGAACTACATAAATAGGTATCTATGTATGTTACTTCTCAAGTTCTGTATCTTCATCCTACGTATACCAAATTAGGTATTACCTAGGTAGGTTTTCGGTAGATATTAAGATGCTATTTATTTTTCATTTTATTTAGTTAATCACAATAAAAGTCTGAGTACCACGCACTCGATCCTAGGGTCCTCTGTACTTACCCTTACAAATGAATAGAACACAATTGTTGATAAAAAATAAACGCGAGTGTGTCGGGTCCTAAGTCCTCAGTCACCATAATTGGGAGCGGCACGATAGGCTGGCAGACAAGGGTTAAATCCACAAAATATAAAAAAACAACTCCCCTTGTTGAGGGTTCCGCAAACTTTACACAAAACCCTGCGGGACACGCACGTATATATTTGTCACACTGACGCAAACCGCGTAGTCGGCTTACACTGGCGGCGCTAGAAATGTACTCGTTAGCTTATTTATGTCAGAATATTAATATAGGGTAGTAATTGGTACAGACTCTGGCGAGTAATGTCAAAAGTCATTCAAGGATTTATGATAATAATATGTATCTATTTCAACATTTTCTTTTGCGAACTTTTCTAAGAAAAAGATCCGCAAGGGATTCTTTCAAAGCTATTTGACAGACCTTTTGATATCCTTAGTTATATGTATAGTAATACAAATTACGATAATCAATGTTGCTTTTTTCTTATACCAAGTTTTTGTACGAAAGGCTAGGTACATAGTGCTCATAAATATATCAAACAAAGGATCATATGAGACGTGCTTAACACCAAAGTTTAGCTATTATTCGTTTATTTTCGAGCTGGCTGGCTTGTTTTCGAATAGAAATGATTTATTGCTGACATCCTCGCGAGCCAAGCACGAGTTTCCCGCCAATATTCCGATAAAAATGTTGATAGCACAGTAAAGAGTAATGGAAAGTGCCTGTTACCCGTAATTTACAAGATAATAATATTAATCAACTTTTATCTAAATGGGGCATAGATAAAACTTTGTATCTACCTACAAAATGTCCGTGACTGTACAATTTTATTATTTTTGGATTTCCGTTAGATGTTTCGGATATTTTATTGTCATGTATTATTTTAATATAGTTTTTATTTACTTGATATTTTAGTACCATGTAATTTTTTGATAATATGTAAATAATAATACTAATTTATTGGCATTCGATACCAAGTATATGTTGTATAAATGCAGTGTGATGCACTATTGTTACCACATACATTATTATTATTACCTAAGTCAAACTTGTATTACGTTGCTACTATTATTTTAGAATAAAATAAAGTAGATGAGTTTTGCTGAGAAAAAAATTGAAAAAGTGATTTGGTTCTTTTTTGTGGTATTATTTTTCTCTTTTAATAAGTTTTATTATATCTACACAATTGATTTTTACATTAATTTACTATTTTCGTGCTTTACGTTTTTATTATTTATATATGTATTTGAAATATCAATTTGGTCTCGTGTCATAAAATTAATAATAACGTAGGGTTTAATTTAACAAACATGAAATGCCAGGAAAATGGTTTTTTAAAACTTACCTGAAGTAAAAATCAATCCTATCGTGTTTCCTTTTTAAAAATGTAAAACATTTGTTTAAATTAAATCCCTAAATTACAAAACAAGCAATTAAAACAGTTTGACTAGTTTGTGCACTATTTAGCACTATTAGTAACAATCTGATTAAGTCGATTTTATGTTCGTATAATCTAGTAAACATAACAACAACAGGTCGTTAGATTGGTTAGGTATAATGGTACCTAAAGAGGAAATATTGGCACTGGTACGTATTGTGCTAATCCGCCAAGAATTTTGTGTTTGCTTCTCATCGAGGCACTGTAGGCACCCACTAGAGTGGGAAGAAACTACCTAGAACCTGAAACCTGGATGAGTCTTTAATACCAGTTATTATAGACTCATCCAGGTTCCAACAATATCCAGATAGAAAAAGAAACCTACTGCTCTGTGTCTAAATATCTAGCTAATAAAAAACAGGATTTCCAAAAAATACAGTGGGTGAAAAACCCCGTCCCGTCGTATAACTAGCAAACAAAGCGCAGTTTGTTCGTGTGTAGTCGTGTGCACTTGCGAGCTCTGATTTAAGTGGCTTTGAGCAGTAACTGCACCCGCGCGGCGCCATTATATATTTTTGCGAAATATGCTCGACACCCGTTTTAATTAATGTTTTGCGACTTCGTTTGTTAGTACTGGAAAATTCTAAATTATGTTTTTGTAAGGTCATTTTTTAAAATAATTTTAATTTCTGAATTATTATTCTACTTTTTGCTACTGACGGCTTGCTAAAATATAAAATTGGCTTTGGCTACTCAATTTAGACTACGAAAAAACAGAGGCCGTCTTAAAAATATTGTCATAAAAAAAAATAAAAAAAAGCATAATCAATAAACGCACGAGTATCACACTAACACTTGCAACCACTCTTACCCTTCTCACACGCACTCAGACACTCTCACCTACAACACTACACTCATTACATAACACTTCCCACACTACATTCACTACACCACACTCTACACAAACCACTAAAATTTTGTTTTCATATCTTATAGTTTAGTTAACTATTTGTCTTTGTTATTGTAGCTTTCGAATACGGATTGAAAGAGACTGGACCCCACAACACAGGGAATCCTAGTGTGGGATTCAGGGTTTCATCTAAATTTGTAAAATTTAATGAGACAATAAATAATTTTATTTTATTTTTTATTTTTATTTTATAAAATACAGCCTTGAATACATCTCCCACAATGGTTCGTCCTAAAACTAAACTTCTCCAATAAAAATGTAAGCGCTAAGAAAATCTTAATTATACAAATTTCAAGTAGGTATACCTATATTAGAGCTGACACGTAGTACGGAGGTAATTATGTTTTAGTGGCCTCCAGTTTACGAGGCGTCGGAGACTCGTCGGCCAGTCGGCGCGCTGTCGCACGCACTCAGAACTTACGACGTCTAACTTCAGCTTTATAGTGTTCTTTGTAATGCGCACTTTACATTGCCAGGTTTGTTTTGTCTTTAGAACATGGTTGGGGTTGCAGAGTGCGTTAGATGCTGGTTTTTGAGATACGACTTTTTGTTGCAGTGTTTTGTTTGGCTTTGTCTGAGTGGATCTTGTTGGTATTCTAAAGAAGTATCTATACAGAGTTATGTCAAGACATTTCTGGCTAGCACCGAGTTTTTTCGCAGCGCATGTCTGTGTGACCTCTTATTTGGTAAACTATTTGCACATCTGAAGATTGTGTTGGGTAAATACCAAGACTCATTATAAGCTTACTTATAATTGATAGGCTGGCGATTGACCACTACCTATATCACCTGATAGTAAGCAAAGGTGTGGTCGACGTTGGAGCGCACCACACCTATTAACAAACTCGTTGCTTCTCAATTTCTTTTAGTAACCTACTACCCTATCATATTCAATTATATAAAATTATATTGTATTAATATTACAGTGAAATTCTACATGTTTTTGTATAGTTATTGAATTTTTGTTATTCAATCATGCCTCCACGTGAGAATTGATTTGAAAGAACGCTGGTAGCGGGTACACTATGGATGTAGGGTCATTTTTAATGAAAAATGATCATACAGGTACCCCTGTATGATCACTTTCTGCTTTCATTCGCTGACAAACTATAGTATGTACATAAAACCAATCCTTATTCTTGTTCATTAAATATGCTCGCCGAACTATTGTGTGGGTATTACCTCATTATTTTTCTCACTTTTCCTCCAAGCTAGTAGTTACGACTCCCCTGGGCACTATTCTCTTCTTACATTAGCAGTACCCTGCCTGCCCGTTTGGTCGGGATAACGCAAATGAATTGCTAATACCGCCAGTATTACCGCTCAATGCGTCCAGTTGGCAAGGGTCTGGATAGTTCTCTTGATGATCCGGCAAAGGTGGATCCGATGCAATAAAAAGGTTTTGTGAGATGTTTTTATTTTGATGGAATTAACTTCTGCTCGCAGCTTCGCCTTCGTGAAATGTGTTTCACACACAAAGGACATTTACCAGGTTTAACCCAAATGCTGACCAAACGTGGGAGAATTTCCAAAACGCACCTTGCATCAACATAAACAAAAATGTTAAAAAAACAACGTTCCCAGGGTTAAAAAATTACGGTTTTTCGAGTATTTTTAGTTAAAATATTTTCATTTTTTTAATATATACTTAAATCAGCAGAAATTACTTCTGACTGATTAGCGGTCAACAGGGCTAAAGCTTGTTTGAATTTCTATTCATAACTCTAATAAATAAATACCTACCTACATCGACTTAGGTAGACCACTATTTTTTAATATAGTTTGATCTTTTTCCTCGAAATTCCTCGGATAGATATTGAAGAGCTTTGGTTTACAGAGTAGGTAGTATGATTGCTTGTTTGGCAATGACTGCTTCTGCACATGTGGCCCCCTGGTAACTCATAATATTGTGTACATCTATCTATTAACTGCTCCACATTTGTTGTAATATATACATTTTCTTTTTTCTTTTCTTCCTACACATTGCTTTTGCAATATTTTTTATATTACTAGACGCCAACCACCATAAATTCATTAGTAATTTTCTTTTTGTTGACATGTCATTTATTGATAATTGTAATTATTTATTGTTCTTGTTTTTTTTATATAGCTTCTTTTTTTGTTTAATGTGAATGTGAGAACACTGTGGACTTCGGGAATTCTTAGGTTACTTCCTATTACGACTCACTTTTTTTTAATATGATTATTTTTATTGTGCTGTTGGGTACAATATTGACTGGTCTACACTGTTCTTACATAATGTCTATTAATACTGTAATATGAAAATATTGTAAACAATCACTTTTTTAAAAGAGTAACCATGTAGTTTCTTGCCGGTTCTTCTCCATAGGAAACGACCAATTTGGAACCGTGCACTAGCTTCTGACGTTTTATAAGTGCCCATGTAGGCCTATGTGAAATAAAAACTTTTGACTTTGACTTTGACTTTGACTTTGATATAATTGCATTATGTGTCCACTTGGTACAACTCTCATACATGACTGGTCTATGTCCTTTATTTACGATTGATACCAATGAAAGAAGCTGCAAGAATATAAAACCGAAGTCTTAATCGAAGTTATGCTATTCATAGGTTCCCGCAAGTTAATTTTTATTCGAATTCGTTCAGTTTTTGAGGCGTGATGAGTAACAAACACCGAAACCTCTACGTATAGTATAACACTCGTATAGACTTTTATATTTATAATATTGAATTTGGAATGGAAGAGATAATAATAAACTAATCTTATAAGTAGACAACATTTGTAGCTCTAAGTAATTAATCTTATACAATTAATTATGCCCCTAATAACTATGTGTTTCACTAAACTATAAATGTTAATGACTAGGATTATCGACTTACCCGAGCTATGTTTATGAAAACCTGTGTTTCAGGTCATCACTTAATTGAATAAAATAAAGATGGTTTTTTTTTGTAGGGGGAAAATCATCCAATGACTTCCCTCGCTCTTTCGTGTCAGACTTTTACTGACTAAAAACCCACTCCTGTTCTGTCGTTGCCTTTCGTATCAGGGCTGAGTCTTCCTTACAGAAGTAGACCTTTGGCCCCAGTAGGCTTCAACCCTGCTGGGCCGAGGCGCGCGTGGAACAGTACGGGCTCGGTCCGGACGGTTACCGGACGGTCGGACGGCGAGCTACCCATTGCTTGCCGTCCGCAAGCACGCGCCTACGGTGGCCGGACATCAGGATCGGGATCCCGGCGGCTGGGACGTGAGGGCGGCGCCATCGCGCGTGCACGTGCGGCCGCCTCCTTTGCTAGCGTTACTACTTTGCAGAAGGAGGCAACCGTCTGCCACCCCTCGTCACTTCAGATCATGGCCTGTACCAAGGCCCGACGTGAGAGATCGTTGCCACCAATAGCCCTCACGAGGACACGGCGGTGCTCTGCCCAATCGGTCCACACACTGGTGACACCCGGGCGTTACTTCCGCATGAATCCGATGCAGGAACCTCCCGAACTGAACATATCTGGTGAGGACCTGCGTCATGCGGAAGGTGAGGACGCTGTGAGGTCTTTTTAGCCATGCCTCAAACAGGGGACTTACCGCCATAATTATGGCGTGCCCAACGATAGTGGCATTAGTTTTTAGCCAAACTATAGGTGCCTAAACTTATAACTGCCCAGAGGCGCACGTTTTACTCAATAATACCTAGTGGATATTGGAATGGGGGGTAGGTAGAATATGAGGAACACGCGTCAAGCCAAAATTATAGTTGCTTAGCACTGAATAATTACTAAGAAACTTACTCAAGGTTTTTGTACGTAAATTGCTTCAATTAACGACTGTAATTGTAACATTTCTAGGAATTAGTATTTTCAGACTGAAAATTAATGTACAGTTATGAAAAGTTGAGAATTACATTTCAGTTGAACTTCTTTCAATTTCATTTCAAATCTCTGATTTTATTACACTGTGAACTAAAATGTAATTATTTAATTGGTGAAATTAATTTGTAAGTCGACAGCGATGCGGAGGAATTTTTTACACCTTATTTTAGTTAACAGTAATTGCCTTTAGTGTAGTTACCTATATATAGTTTTAATTAGTTAAGTGTTTTTATTTTATTTGTAGATTTGTTTTTGATAATTATGCAAAAATAATTTCAGAATTATCTAGTTTTCTTGTAATTAACTGATTTAATTTGTGATGTATCTAAATTGCATGTTACATGTTGCTTTTTTACTAAATGTTACCTGCTATACGATCTTGTAGCGCGTATAGGCTAATCCTGCTAATATAAGTTTTAGGACCATAAACTAGGTACTCACGTGATGGTGGCCGGGGGGTTGGCATGTACCAAGCAGGGGAGGACCACGTCACCTCCTCTCCTCACTGTCGCATCCCACTCCCCGTGTGAGACGCCGCGAGGAGCTGATGCCACGCTCATGGCTAGAAAAGAAGACAAAGGGTTTTTATCATTTATCATCCATTAATTCATAAGGAGCGAGCCTGTTGCAGCTTATACTCAAAAGTTTAACATTGGTTGGATTGGTTGGAACTGCACAGTAGCGCTTACGATCACTGGACCAACGAGAACACCAAAATGATGACTTTTGAAGGTACACATTCGTATCTTTATATTCCATTGTGTAATTAACGTTAAACGTTAAAATATCTAAAAATAGGATTCTATAATAGGTTTGCCTCAATTATTACAAAAGTATACGTATTTCTTTCACAAATTTTCATAATTATAGTTAAAGAAAGTTTCGTAATGAAACCAATTTTATTATTCCAAGATAATTATAAGCATGACGTGGTCTTTTTTATTAATTTTCTACAATATCTAGACTTTTAGGATTTTAATAGACTTGGGGAGGATCTGTCTGGTCTTAATAGCTTTGCTATTAAAATAGCTATGTACTTAACATAATTTAGGCTCAATATTTTTATCAGACTCTATGTTCATAAGTTTTATTTTTGACTAAATCTGAAACAAAAATGTACATGAAATGTTTCTACGATTATTTTAATTTCCCAGTACAAGTATGTTCCCTTAACAAAAAAATTAACTAGATCAGTAGAAGTATGTGAAATAAACTAGGTACTGCGATGAACATTGGCGGTCAGATAGCAATCCATTACGGCTAACCACGTTTGACTATTTTAAAATGACTGTATGCACACGTTCCAAATGCGGTTGTTACTCGAGATGATTACCAGATATTTTCAGTAAAAACACATAACGTTTTTATTTAATAATAGGCTCCCGTTTGACCACAATCTCACCTGATGATAAGCGATGATGTGGTCGACAATGCAGCACGCTTTCCTAGAAATAACCTATATACTCTTGACCTGAAGACCCGTGGTTTTAGCTATCGCGGAACACAGACTGCGGCAGGGAATCCCACTCCTTAGCTGTACGCACAATGAATGTGTTCCCAAAACTTTAAAACCTACACAATTATGATCATCTGCATTAACTTTTCCTAGCTGTATTTGAGTCGGTTTCCAGCCTAGGCTAACACAATAGGTAACGGAATGATCAGTTAACTGTGTATTTTTTTTATAAAAGATTTCATTTTTTTTTTCAACTTAGATAGGTGTCTTTTTGCTACTGTTGATAGGCTCGCTCTTGACCACTATCTCATCTGATGGGACATGTGGTCTACGATGGAGTACGCTTGTTTAGAAGTAACGAAAACGTTAAAGACCCCTATGTCAAAAAATGACAAAATTTTTATGAATCTTCACGGCATGGTTATACTTACGGGCAACATCAATATTGACTGGCGTACTTCTCCGCCTCTCTCCAGTTAAAGAGTCTAGCACAGAACAAGAGTACTGGGCTCGAGAGTCTTCTACTCGAGCTGACCTAATGATGAGTCGCCAGCCTTCGTCAGCCATGAGTGTGGTACCAGCTGTAGGAAAAAAGAGGTTAGTTGAAAAGTGAAATAAGGATATAGTCATATGAACTATACGATAACTATTAGTTTTGCAATTTGGAAATATTGTAAAATCAACCATTTTTTTAAAAGAGGCGTGCACAAGCTTTGACGTTTTATAAATGTCCATGTAACCCTATGTGAAATAAAATATTTTGAATTTGAAGATTTAACTTCCTGGATGGACTTCCTAGTAACATTAATATAGGTACATCATCCCTGAAAGATTAGACGCGTAGATTTTGTGAGTTATAATTTGTGTGCAATATAACAAGAAGCGAGAGAACTATGCTTAACTGGGAAAAAGCCAGATATTGGCGTAGTGACTGCTGTTGAGAAATTTAGATGATGTAGATTCCCCGATTTATAAGAAAAGATTTAAGAAACCACACCCAAGACATAGTAATTACCAGTTTACGCTTGTATCCGCTAGATCAATGAGGTAGTCAAATCACTAATTTGCAATAATTTACTTACATTATTTCATGTGTATATGAAATATACACATAATATGTATGTACATATACACAATGTATAGTATGTTTCAAAATGAATATTTTTGCCAACATAGTAGATACTGAACAAAACATTACCTCTCTACCATCTCGTAAAGTTATATTTTATAGATATATATTTTTATAATATAGTTTATGTATTGTATCTATTTATGTGTTTTATATATTTTTAATGATATATATAATTATGTATATGATTTAATTTAGATAATATAGTACATTTTTAGTTTTTTTTTAACTTATGTGTATACACTGTGTCTACATCTCTCATTCAACTCTTCTTTCGCAGGTCTGCTGGAAGAAATTTCATTTGAAATAAGCAGAACCTTTGTGCTCTTTTATCTGCTTTTATTCTTTTCATTTTTAAGTGTTTGTGTGTACATAAATAAATAAATAAATATACTGTACTTTTCTGTTTATTGAACTTTAACTTGTAGCTATACAAGTTAAAGATCCCACCATAAAAAAGAGAATCAGACTTTGACGATGTCTTAATGTTTCCCCAGAGTCCGAAGTTTCGTAGAATTTACGTGGAATTAAATTCTCTCTCTCAGAAGTAAACTTTTGTAAAAGATGGTTTATTGTAACGGTTGTGGACGGCGAGTTAATAGAACGTGACCGACGTTTGATGTACGCACTCAAATATTTATTTAAGTTAAAAGAGTACAATCAACTGAGGAAAGACAAAATGCTTTTTGGAGTACTTCAATATAATTTATTTTAAGTTGATACTCAGCAATCTTAAGTTCATTGAAGAATGAAAGAAGAATTCATTAGATTACGGATAAACTAATGAATACTGAAGCATGAATATCTAAACTAAATTTCAGATTTGATGTTATAAAATCTATTAGTTTTCTCTTTAATAGGTACAGGCGTAGAATATCTGTAAATAGAGATCTGATGAAATGAAATTTTATTATCACGCTCGCTCATCAATTTGTAAAAATATTTGCTAATATTTCACCTAGTAGTAAGTGTACGTACAGTTTCTAGATCTACATTGAGAGGATTGTTACAATTTCTACTTATCTATCGGTTTTCAAAAGGAAAGGTACGTGAACTGTAGATCGCAACAGAAAAAATTGGCTTGCTAGAGTGTCGTCGAACTTTCACACCTGTGCCCCTTCCAGCTCGTTAGGCTGTACATAAGGGTTATAAACGCAGGTGGTGTAAATGGTATGTGAAAAGTGACAGACTTGCTATCTCCGTGGGGAGGCGGCCATGTGACCTGCTAGTTCCACTTACACATGTGCTCTGCAGCGGGCAGCACAGAGTCATCTCTGTACCACGCGGCGACCGAGGCATGCTCCCTCAGAGCAGCGGGAGCCACGCACGTGAGTAGGGCCGGCCCTCCGGCCTCCGAGGGAGTGGAGGTCACGTGCACCTGCCAGTCTTGCCACACCACTGTAACAGAAAGAAAGAGTTAGTATGCAATTAGGTTCGGAAAAGGAAAGGTATAGCCTGTGTGACATTATTGATTTGTTCTGAACGTATTACTTTTGATATTTTTATATTGTTATGTAGGCTTAAAATAAATAGAAAACACAGCAGCAATCGATGTAAAACCGTTTTATTTATAGCAGCCAGCTATGAATAAAACTGTCTAACCCAGAATATTTAAACTGTCGAAAACAAAAAAAAGAGAAAAAGCAAAAACAACAAAATTGTAAAAGTATCAATTTTAGACCGATCAAAAGATCGTTTAACCTGAAATAACTGCAAAAAAACAGTAGCTTTGATACCGACTAATTAACCGTAAAGCTGTGTTACTCGACGAGTCGGGCGCGCGGCGATGGGGTTTCCAGGAAAAGTATTTGCAAACGAATATAACCGTGATTTGCCGACGGTGAATAATTTCACATTTTCTCGTAATGTTTTCGACACAAATTGCCGTCATTTCTCTAGGACCTGCGAGTGTAGGCTCGTTTTATAGCAAACTTAAGTTTTTATAATTTTCAGGTCTTATTTCAGGTAATACAAATATTAGTCTTTGTTCAACAAACGGTTACCTTTGTTGAACAAAGACTACTTTTAGTATTGCCTGAAACTATACTTAAAATAAATATGATTCGATTTAACTTCTAAGTTAAGTTTAACACAACAAAAAAAAAAAAATAGGCAGCCAAAAACAAAATATTTAAAAACCGGGCCTTTAAATTCCACACCTAATACGGTTCTCGTGAAAGCGGGTGACAGAATAAAAACTCTGTGAATCAGCATTAGCCGGACATTCTCAAACTTTAGCTAGCTTGTTATTTTTTTTACAAACTTTTTCTTGCATGCAGTGGAACTCTGTAGCAGATGCTTTAGAACTTTTGTATTTGGTCCCCTTTGCTAACTTGCTAACTTTTTTAAGCGTTGCTCTTGGGAAATCTTCATCTTATATTAAACGAAGTAGTAGATAGCTAAATAAGTCAAGTTTCGTGTTCATTCTTCAGGGAATAGCAACATTACCAGCGCTGGTTGTCTGGGGTGGCGGTGGATGACGGCAACTGCGCGCAAGTTCTGCACACGGTGTCCTATTTAAACGAACACTTTTGTGCCATTGTTATAACTGTTTGCAGAGTTTGTCAAGCATTTTGGAGAAATAGCTTAGTCAGTTACCTTTAGTCGGTACAGTTTACCTGCTTTGTTTTATCAGCAGATGTTCTCATAGCACTATAAATAATAATTTTGGGGCGTTTAATTACATTCCTGGGTAACTTTGCATAAATCGATATACACCTACAGGACCTTTCGCGACTATGTTAGATAGATAGATATATTAGATATACTTTTTATTATACACCATAAAAATTACAGGAGCTTATATTTAATAGGCTGTAATAATGAGCGATCTTATCGCTAAAACCAGTTTCATGTCCTAATCTGTATTGTCCTTCTGATAATAGCCACACATCACGTTGTCAGCAGGACTATTCAAGTAGTTGCAACGACGCAGAGTTACTACATACCTCGAGTAGGTACTTCCGTAGTAGCTGAGATGCAAGTTGCAAAGGTACTCAAATCTTTTGCAGACGCCTGCGAGCGTCACGGCGCGGCGTCTACATGTTGCATCTTTGAACACGCCTTGTTAGTAGCGGCAAAAGGCACACTGTTTGCTTCAACATGCTTCCTTTCTATCAAGGCGAGGAAAACCGTCTCGACGCTAACATTTTTTGCTAAGAGAGACGGGAATGCAATTAGTTAATTGCTGGCTTTTAACAGTCTGTCAATGTTACTTCTAATGAAGCTCTAGTGAAAGATTTTTCAGGGAAACTGAGGTGAATAATGACACATTTGTTGCTTTTCAAATTACTTAGAGTGATTACTTTTGAGTTGTCAAAGAATCATCTATTGCACCGACAATCGTGCGTGCGTGGTGGAGCGGTTGGCTGCTGATTCCCACTCGGAACAAATATTTATATGACCTACAGAGTTCCGGATGTAGGCAATAGTAAATTTTAAATATGAGTATAAATTAATGTTTGCAAACGTACTTACGGAAGAAGTAATTCTTAATGTTAGTAACATTTTAGAAAAATTAAGAAGATGAATTACCTACCTACGTACCTGCCTACTATTATTTTTTATTTATGACTCTCCCCCTCTCTATTGCTGATTGATTGATTGACCTATATCTCAAACATTATTTTAGCCTGAAAATCTGTCAAAACTTGGTACTAGAGTTTTAGATATGCTTAACTTAAATAAAATGGTGCATAATTCATGAACCCGCCTTTCGCCTTGCCGCAACAAATATTGGTTTTATTCTTTAAAATAATAAGCTAACTATTACTTATACAAAATATTCTATTTACTACATTCTATAACTAAACCAAACCTACTGCTCAAGCCAGGTACTTCATACTTCAGATCCTTTCAGCCCGAAGTGTTATTTTATTGTAACAGCCGCTAGGCGTGCCACACTTCCTTTTTACATAACAATTTGAGATCCTATAAAGCTAATAAGGCTTGTTTGACATTCACGACACGATCACGACACGACAGCGATGTTGTTTCCGTAACGCGATTGATCGTAATCATGATCAAATTTTAAGAAGATACAAAATTAAGTGAGCTTAATCTAATTTGAAACACGTTTAGGGGATGTACACTTTTCCAAATATTTTCGGATATCCGAGCTTGATTGGGTTAGGGGCGACTAGCTTTATTTTTCTTGTTTATTAGTAGTCGGAAGATATTTTTAAATTTTCCATAACAGATTATAAGTATAATTAGATACTTACATTTGGAACTTAATTAGAAAGTAGCTTCATTGAGGATTAAGTTCACTGATTGTCAGTTTACCAAAGAAGGACTAAACATAGAAAGTTAAACAGAGATGTACTATTTAACATTCTGATTTCAACAAAGAATATAAACTAGGAAGAGCAAAAAACCTGGAATCATGAAAGAGAATCATAATACTCACTCAACATGCAAATAAAACGGGCAAGATAAAACCGAAACGGTCTTTGACAAACTTTTACTAACTTCAATAATAAAAGCATTCGTCTCACGAGCATAAAGTCGAGCACTATAAAGCGATTGCTCGCTCCGAGCATAACTCGAGCACTTTAAAGTGATTGTTATGAGAACAGGTTTGATGCTCGGGGATATGAAACTTCTTTTTAACGTCCGAAACGGCTTTTGTACTTAACTTCATTTTGAATTTTCTAATAGCTTTTTCCAAGACCGTTATTGCGACGATTTTATTTTTTAAATGTTTGTAGAACTGAATTCTTTTTCCACGTTAGTTGTTTGACATAATATTATTAAATGAAAGCAATAACCCGCTTCATTAGCTTTACAAAGTATAGCAATATGTTGTCGAAGGCATCAGCAACATTGTTTTTATTTCAAACTCGATTTTTTTCTTTAATTTGAATAGGTTCAGTACACAAAGTCAGCAAGGATGTGTTAGATGTTTTCATTTCAGTTTTCCTTAATCTTCCTGTATTTAATTATAGCGCTCGTATGCCGGTACACTAATCACATCAGCTTATCCAAAACGCAACTAAGGACCATTATTTTAGTTTTCGTTGTCTAAGAAGTGTAAGTTACGCGTGCAATTTACACTGTCCTAAACCAAGCTTAAGATTTATTAAGAGTAATGTACATAAAATGCGGTTTGGTGGAACGCCTTGGTTGAGGTCTGCAAATACTCGTAAAAGTGTCAGTACCCGAGGACCATTTAGAATATTACAATGATTTACTGAAGGAAAAAATGCTCAAATTGATCCGAGATATGCTTTTTTTCTGTTGTCTTTTTGGGGAAAGAGATTTAGTAGCTATAAGCTGAAGCATTACTTATGTTAAAAGACAGTTTTATGTTTGTCCAAACAAAAGATAACAACAAGAATGCGTACAAAAAAAATACAATACATATAGTACAAAAACAACTCATCAACTGGAAATCCAACTACAGTCCATTACATAACCTACCCATGGTTTTAAATAATAATGAGCTTTTCATTAATTTTAAACCTCTCCTTAAAATAAACTCTGCTCATTGTATATAAACAGTAGATATAGTTACTTCCTGATCGAACATCTTGGACCTTTTCAACTTGAATATCATTTAATTAGCTGTCTCTTCTGTTACTTTGAGCTCGAGGCCACTCGGAGGAGCTCGGGGACACTCAGGGTAAATTCGGTTAAAGTCAAATTTTCATAAACACTCACAGAATTTAATGAAAACTCGTTAAGTTGGCGACTGTCACGTGAAACAGTTATTTGGTTACAGTCACCGGCCGGTTGTTTTGAGACCAGGTTTACAATTCATTGGCTTTTCTCTTATTTACCTACAAACTTTATGTATTAACATGGTCATATAAGTTTTATGCTAGCACTCAAAACAGTTATACATTATCCAACAAGTCACTTTAACACTTTACTCAGTAGCCTTTCGTTTTTATGGCTTATAAAATTTCAAACCGTGGGGTTTCGCCCAACAAAAAGAAAGTAATTACGAACTTTTAACCACAAAACCATAAGTGCCCTGACAAACTAGCCAAGCATCTCGGCGACTACTGCTTAGTAACGTAGCCGTACATTAACAAATCTACTAAATTAATATGGCATAAAGTTTTGAATAACTGAAATGACCGGGGTCGCCGTGAATTTCATCCCGGTGGGCGTCTTGCCCCCTGTATACATATTTGATTCAATTAAGGCGTCCCGATCTGCCCCTTCTGAATATTTTAAGCGCACCTCGATTAATACCGTCTATGAACTAATCACATTTACAAGCTGATGAGGCTGAGAGGGTTTCAGTGGATGTTGACTGCATTTTGTATAACTGCTGGAGATCACCTTTTTTTGAGTATAGGTTTTTTTTTTAAGGTGGGAAAATCATCTTATGACAAATCCCGCTCTTGGGCGGAACGAGAGATAGTGTCAGACTTTACTGACTAAAAACCCACTCCTGTTCCTTCGTTGCCTTCGTCCCAGGGCCCCGGGTTTCGTTTTCACACTACCCATGGCCCCAGTAGGCTTCGACCCTGCTGGGCCCCTACGATTTGCTGTACGATTTTTTGACTTCTTTTGTTGGTTCTTATATGTATATGGTTAAATAAATGCTTAAAGGAACGTGCAACGCTCTGGAACTAACCGCTAGGTTCAGCATGTGCTGCTGTCAACTAACATCAGCTAAAATTATTGTTATTGCATATAAGTGTTTTAATATTAGAAGTTTTTTTTTTGTTACATTCTATCATAGTTTAGAAACACCGTCAATATTTGAGCGGATAAAGTTGCGGAAAATATAAGTAAAGACGAATCCTCAAGTGTACCTATCTAGGTTAATTGATAGACAAGATGCAGGAGACGAGGCCCGCTGCATACTAATTAATGAACCCTCTTCACTCTTTAATCTATCTCCGGATATCTTTGAAACCTTCCTCTCTTCCACTTAAGCCCCAATGCATGGATGCATCCTAGGTGCTCTAAATCGTTCGTTAGCGTATAAATTGGGAGCGCTCTGGAACCAAGATCAGCAGCGAGCCGTCAATTATTTCAGCCGTAATGATAAAATTAATGGCCGCGCCCAGCAGGGAAAGAGATAGCTTCATTATAGCTAGCTGTAGGTATTGTTGGCAAAGATGATGGACCATATTTTATTAATGGGTTAATAAAATTGAAATTGTTTAATTATGACCCTTTTAATTTTGTAATATGGCCGGCGCGTTTTTGGCAGACGATAGATTAAGTCTTTTGTAAAAGTTGTGGAAATGGAGGTTCGTCTAAAATTAAATTTACGTTGAAATGATTTGAAAAGATTGTCCCTAACTGATTATTTTTGAAAAGAAATATCGACATCAACACTATTCATTTAAATCTTAAAATTACGCCTAGCTTGTAAATTGTTCACGGCCTATTAAATGTTGGCGTGCACATAAAGAAATGCCTTTAAAGAATTAAAGCAGCTATTATAATAAAATAATAACAAGAAAAACGGTTCACAAATTCATAAAGCCAACACAAATTATTTACAACAGGAAATCGGTGACCGTAATAACATAAGCTGAGGCAATGTAGTCCCTTCGCGTTTGGTATAAGGTTGGATATGGTTTGTATTTAATGGATTACATTAGAGTTATATAGAAAAAAAAAGAATATTTAATGGAAATGTTTTTTTGCGGCCAGTTCTGGTTAGAAACCTTTGCAAAGTTATGTGTTCGTTACATCAATTCAGACATAAGTGGTGAAACAGTTTTTATTTTTAATAAATTTCTATGTACAAGTAAGCCAAGTCCGCCCTTATGTCTTCCGTCAACTGGAGAAATTAAAATCTAAAGCGTTGCCAAGTTCTAGATACCGAGGACATTTTTATTTGAGAACATCTCACTATGTAATTTTTCTTGTCTATCTTTTAATTAAGTAGTTGTTCTGGTACAAACACGCGAGTCATGTTTTATTTTAACTTAGAAGGTTCTTTTTTTGTCTTTTGTGTCTACTTGCTAGTTACCTAAATGTGTCATTTTTGTTCACTTTATTATTTGATCCAACAAGAGTCGGACTATTTAAACATCAGACTGTAGTTATTCTGACATCCCTTGTATAATTCAATGTTGACCTTTGTTTAGCAATTGTGCTGAATATTGTAGCAAATATCCAGGCACGATTTTCAATTAAGCAATAATTCTCAATAAATACCAATAGAAGTCAAACGTAAATTACATAAAATTGACTTTCCATGTTACGGATTAATCAATTTCAATTAAATTGGAATAAAATTGTGCCGAGCTGCTGGCAGGACCGTGCTCAGTGGTCTTTATGGTCGTCTGCAAAAGAAACAATAAACTTTTATTTTTTTCCTCTTTTTTCTTTTATTTAGCTTTCATTGCTGGTTACTCATAAAGCGCTACTATTTTACGTTTCTTTTTCCGTAGTCTATTACTTCACTAAGAGTATAAATTATTGATACAGAGAGTCTAGTACAACAACCGCAGAATTTCTATATCAAGATATAATTTTAACAGAAAGTGGCTTTGCACCCAAATAAATAATTCCTGCCCAAATAAAACCGGGAAGACTGTTCTTAAATTAAGCAGTAACCGCACAGCAAAAAGGTCAGTCGAAAAATTTGCATACCCACACCAAAACCTTTTTGCTTAATCACAAAGTACATTTGTATGCAGTCCCGGCCGCGCCTTATCTCTGCGAGCGGAACCTGTAATGCAGTTGTCAGACTAGAATTATTGGCGGGACGTCCTAATGGACCGGCCGATATACTCAGATTTACTCGGCGTCCGACGGCGGACCGATGGAACTGTCCACTCCGTAGATTATAGAGGGGAATCAGTTGATTGGTTTTGGGGCGGACTGCGGAAGTGTGAAGGACTGAAACGATTCGAGAGGACAGCTCTTAATTTGTGATGTGAAGACAAGGAAGGGTTTGTTTGAGGGTTGACTCAACGGAAATAACTGTGGCAGACAAATGTCAATTGCCAAACAGCATTCTAGTTGAACTCAATATTTTCAGGCACAGATACGAACAACAAAGTTAAGAAACTTATTTTATATCGATTCGTCTCCTTTGCTTCCGCGTGATCTCCTGTATGAAATTGCCTAACGCCTTTCTTGTTAAGAATATAAAGCTAGAATTTTTACATTTTCAGGCAGACTTCAGGTAATATTCAATTCATGACAGTTCCTGGTTATAAATAGGAGTGCCCTATCTTTTCCCGAGGGTGTCGTGGAGGCGTGTGGATGATGCCCGGGGGATGAGCAGCATCCATTGGTAAAATAATGGCATTAATATACGATTGCGATAATAATGTCTGATAGTGATTGGAAATGCGCTGATGTTTCGTTTTTCGTTTTGTATTTTTAATAAACTGGTGGATAATGTTTCTGTGGTTTGAGCGTGTATTGAACAGAAATGATGCATTGGGGATCAGGCCACGTTAGTGGTCGATATTTGTTTTACTTAGTTGGTTAGTCGTATGATTGCTATTACGGTGAGTTAATTATTTCGTTTTGGTAATATAAATCAAAGGTTTCTTAGTATGTATATTAACAATTTAACATTTAACTCTCTTAGGACGAAATGATTTTTTTTATATTTGTGTCAAATTTATGGCAAAAATATTTCGTACCTATAAAATAAGCACACATAACCGTGAAACGTATGAACCATAACATGTTTATAAAGCGCATTAAAGGTATCGATAATCTCGCCCTCTTCGATCAGGCACGTGAACCAGTGGCAATAAAGCTATAAAGCTTATGGCATAAACATCAAAAACGCCTGATTTTTGCGTTCGTGATGGCGACGCATGAACGCTTCCATTTCGGGATTGGCTCGTTAGCGCAGGGACGGACGGTTTGGACTTGTATAGGAAAATAACCGAATATCCGTACTGTGGTGTTAACTTTTTGATGTTGTGGGAATATTGTCGCGTACTCATCGCGACGATATTGTGTTGAATAAAGCTGTATTATATAAATAAAGAGAGAAATATTGTTCATTCGCAATCAGTAATAAGATTACTAAAATATCCTTTTTATTTTTTGTTCCACAGGACGAGCACCTGAAATGAACTTGAACCGTTTAGGTAAATTGTCATTACGCTTCTAGATCATTATTTTAGTAGCTAGAGGAAATTGAATCAAATTATATAAATCCATGAATTATCTCAACTGATGGATAAATCTAGCAAATCAGCTGTAACTTCCAATAGTGTAACATCACTGACTTATGATGTCCGCTGTCCGGCGGCCCGAGAGCACATTGAGCCTCTGTTAAGAGGATATTCAACGATTCGGCAGTTTAGGGGTTATCAGTCACAGCTTTTTGATTGGGCCAAATTCAAGTTAAATTTATGCGGTATAACTAGATGAACGATATTAAATAGATCATTGTTTTCTTAACTATTGGGTCATCTGAAAACCTGTATAAGGTTGAACCAAGGTTAAGAGGTTTTCCACACCAATGTTGCAAAAGTCAAGAAGCGTTCCACTCATTGATGGAGTAGTTAGGTTTATTGATACGTAAATAAAATGTTTGTTTACAAATTTCTGGAATGGTTAAAATAGACGCTTCTGTGGGATACAAAATATGTCATTTGAAAGACAACGAATCATGTGGGGAATAGGACTAATTTAAAGTTCTAAAATCTCTGGGTTGGTGCCTAGGTAATCGTAAATCGTGGTTCATTTTTATGAGTACCTACTTCCAATTAATAGTTACCATGTTATGAGTGCGGGATTGATTGCAAGATTTACCGTAGCCGTGGAACGTGAAGAGCAACTTAAAGGAGGTTAGGTTTTAGTCAGCAACATACTGACACTCCCTTTCACTCCACACAGAGTGGGAGAATTTATTTGATGATTTTCCACACACAACAAATCACCGTATGCACATCTGAAAGTTGTATAAGTCCATCCCTACAATGCTTGGGCACGCCATAATTATGGCGGTAAGTCCCCTCTTTGAGAAGTGGCTGGAAAGACAACATGGCGACCTTACCCTCCGCATGACGCAGATCCTCACCGGACATGGTAAGTTCGGGAGGTTCCTGTACCAGATTCGTGCGAAAGAAACGCCTGGGTGCCACCATTGTGTGAACCGCCCGGAGGACACAGTGGAGCATACGGTAGAGGTGTGCCCCACCTGGGCAGAGCACCGCCATGTCCTCGTGGGGGCGATCGGCGGTAGTGATTTCTCGCGCCGGGTATTGGCCATGGTCCAGAGCGAGGAGGCGGCCGCACGCGCGAGAGAACGGCCGTCACGCTCCAGCCACCGGGATCCCGATCCCGATTTCCAGCCACCGTAGGCGCTGGCTTGCGAACGGCAAGCAATGGGTAGCTCGCCGTCCGTCCTTCCGGTAACCGTCCGGACAGGCCCAAGTTGTCGACAATGTCGAGAGGTCAGCAATACCGTAGGGGCCCAGCAGGGCCCTACTATGGCCATGGGTGATGCGAAAGAGAACCCCGGGGCCCTGGAACGAAGGTTTTTAGTCAGTGAAATCTCATGCTCCGCCCTAGAGTGGGGGAAGTCATTGAATGATTTTCCCAACAAAAAAAAATCCCTACAATGCTTCCTTATCACACGACATCTAAAACAGTTACTTGTTAACAGTTTACAGTTTACGCATAGTTGGCCATCCTAAAGATTTATGAGTCCCGAGAGAGGCACGCAGGGATGTGTAACGTGACGCTCATTGACGACTGGTAGTTCTGACAGCGGGTTGAGATGGGGCGAGTTAAAACAAAGGCTCTGACCGGCCTTTTAGGAACCTAGAATATCTTAAGTACTGCTAGGCTGGTCATGTTATCATCTATTTGCTGTATATTAGGAACTTATCAATGGCTGCCAGTACACAGTGTAAATTATATAATATTCCATAACTTTCACATAACGCCATCTAGTCCCAAACTAAGCAGAGCTTTTGGTATGATTACTAGACAACTGATAAACATACTTATGTATTTCTAAATACATATATGTTATAGTTAAATTACACCTAGGCACATAACGAATTATCGTGCTTATCACACAAACGGAATGGGAATGGAATCCACGACCTCCGTCATAGCAGTCAGGGCCACAGACCACTAGTCCACAGGTCAGTCAAATTTTATTGACTGTGATGAAGTAACCAGCAAGAGACGAAGGTATTTTTAACAATCCATGAGCCAATGTTGAGAAATTAAAATATGCACTATATTGTTTGGTATTGTTTTCACCTTCAAAATTGTTTTTAGGCTTTATGCAAAGAGATTATGCATATAAAAATCAACTCTAGTTAAGAAATAAAGAAAAAATAATGCAAAAAAATTTTGGTAGATGAACAACTGATTTTGGATGGTGACAAAAAACAATTTCTGAACTAAACTGGTGTAGAAGAGCATCAGTGGCTCAATGATAACAACCCCGTGGGTCCTAACTCAGGCAGACGCTTTACTTTGTGTTATTTATTTTATCATTACTACTTTCAAAAGAGAAAACCGACATCTCCTAGAACGAAGACTTCAAAGACATGTGGATTATGGCCTATTCTCTCTCATAGAGAAGAGGCCTGAGTCCCAGCACTAAGCACCTACATTGTAAGGCTGATTATGATTTTGCTTACTATAATAAACTAGTAGGTACCTAATAGTCACTGATAAGTGTTACTTTCACCGATTTTATTACAAAGACACATTATTACCAATTAGCAACATGTCAGTCAAACAAACTAATCCTCCCCTTATTATTAGCAGATAACAAATTACTGTAATAATAAACCCGGCGCTAATTAACAGCGCTATCATTACGCGAATTAATCACAACTGCCAGCATTTATCGGCCCGATTCGTCTCGTTTACGGCAGGATATCCAAACTGCGTCGCAACCTCGCTGTTAGTCAGCTGGGCACGTAAATCAATTGTCCGGTTGATTCACTGCTGCGTGCTGTGGATCAGTGAGCCGGTATTATTGGCATGCTAGATATAATAATAATAATAATAAATAATAATAATAATATTCCACAACTATCACTCAACGCCGTCTAGTCCCAAGCTAAGCAGAGCTTGTGTTATGGGTACCAGACAACTGATAAACATACTTATATATTTCTAAATACATACATATATAGATAAATTACAATATGTAAGTGTATGGTTATCAGGAATTTGAATGTAAGCCGAATTTGGATGAATAAGTCTTTACAGGTCAACCATAGTCTTCAACATGATCATCATCATCATTTCAGCCGAAAGACGTCCACTGTTGGACATAGGCCTCCCCTTAGCTGAGCTTGAGCTTGAGCATACATACTACTGATTAATTATATGTATAATCTTTATCTGATCTCTGAGAATGATTAAAATTAAGCAGTATTTTCTTTCATCTCAACATGAATCCAAGAATGATCGATTAGGTTATTACTCGTATTAAAAGTCACCGGCTACCATTCGCCACCCACGCCAGAAAATGTTTCAAGACAAAATTATATTTGAACGAAATAAATAGTCTAGTACCTTATTTTTAGCACATAAATATCAAAGATGAAGGAAACTCCAATATTTATTAAGCTGCCAAGGGCACACCTTGATATTTTCGCAGAATTCAGACCGTAATTTAAATGTTTCATTTTCTTTCTAATTATTTTGAACTACTACGGTGACAGAAAAATTATCAAGAAAAATAAACAAAGTTTGACTCGCATTCCAAAGGTTTCGTAAAATTTTTAACCGATTTAAAAAAGGAAGAGGTAATTATTATTATTTGTTGTTTTAGCGACAATAGAAATTTATACTGAAAATTTAATCATCCGTCATCGAATTGGACGGAACTTTATTTCAAATAGACCACTAACAGGCAAAAGTGCCTGTTAGTGGTCTATTTGAAATAAAGTTCTAATTGACAAAATGTCGGTCAGTCAAAAAAAAGTGAAGCTAAGTTGATGAGGTTCCGTTGGTTACCCTTCTAGTACGCAACCCTCATTGGCTTCGCGTGGTGGCTTATGGCCACTTGCTGTCACAGAGAGGAGGCTTGCGCATGCGGTATCAATGACACGACGACATAAATATAATACAAAAATAAAAGTCTGTTGATATTTTGTTATATTTTTTTTTTAATTTGCAGATGTCAAATTCTATTATAACAATTAAGACATCGCAATTGCGGTCTTTTGAATATTTTAATTAGAGAATTATATTTGTTGCCCTCAATCTTGTATTTAACATAATTTACCCAATAAAAGTAATTTTCAAGTTAGTTTAACTGTCAGACAGCTTGTAAATATAATTTGTACTTTATTACTGTTTTGTGGTTTTTAATTAGAATGTGTACTTTATGCTTTGAATGTACATTAAGCTAGATTTAACGGTCGTTTGTTTCTTTAGATGTCAGGTCGTCCGTTTTCGTAATTTATAAATTCTACATTTCGGAACGTGCAGCAAACTTCATTTAATAAGGTTCCGAATATACGTACAGTTCTGTTTTGACGGGTTCTTAGTAATATGTGTTACGACAAAGTGTTTGCCACATACTAAGGATACCTAGAATCAAACAAAGTTGTTTAATAGAAAATAAACATCATAACTTTAAGAAAAGTTGGTGCTTTTACAAATTTCAATGTTTGTTACTATACAAGGGAGGGATTGTACACTACTGACAGTTGAAATTTCTTTTCAGAATGTTATTACAACTTTTATTCGTTCAGAAGTGCACAAAATGTTAAGAGCTGCATTTTTTTTTCTCGATTGCAAGATTTGTTCCACAGCGAAATGTATTCATATTTCAGTTCTGATGAATTAAAAGTCATTTTGTTAGATTCAGCAGCTGTACTTGGCAAAGATCTGTAGTTACTAAAGTATTACTAATGAGTGAAATAAAGAGAGAGCAAGAATGGAAGTGCACATTTAAAAAAAATACACAACCACACCATAAGGTCGACCAAGTGTCATAATAAAAGTCTATTCAAGAGTAAAACTGTTATTTCGGAATCGTAAGAAATGGAACACTTATGGTAATAGCTTATTACAGCCATGACATTACCGCGCCGGCTGATATTAAAGTATCATTCGTAAGTAACCATATCCTTGAGTTGAACTCGAACAAATTATGCCGAAGGTAATCGTGTCGTTTTGATGTGGAACAGACGAAGTTACAATGCCATGAACATGGGCCAAAAGAAAGTGTTTTTTTACAAGGAGGAAAGAGAGTGTTTCAGTAGTAGAGATTAAGCTTGCATAGATAAAATGATGATAAAAAAACAATACAATAATGCAGGAACAAAGCCAGAAACACCAACTTCCCTATTTAAATTTATTTTGCATTTTTAGTGTTTTTATATGAAAGTCGCCAGTCGGTTGTATTTTTTGGAATGAGGTTTTTATTTTCCACGTTTTTGTTGTGGTACCCCATATTATAGCCGGATTGCATCGCATAACAGATACAATAAGCCAAAACACGATTAGGGTACATTGTTATAATACTGAATTCTCGTGCGTACCTTCCTTCCGCCTCTATCATAAGATCACTTCGGAAGTATCTTATAGCTAGACTGCATCTCATGAGAATTTTAAGAAGCCAAAATATTGCTAAGATAATAATAATAAATAATAATAATAAAGCTTTATTTATTCCATGCATAATAAATAATATACGCTAACAAATTATCACAATATTCAATTACAATTTAATACCTTGAATAAATTTGATTTCAATTGTAAATTCTATTTCTGTAATTACATATTTTTCATAAATTGATATTCGTTTTAATGCATGGACCCCGTTCGGGTAAAAGCCTCCCCCAAGGAATGCCATCCCTCTCTGTCGTTAGCTCTTTCAAGCCAACTTTCACCTGCGCACGCTACAATTTCGTCTGCCCATCTGGCCCTTGCTTCTTGCTAAGATACATTAGTTTATTACGCAGTTTTAGTGCTCACCATGCGGCTTCATCATCAGATCTGTTCGATAGTATCTTATATCAATCATGATAGTTCTAATAAGCCTAAACACGGCCAGGATGCATTTTTAACTACCCAGTTCCGCTACCTTCCTTTCGATTTCATGATCAGATTAGTTCAATAGTACCTACCAGTTTTAGTAAATTATTTCGATACGGTCGCTTAACTATCCCAATCGATATATTGCTATTAATATGTGTGTAAAGTTCCGTTGGTCATCTGTGATCTTCATCTGTTCCACTTCATCAATAATTACTTATTTAATGTGAATGCTTGACTACATGGTTTTAAATGTATGCCTATAATATTCTATCAATTCCATATGGATTATATTATATCATCAGAACTAATACTATCAATCAGGAAGTACTATATCCTAATAGTCGTACATAATTTTAATTAATATACATATAATAGAATAACAACTACTATCGTAGTCATAGGTAAATTAATTTGGACGTTAAACTTATTAATTACATAAAACCGAACTCCAAATATTAATTAATGAGCGTTCATTAAAAGTATCAGGTGCATCTCGCGAATAATTCATTAAATCATCAAACAACGGTAAGCTTGTTAATATAATATTAATAAATTGGAATTGTTTGCGGGATCGGCAGAGCCCGACAGCTATCATTGTAATTCATGGACCATTTTAAATCAATGTTCGAAGCCATGATGGATGAATTTACTGTCTGTTTTATTTGACTATTTTTAGGGTTTCGTACCTCAAAAGGAAAAATGGAACCCTTATAGGATCACTTTGTTGTCCGTCTGTCTGTCTGTCTAGATCCTTTATCTCGGGAATGCGTGGAGGTATCGAGTTGAAATTAAAACCTACCTAAATACCTACCTACTTACTGAGGTCTGTGGTCCTTTGAAACTGTGAAAAAGTTAAACTTCAGAGTTAACGAAAAAAAAAAGATACGGCCGATCATGTCACAAAAAACTTATATTTTGACACTCTCAAGGGAATTAAAATTCATAGGGTATTTCCCGTTGACCTTGAATCCTGAAATTTGGCAAAAAAAGCAATGTCTCATAGCACAAACATAGAAAAAAAAACTGAAAACTGTAAATTTATCGTTACGTCACAAAAATAAATGCGATTCGGAAAAAACATCGTAACTCAACTTGGGAGTTGAACTGTTTTCATTGGTAAGTTTGCACTTGCCTGGTTTTTTTTTTTCAAAAATTAATTTTAGGTCGTGCGATTGTTCATCACTATCGTCATTATTTAATCCGAAAGACGTCCACTGCTGGACAAGTGTTGCCATAATAACCCAGTCTGTGCATTTTGCATCCATGGAACTCTCGCGTCTCTCCTCAGGTCGTCAGTAAACCTTGCGGGAGACCTTCCAAAGCTATGTCTTCTGGTAGCTACGTGGTCGCCACTCCATAACCTACAGGACGATATTTCTGGAGGTTTTCCAGGCTTCACACTTTCAATGGCTATCAATTTCGAAGTCTGGTTCTGAAGTTGGATTGCTGAAGTGTTTGTACGAAAACGCATGCGGGCGTTTTCGTACAAACACTTCAGCAATTCGATGTACAGGTAGTCAATCTGGGCGCGTGCGTGTATTGCTCCCGTAAAATATATATCAATTTCTATCCTCCCGTAAAATACATATATATACACGAGCTTAATTTAACTTCATGAGAAAACAGGACGTAAGTAGCCACCACCCACGTATGTTAGCACGATCCTTCAAAGTTGTGTTGGTAGTACCTACACCTCACCTAACACTCGTCATGTTTCTCTCAGCTCGCACTCTAGTTGGTACTAACTCGGAGTGACGACCTTTCTATTAATAACATAATGTATTCAAACGTCATTCAAAATGGCGTAACCTACACGTTTTCATAATAAAATTGGAATAGGAACGTGTTCCTATTATAATTTCATGCTCTCCGCTGATAACACGGGGTTCATAAAAATATACGCATCGTTAATATTGGTGTGAGAAGATATTTTATGAATGGTGCTAAAACGAGGGTTTGGGATTTGAGTTGATGTTGTCTACAGGTTTAGTCGTTAATACCTAAACGATAAATGATCAAATGCGACTATTAATTATAAATTTCCAAGTCTCTGTATGTTTGTTAATCAATTACATCTCAGCTGTTAACAGCTTTGTCGTGGTAGCCCAGTAGTTGCGGGTTCGAAACCTGGGTAAGTATCAATGTAAATTCAATTTATGTGTACTTTTCTTAGTTTATCTATGACATTACCGACACTCCGAACATCGTTAAGCACATAAAGCCGTTGATCCCGGTTGCAATTCGTAAATCTTTGACAGTCATTACAGGTAGTCAGACGCCAGAAAGTCTGACCATCAGTTTATCAAAAGAATATCGTGTTGCCCAGGAAATCGGTTGTTGAGGTCTGTTAAGCGATCGCTCCATGTAAAACACAGGTATTCAGCCACATTCGATTAAACTGGAAACCAACCCGAAGCTTGGTGTACCCGTGCGTGCGCTTTACTATAAGTGATGAAGCGCTTAGACGTACGCTAGCAATGTACAAATAATGTAATAGTGTGCTCATTATTAAAAAACTTAATAAAAATAAGAAATTAGGAATATTGCCTTGGCTCGCGAGGTTGTCGACATGTGGGATGTGGACTCGGCGATCATTGTACCGATAATCGTGTTGGGCAATGGCTTAATAGCCAAGAGCTTTAACCAACACCTAGGAGGCTCGCGTTAGGCGGCTGGATCAAGGGATTGATTCAGAAAGCGGTACTCCTGGGCCCGGCTCGTATTGCTAGGAGGTTCCTTTCTCTGGAGCCCTGACCCCTGGTAGCTTGGACCCTGTTCCCGATGCCGGTGGGGTACTATTTTTTATATTTTTAGATGTTTATTTTTTGTATGATTTTGTTTAAAAAAAATGTATTTTATATGTGTTTATAATAAATAAAAGAGATAAATAAATAAATGATCTCAACAGCTACCTGCGGTAGCCTGGGTTAAGATATTGAATACCTATTTCATTAAATGATTATGCTATCCCAATAGTAAGTCCATTTTCATAGGTTAATACTCGACATGCTGGCAAAAGTAAGTATGAAAACTCTTGGACAAGCTTAACGTTGTCTTAGCATTAAGATACAAATTCATCATTTGGGACAGCCTTTTTCCCAACTACTTTCGGGTCGGCTTCCAGTCTAACTGAATGTGGCTGAATACCTGTGTTTCACATGGAGCGACTACTTATCAGACCTCTTCAACCCAGTTACTGGGCAACACGATACTCTAGAATAGATTGGTGGTCAGACTTTCTGGCATATGACTACCTGTAATGACTGTTAAAGGTCTACGAATGACAACCGGGACCAACGGCTTTACGTGCTTTCCGAGGTACGGGGTGTCTGTAATGTACTAGATAAACTTAGAAAAGGCACACAGATGATAGAGACACGCTAAGATGCAAATTGCAGTTAATAAATTCTGTGTAAGTATTGACAAAACTTCCGCAGCAAAATAAACGCATTTTCTTCTCATATCCTTGAGCTATGTGAAGTCCCACCTTTTACGTCACCCATAAAAGTAAAGCCGGTTTTACGTCGGAAACCACGCGGTAAATCCCAGCCTTATTTCCCGACAAAGCAACGCCCAATCAGATCGTATCTCAGTCACAGCGTGATGGAGGCTGCATGATTTATCCGACGCAAATGAAGATGTGTTTCGATCGATGTATCACGGATCGGATGCCGACCTCCATTCGAAGCACCCCTGACCTGTGATTGATGAGGCCTGGTTTAAGCCTTTAAGCTATGTTTGTAAATTATAAATCGTTGATACAATTTGAATTGATGCCATGATTGAAGAATATTTTGTTAGACACACATAGATAAACACAGTGTAGAAATGACATGTAGAAAATTAAGATTAAAAAGAAAGAAAACTAACATTCTGTGCTAAATAGGTCTAGTTTATCAAAAAATGTCGGACAACTATGTGGCAGTTCCTTGACGCCGGTTTTCTACTGAACTTTATTGAGAGTGTACGGTTGTTTTTTGAGGTGGGAAATCATTCGTTTACTCCTCCCACTCTAAGGTGGAACGAAAGGACGTGTCTCCGTTTTACTGACTAAAATCATACCTGTGTCTTTCAGTTGCTGGTCAAGGGCTTAAGAGTGAATTTTGAGCGCAGGGACTCGAGTTGGATAAACTGTAGTTGGGTTTTATAATTATTTGGGATTTTCATCAGTAGCAACTAAAAATGTTTCGGGTAGAGGCAATAATAAAACTAAATTTATTTATTCTCAGAAAACTTCGGCTGTTATATCTAACATATTAACATCTTTATATATCTATACATACTTTTGCCTGCGGCTTCACCCGCATACATAAAATATAGCCTATATCACTTAGGAATAAAGCAGCTTTCTACAGGTGAAAAATTTTTCGCAATCGGACCAGTCCCCCTAGCCAAGTTACAACTATTTCTTTGTTATGACGTCATCTCAACGCTCAGTCACATGGTCAGAACAAAGGAATAGGGGGCGTGGCCGATTCGAGGCGAGCGCTGTACTTTCAGAGATTTCCTACAAACAAAAAAATATAATAACAAAAAACAAACTTTACCTCTTTATAATATTAGTGTAGATATATATAATGAAATCGAAGAATTCATCGAAGCATGAAGTTGACTGGCCTGTTGGTCTAGTGGTTAGTGGTCCTGACTGCTATGCCGGAGGTCGTGTGTTCGATTCCCATCCAGGACGAATATTTGTGTGACGAGCACGATCATTTGTTCTGTGTCTAGGTGTCATCATCATCATCTTCCAGCCCTGGTCCCGTGTTATTTGGGGTCGGCACAACATGTTTTTTCATTTCTGTTGTTCTGTGTCTAGGTGTAATTTATCTATATATGTATGTATTTAGAAATATATAAGTATGTATAACAGTTGTCTAGTACCCATAACACAAGCTCTGCTTAGCTTGGGACTAGACGGCGTTATGTGATAGTTGTGGAATATTATGGTTTTTGAAGAGTGTTTTCTACTCGGGTTTTCTCCCGGTGGTTTTTCCTTGCTCCCGCCTTGAGACCCTCAGGGAAAAGGGGGTTCGGATCCCCTGCTAATTAGTTACAAATATTGTGTCCTTCAGTACTTTACATAAAATATGAACTGTATGGATTGCTGCTTGCTTATGTATTATATGAATGTTTATACCTGAATCAGTTTTAAGCAGATGGTAAATATTTCAGTTTTAAGCAGATGGTATTTGCTTAATTTTTCAATCTCTTTAGGCCCTATGTTATAATCTGATGGTACTGTTATGTCTATTAAATACGTTTTATTTTCTGTTTTATTTACATATATTATATCTGGTTTATTGTGTGTAACTGTGACATCTGTCTGAACTGGGATTTCCCACATTAACTTTGCTGTTTCATTTTCCTTTATTTGTGGTTGTGTAAGGGCTTGCTGCCACCAGAGACTAGCAACTTCAAATTTGTGTTTTTTTGCTAATGCTCAGAAAATATACTGTACAATGTTATTGTGGCGTTTGGTGTAGTAAGTGCCAGCAAGTTTCGCACACCCAGAGATAATATGATGTGTGGTCTCGTCTTTCGACAAACATAGCCAATTGAAAGAGTATTTTCTACATTATATTATATTATATTATATTATATTATATTATATTATATTATATTATATTATATTATATTATATTATATTATATTATATTATATTATATTATATTATATTATATTATATTATATTATATTATATTATATTATATTATATTATATTATATTATATTATATTATATTATATTATATTATATTATATTATATTATATTATATTATATTATATTATATTATATTATATTATGGTTTTTGAAGAGTGTTTTCTACTCAAGTTATCTCCCGGTGGTTTTTCCTTGCTCCCGCCCTGAGACCCTCAGGGAAAAGGAGGTTCGGATCCCCTGCTAATTAGTTACAAATATTGTGTCCTGCAGTACTTTACTTAAAATATGAACTGTATGGATTGCTGCTTGCTTTTGTATTATATGAATGTTTATACCTGAATCTAATTTATCACAATATCTATGTATGCTCTTTGCTACTATGCCGGTCGCTCCTATTACTATCGGTATCACTTCTATAGGTGTGTGCCACAACCGCGTTATTTCAGTTTTAAGCAGATGGTATTTGCTTAATTTTTCAATCTCTTTAGGCCCTATGTTATAATCTGATGGTACTGTTATGTCTATTAAATACGTTTTATTTTCTGTTTTATTTACATACATTATATCTGGTCTATTGTGTGTAACTGCGACATCTGTCTGAACTGGGATTATATTATATTCAATTATATTATATTATATTATATTATATTATATTATATTATATTATATTATATTATATTATATTATATTATATTATATTATATTAATATTATTGTAGGTTGTTTTTCGGATTTAATCGCAAGCGCAGTGTTATGAGTTATGCGTGAGGAAACCGGCATGTCCTAGAACCAAAAATTCGAAGGCATGTGACATTCACCAATCCGCACTGAGCCCGCGTGGTAAATTACGGCCCATTCCCTCTCCTACAGAAAAGAGGTCTGAGTCCCAGCAGTGAAAACATTAAAAGGCTGATTATGCTTATGCTATGCAGATTTATATTATTAGCTTGTTTGCAGTTTTACGATATTAACGCGGACGAAATCGCTTGCAAAGACAAATACAGCAAACAACAAAGACAAAATCAAATAATATAGCAAAAGGGAAATACAGTAGGAAATAGGCATGTTATCATTACATGGGTGTACTAATTCAACACTACCTAATGTATATGTGTTAATACACCTACGTCCACTCCTTCGGGTAGTACAGGCGTGATGATGTTATGTGAGGTGGAATTGAAATGTTCCTCGTATAGTTATTCCTAGTATCAGGATCGTTAGTGTATATTAATTTGGAACAAACAGCGTGCCATGTTTAGTTCGTGGAACAACCGATTTTGTCATTGTCAGGCTGTAAAGAACTTTTTATCTACCATGTCGATTTGAGGCTAGTTTGATATTCATTTTTTAATTGTAATGTAAAAATTATTTTTTAATAGTTTTAAGACCGCAAATTTTTTTTTTTTTAGGCTTCCGTACCTCAAAAGGAAAAAACGAAACCCTTACAGGATCAGTTTGTTGTCCGTCTGTTTGTCCGTCTGTCAAGACCATTTAACTCGAGAACACGTGGAGGTATCGAGTTAAAATTTAAACCATATACTCAAGCCTGCAGTCCTGTGAAGCTGTGAACTGAAAAAAAGAACGGAAAATGATAAGGCTAGAGGGCCATTCAGAAATGCCTGATGGGCCACATGCGGCCCGTGGTCCGAAGGTTGAATATATTTGGTTTAGAGGTTATAGGTTTTGTTGAAAGGAAGTAGGATGACTAGTAAATCAAAAGCAAGGCATTCGACTGGCCTGTTGGTCTAGTGGTTAGTGGCCCTGACTGCTATGCTGGAGGTCGTGGGTTCGATTCCCACTCAGGACAAATGTTTGTGTGATGAGCACGATCATTTGTTCTGTGTCTGGGTGTAATTTATCTATATATGTATGTATTTAGAAATATATAAGTATGTTTATCAGTTGTCTAGTACCCATAACACAAGCTCTGCTTAGCTTGGGACTAAACGGCCTTGTGTGATAGTTGTGAAATATTATTATAAATATTATTATTATTATTATTGCACGTTAGTAATAGTTGGTGATCAGAACCATGAAGTTTCTTGCCGTTTCTTTTCCATAGGAAATGACCAATTTGGAACCGTGCACTAGCTTCTGACGTTTTATAGGTAACCATGTAGGCCTATGTGAAATAAAAAACTTTTGAGTTTGATTTGACTTTAACTTTGATCTACGTGCGTTAACGTTACGTCACCTTTAGTATGTCCGTTACGCGGTACATTACCACAAATCTACACTATGTCGCACCACTGCACCGAACAGCCGATGTACCGTGATTGTTGAATTGAGAATAAGGAGTTAAGAACGTTTGACAGTTATACAGACTTTGGTAAAATTTGAGAAATACTCAAGTTCAATTCAGAAAGAGAGCGATAGGCCCGATGAGGAGTGCAAAGTTTTAAAATGAGTGTACCTTTTTGTATAAGTAATTACTATTAAGTCGCCAGTATCATGTATATCGACTCTAGCGAAGGAGGCGGCCGCACGCTTAAGAGAACGTAGACGTGGGATTGCAGACAACAAGCAATGGTTAACTACCACCCGGCCGTCCGGTAACCGTCCGGACCAAGCCCGAGTTGTCGACAGAGCGTAGTATTCCACGCCCGCCTCAAAGAGATGTCAGCAAAACCGTAGGGTCCCAGCAGGGCCGAAGACTACTGGGGCCATGACTTGGTTTTCGAAAGGGAACCCTGAGGTTCTGGTACGCAAGACAATGAAGGAACATAGGAGTGAGTTTTAGTCAGTAAAAGTCTGACACGTTCTCTCGCTTCACCCTAGAGTGGAAGAAGATTTCCCACCTTAAAAAACGACGACAACGACTGCTAGTTAAATTAGTTGCATTCTGCTAGTCAATACTGAATTTCAACAAATATTGAATATACCGTCGCGATGACGTAGCACACATTACTACACCGTAGCACATAAGTCTACGCCGTAGCTCACAAGTCTACGCCGTAGCAATAACCCACCTTGTTTAATTCCCTCTTTTCAGACGACTATTAAAAAAGAAAGGCTTAAAATTATATTTCTCTTGACGACGGTATTACCAAGAACTGGAGCCGGCACGTGAACGGTGCGTAACCGGTACGTGAACACTGGCAGCTATTTATTTGTTGGACAAGGGTGCGACGTTTGACGGATACCTTTGTCATTGTGCGTAATATGTTATTTTTATTTAGTAAACTATTGAGGATACAATAAGTGTTAATTTTTTATTAATGTCTTCAGTAATACTGTCTTAGAAAGCAAGTAAAGCCGTCGGTGTCGGTCATTCGTAGATCTTTGACAGTCGTCCTGTAGGCAGACGCCAGAAATTCTGATCAACAATCAGTCCAAGGAGTATTGTGTCATCCAGTAACAAGGTTGTGGCGGTCTGACAGGCAGTCACTCCATGTAAAATACGTGTATTCAGCCGCATTCGGTTAGACTGGAACCCCAAACTAGTTGGGAAAAGTTGAGGAAGATCTAGAGAGGCTATACAATGATCTTCTTCTTCTTCTTAGCGTGTCGATGGCCAAACTAATTTTAAATTCCTTGCCTGGCCCAGTATTTGGCCACGGCAATGCTGTCCACTGATGCTGTCATTAGATCCCTACGTGAACTGGTAATAGGGCACGTTATGCAGTAGGAAGGTGGGGTATGTTGGGAATCGTCCAGAAACCCCCATCTGTGGATATTGTCTCCAACCTGGGTGCGGAGTCTGTTTAGAGCTTTCCAGATTGGCCATGGCAACTCGTGTTCAGGAGAGAGGTTCTCCGGTGGTTTGACAAAATCTTCAGGAGATTTGAACTTCTCCCGCCAGAGGTCGCATTCTCCGATGTGGTTGTTACTTTGAGATGGGCTCACGCTTGCAACAAAACTTTTACGACTATTCAGTCTCAGGGGCACCGAGCTATCATTGTGCATTGGATGGCGAGGATCATTTTATTGTTTTGTCCTTTCTATGCGGCTAGTCACAGTCTTGTCCTGAATTTCTGTTTTTATTTTTTTATTTTATTAATTCGTTACATCAAGAATTTTATACCAAACTGCCAAACTGCATAATACTTTGTCGATAGTACATTCTCGTGAATTTCGCTTTTAACTAAAACCACATCCGGTCACCCCCAATTTTGTAGGTAGGTACTCGTTGTAGGTAGGTACGCGAAATATAATTTAATCTGTCCAGTGATATACCGATATTTATTAACTGATTTTATGAATACGCTAGGCTACCGGCTTACTAATAATAAGATAATTCTGTTTGTGATTGCTAAATGGTTCATTCCTCACAGTCACTGCGGCTCTGGAGCACAGAGAGCAACTAAAGAAACACAAGTGGGTTTTAGTCTGTCTGACACTACTCGCTCCGGTCTGATAATGGTCAATTCAGCTGATAATATAAAGGAGCAGTTGGCTGTAAGTGGTCAAAAATAACTAAAACATCACACAGTTCCCAGTTTGTCTGCGGATGACAGCTCCATACTCGGCCTCTTTCGTCTCAGCACAAATATAGATGTCTTTTTAAACTCTATGTATTGTTACAGTTATACTTTAGTTCTGATCCGCAAGACGAGGGTCCGACATTTGACGCGCACCTTCGTTATTTCACTATCGCTTCGTGTCACTCTTAAAACTATTTTACGTTAAGTTGCCTACTGTGGGAAATTATTTAAAGGTTTACTATTAAATTATATACTGTCATTTTTCATACATTTTGATCATCAAAGGACACGCCATGTCGCAATCACGAAGGCAAATGTGATTACATATACAGAGACTTTTATGAAAGCTGAATGTATCTTTTTGTACTATTCACACGCTGAAATTATGGCGAGTTACGTAAGAAATATATACAATTATAATGAAGACACCATTATTAAATTAGTTGGGGGAGTAATATGTAGGTTAACATTAATTGCGTCAAACATACAAAAGTCGTCAAACACATTCAACGTGTTCGTTTTGGCCGCTGGTACGCCTGCCATAGAAATAAAAAACCTTTATTTCACACTACATGGTAGATGTGATGTAAAATTAAGGTTTTTTTTATTTTAATTTAGTGTTGTTAGGGAAGAAAATCCCTGTGCTTTTGTGTGCATAAAGAATTAAAATAAACATAATAAGAAAACTGCGTCCATGATTGCAAGTAGATCAAAGATCAGCAGAGATGCCTAATTTTATGCTTTATTCGGCTATGTATAATAATATATACTCGTAATAATGTAATGAATCCATACTAATATTACATATGCGAAAGTAAATTTACCTGTTACGCTTTCACGCTTAAACTACTAAACCGATTTTGATGAAATTTTGTATGGAGTAAGCTTTAACCCCGAGTACGGACAAAGGTTACTTTTTATTTGGCTCAGGCTTTGACTTCGCATCTGCAATGACTGATATTCACGCAGACAAATTTACGGGAAAAAACTAGAAAAAATATTGCGCATATGTGTAGATTTGATGAGACGCTGCCAAAGTTGGACTACGCTAGAGTGAATAAGCTCTTAATAAACTAGTGCGCATCACCATCAATTATTGCGTCACTGCTTACCATCAGGTGGGATCGCAGTCAAGCACTGGTTTATATGAATAAAAATAAATAAATAGAATGAGCCGAACTTCGGCAGCGCATCAGTTCGAAACGATGTGGTGAGAGCTTAACCGTAATGTTACGCCTACGTTCCTAACATCTTTCGAATGGTAAAAGGTTGCCAGCCGCCTTTTGAAATATTTTGCTGTGTTAAGATTGATGTTGGTACTAAAATAGAAAATTATCGATGTGTGATGGGGAGCTATTTTGGGTGCAAATATTAGATACAAAAGCCTTTATAAAATCTAAAAGAAATAATATATTTTAAGTTGTTTTGCGTGGGAACCGAATTTACAAACGTTTTTATTAATTTATAATATTTTATAGTATAATCAGTGCTCTAAACTAATATTATAAATAGGGTTTTTTTTATTTATATGAATTTACTGAATGTACTAAAATCTATAATAGCTATCTATAATAGTTCTTTTTATCGCAAAAATAAAATAAAATGCTCGGTTGCTGTGGTTGATGTGTTCATTAATCGATTATTGGTTTTCTGTATTCATTATAAGTTTATCGAGACCTTTGAACCGTCTTTTTACTTTATTTCCTTTTAAATAAGTTGAAGGTGCAAAAATATCTTCAGCTTTCTGAAATTACAAAAATGTGTTCTTAGTTGCCCAGATCTAAAAGCGAGGTGTGGGAGAAGTCACGCCTCCCAATTAAGAACGTTTTCAATCATTGTCTAGATTTCTAGAATATTCTTAGAAGCATTGAGGTATCATCGTGTCAATTAAAACGCTATTTATTTTCATTAGGTCTGTTTTTGCAATGTCAACTCAGTTTTTCCATTAATACAAAGTGTGTTTTGTAATTTATATAAACATATTTTTAGGATATAGCGAGCGGTGGTGGCCGGCTAACAAGTTGTAGGTCGCGGATTCGAACCCAGCCAGGCGTATTACTTTGTGTAATTTATTTCATCACCACTGCTCTCAAAATGGTGAAGGAAAGTACGTGAGGAATATAAGGAAGGCATGTCTAGAACCTAAAAATTCGAAGACATGTGACATTCACCGACCCGCACTGGGCCCGCGTGTTGGATTACGGCCCATTCCCTCTTCTAGAGATTAGGCCTGAGTCCCAGCAGTGGGAACATTAAAAGGCTGAATATGCTATATTTTCACAATGTAGGTAGACTCTCTATTTTTTAATATATAAACAAATATAATTAAATAATTCACTAGAGCAAACTTGTAGTGTTTGTTTCGTTCTTGATAACTAACGGTACTCTATTCAATTTTATTTCCCATAGGTCCATTCCACGCACGTACTTCTGCCGCTGCGGCTCGCTAGTACATTTAACTAGGTTTTTTTTTAGGTTTTGAAAAAAGCACTATTATAAATGAAAATAATTATGCAATAACATTATTATTATTATTATAAAATTTGTGCATTTACATATGCATAAATAATCTGCAGAATGGATATAATCTGAAGTCTATTAACCTTTCGTAAACCGTAAGTCACTGGGTTTCGCGTGGTTCTGAGACTCGATCTCAACTGCGATCTAGTTAATCATGCATTCGCTTTGTTACGTTAAGCGGTGAATCTCACTTTATTTCATAAAAAAATATTTACTAAAAAAGACTATTTCTTATCTTCGAGGCTATCCATCTTTGTATAACAGTAACCTTACCAACGTGTCACTCCTTATTACTAAAGAGAGCGTGTATTTAACCATACCAGCACATAACCTACTAACAAACACACGTACAACGTGTATTCGCTGGATACACGTAATGAATACGTCTTCAATTAGGTGACGGATTGTTCTACCTTTTAGAGCTCGATCTATAATATAAATAGTACAAGATCGTAAGCGTTACTTATTTTCTGACTAACAAATTTTGTCTGATTGAGTAGTGTTCGTATGTATCTACTTTGAACGTACGCATACCTATTTAGGCTGGTGACCAATCTTTTTTTACATCCGTAAATTTAATATTTGAAAAAACAAAGAGACAGTTTGGCACCCTTTTAAATCATAGTTGACTTTTATTTTCGTTATTTATACACTTATGGAATAAATTATGCTTAAACACTCCTGGTGGCGACCAGATTTTAGTAGGTGTCCTAAAAGTAAAGGAAGATTCGAAATAGCCGCCATTTGTTTATTAAAGTGTTGGCAACCACCCAAAAAAATATGTGTTTTTTTTAATTACATTTAATTTTCTATTTATTTACGAATTACGAAATGGTATATAAAATATTATTTAATCTATATATATAAAAGGAGAAACTGACTGACTAGGAGCGTGAAATTTTGCACAAGGTTTCCTTTTATGATATAGGTGAGCACTAAGAGAGGATTTTCCAAAATTCACCCCTAAAGGAGATGAAACGGGGGTCCAAAGTTTATATGGAGAAACCTCCTTATCCGCAGGCGAAGCCGCAGGCAGAAGCTAGTTATTAATAAAAAAGGCATGTAAATCAGTACAAAGAATTTAAGACTAGTTAGCTCGCAATACGAATGTTCAGAGTACCTCCATACCTATTAACTGTACTCAATCCCACAAATTTTAATTTAAAGAAAGTAAGTAATGTCTGGTGGCTCTGCACAAGGTTCCTGAGCCACCAGACATTACTCACTTTCTGATTCTTACTCTAGAATTATTGCACGGAACAACGGCGTACACACAGTTGCACACACACACACAGCTTAGTAGCTTAATTTTTTCTTTGGTAGTGAATTTCATAACCGTACATTTACACGTTAGGCGACTCGTAAAAGCTTACTTTTTTTTTGCATTTCACTTCGCTACTCACAGGTCTCCGGTTTTCTATGCGTTTTCAAATATTACTTTCAAGTTCTATGTAAACAACATACTCTCCTCTACCTCACTAAAGGCTGATAAAGCTATGTACATAATACATACCTAATCTACTCGTAGTAATATAACGATTTCATAAATTGCAGAAAAGGCATGTTTTCAAATTGATCGAATTACGATAAAGTGCGCTCTTCAAAGTTATCCGGTTACTCACTAGATAAAACATCTATAGTTGTCTAGCTCTGGGATCATTTTACCAGGTTCCGGCATCAACACGACAGAAGCCGAGACGAAGCTAAGGCGACACGAAATCGTCACGACTCATAAACAAAGTTCCCTGGTTCGCCTGTGTTATTCATTTTATCCCCCTTTACTTGGCTAGAGTAAAAATTTGATTAACTTCATCCTCCTTTGTTTGTAATAAGATGAAAGGGGCTAAGAAGCCTTACCAGGAAACTTGAAGTTTCCGAGAAGAGATTGTAAGGGGACATCATAGTAAATCCAGGTTAGTTATAGGATAGAAGGGAGCTTGTTATTTTGTAAGGTGCTTGTTATACGACAGCAAATGATTCTGTATGAAAAAATAATCTGTGTGATTTCATTACCAATAATTTGATAGTTGTTTATTGTGGGATATCCTTAAGAGATAGACATATACCATCGCAGACTTTTTTGTAGACCTTTTTAAGGTGTAGAATACTGTAGTACATTATTTTGATCTATCTCGTAGGGTTCAGCCAGCGTTTGCAATGTGAGCGTAAAAAAAACACACACTTTAGAAATCTCTAAAACTATCAGTGTTTCTCTACTATATTATGCATGTATTATACATATAAACCTTCCTATTAAATCACTCTATCTATTAAATCTATAATATCTTCGAAAATGTTCATTTAAATTATTAATTATTGAACATCAGCAATTTATCCATAGTTTTAGAAAAAACAAACTTTACTTTTCGCAAAACTACAACCAACTTTTAAACACGTAGTTCATATAAATAATCTCCATTTACAGTCGCCATTTATTTAATTTTAACATTTTGAACAGATAATCTTACCAATAGATATCAACTCAGACCTTGTTTATAGTCCAAAATAACTTTAGAACATTAATTAAGTTGTATTAGTTAGTAATGTGCTTGTGACGACATGAGCTATTGACATGCAAACCTCACACTGTGGGATTATGGCAAGAAATATTGGAAACATTCATAAATAACAACAACTTGCATGTCCTGTGCGTATAGTTTGTAAGCTTACTATTTGCAAGTTACGTAACTAGTTCGGAGCGAATTGATTGCGACTGAATAGGCCAAACCTCTGAATTTTCTGAAAAGTTGATCCCCAAGGATCAAACAATGGATTTATCGCACAGCATTCGAGCTTTCAGCTATTATGACGAGATCAGTCAGAGTCAGACAAAGGCACAAGATAATCAAGGGAAACGTTTATTTCTGGGCAAGCGTACTTCATCATCACTTACTTTCCGGTAATGTAGTGGTCAAATGTGAGCCAATCAATAAATAATAAATAGCGTCTTCGTTTCATCCAATAAATGTTTGGTTTCTCGTGTAAACATCGGAAAACAACACCACAGCTCGTTAATAAGCCGCGGCTCTACGTAACGACCTGGCTAGCTACAAAATTGTTTTAGTAAAGAAGGTAAATTGTATTGCAAAACATGAAGGATATTATCGTCCTCGCGACCTTAAGCTAGCGAAGAATAGAATAGAACAAAACTTTAATAATAACAAAGCCTTTTTATTTCCTATATAACTAATATTTACATTATATTATTTCTTAGTTAAGTGTTATATTTTAATTCCAATTTCTTCTACTGTATTTTAATTTTACTGTATGTGTGAGGTACGAAAAAACGTTTTTCTTTCTTACTTATTTGTAATGTTAGTTGTAGCTTATAAGTAACAATTAATTTTCTACAATTTTTTTTTTTATAGAAACTACTTCCTGGTTAGGGTATAGGCCTCCTCCAATTTCTTCCGTTTCTCTCTGTCCTGTGCTGTTCTGAGCTAGTTTTGCCCGCCGCTGATATTATGTCATCCACCCATCGTTTTTGTGGTTCGCCTACGGAGGAAGTCTTAGTCCCAGCAGTGGGATCATTATATATTATATGCTATGCTAATAAACCTGGCTAGATTTGAACTCATAAGTCACTCGTACCTTTTTAGCTAAAGGTTATTTGACATGGTATTATCTATAATGTCACTTCTGAGCTTCACTGTCCAGTGGCACTAGTGGTGTACTAGCCAGTTCTTTACGCGTCCCACGCCGCTCATAAATGTCATGTGTAACAATAACAGCGTCCAGTTCATATAACGAGGTCCAAATGTACACTTTTATTTGATTTCTGTGTGTATGGGAAAAATATTTGGCTTCGAAAAGATAACGGCCAGTTTGGGACAGTCGCCTGATAAGTCTCTGTAAGGTTTCATTATAAATTAATGGACAGAGATTATATCTTCTGTTCAGTCTTCAATAAAAGTGGCTTTGAGATAAATTGTGTTTCAGGTTTGTCGTACACGCTCGAATCTAAATTAATTTATTTCCATAATCTCACTTTAACTTTTTTTTGATTGTTTCTAGTTTGCGTTTGACCGCTATCTTACCTGATAGAAAGTAACCTATTCACTCTTGACTTAAACATCCCCAGGTTGTAGCCACCAGAAAATACAGACTCCGGCAGGAAATTTCACACTTTAGGTGTACGCACAATGAATGTGTTCCCAAAACGTTCTCTAAATCTTTTATATAAACTATGACCTTAAACTGAAAAAAAAACCACAAAATTTTCAATAAATGTTTGAAAATATCTTTAATAATCTATTAACTGACACCACTTTCATTTTATTACTACCGGGCGCAAGATTGTTTGAAAGCGTATCCGTCTCCTTTTATCGATTTAGTATTTACATTTCTTAGTATAATGTTTGTGCTTTATATCTGGAAATAGATCAAAACTTAAAATGCTTTAGAATACAAAACGTCAGTGAACTGATTCCTATTTTTCCTAGAACTCTGAGTATTCCTTTGTATTCCTGTAATTAGAATATATAACTTAACAATTTCAAATAAATTATTAAAATCCACTTGTATAATACTCGTATTTTCCTCGTGAACAGTTATTATTCCTGTTTCTTACTTTGATTTTAAATAATAACAGTTGAAAAGTCACCCGCGTCCGTAGGACAGTACCTATTTTAAGTCCCTACACGTGGTCCCTGGGTGGTGCTAATCAGGTGGCACTTAGTGGTGGTAGGTTTCGACCGATGGCTTGCGACCACCCACTGGGCAAAGACGTTCCGCCAAGCGGCTCCGCCGTGTTCCGGTACGATGCTCAGTGTAGCCAATTCAGAGGAGTTGGGTCGAAGTGGTCGTTCTATTGCAAGCAGACCGACTAGGCCCACACTGGTATGGAGGTATCGGGAGACTAGTCGCGGAGGGTAGCAGGATCCGAGGCACGGTGCGCCACTGGCCGACCGCAGGCAGTTGGGGGCCCAAGTAATGTACCAGCCACACATGAAAGGCTGCCCCGCCAACTGTCGAAAAATCCCGGGATGCGCCATCGTGCTGGTTGGCGACCAGAAGAGAGGGCCCGATGGACACTCCCGAGGGGGCTCGGGCGTCCCCGCAGTCTCCAGACTAGTACCCCAATGATGCCGTCCTATCAGTGCTTGCCTGAAGGATAGCAGCGTGAAACCCCATCTCACTTCCTTCTCCTCTCCTTCATTCACTCTTATTACACAAAATGGCAAAGATTAAAAAGAGACCAGTTAAACAGCGGCAGCACTCCCTCTCTCTTAAAGTGCACCTCAGTAATATCCGAGGATTGCACTCCAATCTCGTCGCAGTCCACCACCATCTGGAGACTGAGAAACCTGCTCTTTTTTTTCTTTCGGAGACGCAGATCAGTAGTCCGTCAGACGTGTCGTACTTATCTTACCCAGGGTACCCTGGAGCACCATTTTAAACCACGCGCGGGTGTATGTATGTATGCTCGGGACGGTATCTGCTATCGGCGTCTCCGCAATCTTGAGGACTCCAGGTACTCCACGCTTTGGGCTTTGGTGGACACTGGCATAGATCAAATTGTCTATGCTTGTGTCTACCGTTCGCACAGCGGTGATCAGCAGACAACCAGGCTCACACAGCACCTTAGTGAGGCGGCGGTACCCTTCTGCCCAATTGGTGATTCTGGGGGATTTCAATGCCCACCATCAGGAGTGGCTCTTCCCATACCAGTGCACAGATCATGCTGGGCGTGAGACGCGGAAGCTAGGGCTAGCGTTAAATCTTACTCAGCTGGTCGAGGGGGCTACAAGGGTGCCAGATGTTGAGTCACACATGGCCAATTGCTTGGACCTTCTGTTGACTACAGATCCGGACCGGTACTCAGTGTCGATATCTTCACCAATAGGTAGTTCCGACCATTGTCTGGTGAAATCTGTAACCATCTATTCCCCGCCTGATCCCAGCCCAAGAGGCACCCGGCGGGTTTGGCGATACAAGTCATCAGATTGGGATGGTATGCGTTCTTTCTTCGCATGCTATCCTAGGCAGCCTAGTTGCTTCTCTTCCGCTGATCCTTCGTTGTGCGCGGACGCAGTGTGCAGATGTGTTGCGTCGGGGGATGGAATATTACATTCCATTCTCTGATGTAACAATGTCTGACAAAGTTCAACCTTGGTTTGGCGCCGAATGTAATCGCGCTGAAGCGCTAAAACATACGGCATACCAAGAATGGGACGACGCTCGTAGACGCAAAGCAAGTGACGTGACTCAAAAGAAGAGAGCCTATAATAGGGCTGCCAAATCCTGCAAGAAGGTGATGCGGAGGTCTCGGTATGACCACATTAGCCGAATTGGGAACAAACTTGCTTCATACCCAGCAGGTAGTAAAGCGTTTTGGTCCCTGGCTAAATCTGTTGAATCGAACTTCTGCCGTCCCTCACTACCACCACTGCTGAAATGAAATGGGTCGCTGGCCCACACCGCTGAGGAGAAAGCTAATCTATTTGCCTCTCTTTTTGCGGAATCTTCACGTCTTGTTTCCTGTAACGCGCGGCCCCCTGCCTTTCCTGAGCGATGCGAGACGACTATGGCAGACATATGCATCCATCAGAAGGACGTCCGTAGGGTGCTACGTAACCTTGACGTGAACAAAGCCAGCGGTCCCGACGGGATACCGGCAATTGTCTTAAAAACTTGTGCGCCTGAACCGTCTCCGATCCTGACACGCCTATTTCGTCTTTCGTTTGAGGCTGGAAAAGTACCGATGGCTTGGAAGCAAGCTAACGTGCAACCCGTGCCCAAGAAGGGTAGTCGGGCTGACCCTGCTAATTATAGACCTATCTCGTTAACGTCCATGATCAATAATAAGCTCCTGGCATACCCAGAAGCTAATGACATCCTCAGTGATCGACAATATGGCTTTCGCCGAAATCGGTCAACTGGGGATCTTCTAGCGTATGCCATTCAGATCTGGAGCGAGGCCGTCGAGAAGCATGGGGAAGCACTTGCAGTCTCCCTTGATATCTCGAAGGCCTTAGACAGGGTCTGGCATGATAGCCTTATTGCTAAGCTTCCTTCCTTCGGTCTGCCCACTAGTCTGTGTGACTGGATCACAGACTTCTTGAGGGGGCGATCATCGTTATTGATGGCTGCTCGTCCGGTCAAATGGAAATTAATGCCGGGGTCCCTCAGGGGTCGGTACTCTCGGCAACACTGTTCTTGCTACACATAAACGACCTTCTTAAACCCGGTACCTTTGGGTATGCAGACGATAGCACTGTTTCTGAGAGATACGTGTCCGATGCACGTCCTAGTGGGTCACAGATCCAGTCTTTCCGAGAGGCTATGGTTGAACGCTTGAACTTCTCCTTGAAGGCAGTATCCGATTGGGGCGATGCCAATCTGGTCAAGTTCAATGCTGCTAAAACCCAGGCGTGTCTTTTCTCCGCCAAACGGAGTCAATTCCACCCGGCTCCATCTTTACGGGGTGTGACCGTGCCGATAACCGGCGGCCTTGAGATTCTTGGGGTAACGTTGTCGTCTACCCTCAATTTCGGCTCTTACATCGAGGCTAAAGCTCAACAAGCTGCCAAAAACTTGGGGATCTTAGCCAAGGTGAGACAGTACTTTACGCCGGAACAGCTGCTCAAACTTTATCAAGCGCAAGTTCGATCGTGTATGGAATACTGCTCTCATCTTTGGGATGGGTCTGCCAAATACCAGCTTGATGATCTGGAGTCGATTGAGAGGCGAGCCAGGAGGATCATCGGTGATGATGCACTTGTCGAATCAAAACTCCAAAGCCTTGAGCATCGACGCCGAGTTGCTGGCCTGTCGGCTTTCTATCGATTACACTTCGGGGAGTGTGTGTTGGAATTGCACAATTTAATTCCACCAAGTCCGTTCCATCATCGGACCACTAGACGTACGGCGTTGCGCTATCGGTACAGGGTGGATATCCCACCCAAACGTACAAAGCGTTTTGGGAACACATTCATAATGCGTACAGCTAAGGAGTGGAATTCCCTGCCGGAGTCTGTGTTCCCTGATAGCTACAACTTGGGAGTCTTTAAGTCAAGAGTGAATAGATTACTTCTAGGCAAGCGTGCTCCATCTTCGGCCACATCATCGCTTACCATAAAAAAAAAGTAAACTATTTTAAACGTTTCTATTACAGCAACAGAACTAATAGTGTTAGAGATACTTTTGTAATATCGTACTTATGTCTTTCCTCATCAAAACTCTTTAAAACATAGCCCGAATAATCACCAAACTTAAGTGGCAGTGGGCAGGGCATAATGCTTGCAGAACAGATAGCTGTTGAGGCTACAGCGTTGGCAGGCCTCCCGCAAGGTGGACCGATGACCTGGTGAGGGTCGCGGGATTCCGATGGATGCGAGACGCACAGGACCGTTCGTTGTAGCGACACTTAGGGGACGCCTATGTCCAACAGTGGACGTCTTTCAGCTGAAATAATGATGATGATAATGAGTCTTTACTCTTTTGACTGACCGACATGACAATTCAAAAGTGCCTGTAAATAGTTCATTTGAAATATTTTTTTCTGATATCTTGTAGATCTAACTAAGCGTGACAAAAAAATTACTATGTTTTATTATTCAACTTATTTATAGAACTTATTAGAGCAGAATTTAGAAATTGCCAGGAAATGTTAAAAACCACTTTATACTTTTTTATGTCCCTTAGTAAAATCGTTACACAATTATCTTGGTCAGTTCCCTACATCTGTTGAAGTTTTCATGGTAACTCGAGAATTAAAGCCTCTTATATCTTTCCTGCTACATGATACTCGTATTTACCTGGAACTTTTCTCTATAGCTTCCTATCTGCATTGAGTTGTTGGAGCTCCGATAGGGAAGCTGCACAACAATAGGTGTCGGGTTACCAGCGCTATTGTTGGCGGGAGCTGAGAGGGATAGAGGTACACGTGCGCCTCCCTCACTCCCGTGAATTTGCGTGCACCACAAGATAAATGTTACTACCCTGTTATTGAGTGGTTTTTAACTGAATACAATAGAGCTCTCTCGGTATGATTTGTTTGCTGCTCTGTAAGTAGGTTAGGGAAACTAGAGGGGTTATTTTTTTCTAACCTAAGCTGTTAAAAATCTAAGTGTTTTTTTTAGATAATATTCTTCATTTTATATATGCGAAACTAACAAATATTCCAGAAACCATTCAACATATTCCAATTTAGTACTACAATTGCAAACACAATCATAATTATTTAATTTTTAAACTGAGGATTTATTAAAGCAAGTGTCTATTAATTAACTAGCTTGTGTTTCGCAATTATGCGATTTGTTACAGAACCACCAAGTCTAGGCAAGGGTGTTACATCGTCACATCATCGATTTCTATCAGGTGAGAAGAGGTCACGCGCTTGACCTTGATCTCACCTGCAAAAACCAACCACCAAGTTTAGATTGCTTGAACATAACTGTCGTCCATTACATGTAGCGAGTATTATTTATTACAACTAAACTTTTATACATAATAAACATTTATTTCAATTTAGGACCATATTTTGTTAATAAAATGTACTTAAAAAGTATCTTAGTATTGATAACAAAATCACACATTTTTGCAGCATTGAGGACTCCCACCGATCCAGTAAGATCACAAGTAAGTATAGTGTTGGTACTGCCACAAACGTGAACGAGTAGGTTATGTAAATTAAAATCGAAAACATACCTTTCTAATAACTAAACCAACTTACGCTAACACGACTAAGTCAATTCAAACTTACATTTACCTATAATTACCGCATTAGATCTATTCCGATGGTTTTATCTCTAATTCTACTCCTAGCTGTTATTACCTAACGGGATGTTTGATTAAAGCTTCATCTGTGAACCACCCTTATTGCTACGGAATAAAGGCGCTGTCAATGTGAAACAGTTACCACAGACGTGCGGTGGACCGTACCGCTGCTGCGTCGGAAAAAACGCGGGTTTATGCTGTAGGTACTGTTAATTACTAGAGTGTGAGAGTAGTGTGTGGAGCTGTAGGTCAACTGGTAATTGGTATAGTTTTGAGGGCAGCATGCCTAATAGCCGAGATGTACTGAGGTATTCCGATTCCGAAAGTTCGGAACTTCCGATTGATTTTGCACCTCCGATTCCGATTTCGGTTTCGGTAGGTAAATTTTATTCGGAAGTAATATCGGACCTCCCTCCCGTGCCTTCTTTCACTTGTTATTTTGTTTAGTATTTGGCATGTTGTGATTGGCGTTTTATTGATACCTATTTAGCCTTAGTTTAAATAGTGTTTCATTTGATGTTTCGGCGTCCGCATTCGATTTCTGTTCCGATTCCCATTCCGGTTTTTATGTTTAGAAAATCTAGGTTATCAATTTACAGTTATCTGTTAATCCTAAACTTTTGATTACATATTATTAAGAATTTGATAAAGTTATAAATAAGTTATTTTCATTATTATCTGGACACATTTTCTATTTTTTTTTTAAATAGATAAGACTATTTTGTCTTATCTCTGTGAAAAGCTCATAACTGTGTTTACACAGAGGCGTAGGTTAGTAATTACTCGCAGGTCATGAGCACCGCCACGGGGCAGGGGTATGGGCAACTCAAATTGTGGCCTCGGCGTGCCGGGAGTGCCCGGGAGGGATCGACGAATTATGAGCATACGAAGCAGTAACCTGAGTAATTGCCTAGTCCTCTGCATGACCCAGGCATATATCTGCCTATGGGCTTAGGCATATGTTCATTAGTTCGCTACGGTACAAAGCACTTAGAAGTGTATTATGCTTCTGACCGAATTTTGGTCACGGAAGCCAATTCCAGCGGACCGACTATCGAATCTGCAAAATACTCGTAATTTATTATTATCTTGCTTTAGCCTGCGACTCCATCTGTGTGGAATTCAGTCCGGTTCAGGTTATAAGCTGAGACTATTTGACTGGCCGGTTGGTCTAGTGGTTTGTGGCCCTGACTGCTATGCCGGAGGTCGTGGGATCGATTCCCACCTAGGACAAATGTTTGTGTGATTAGCACAATTTATCTACAATATGTATGTATTTAGAAATATTTAAGTATGTTTATCAGTAGTCCTAGTACTCATAACACAAGCTCTGCTTAGCTTGGGACTGTGTAATAGTTGTGTGAATATTACTATTCGTTCACTCGTTTTTGCGTGTTTAAGAGTGACCAATCCGAGATAAATTTCCAAACCGCTCTTACGTGATAATGACGTCATTACAAATATTTCTCTAGATATTTTGGAAACACAGGTATTTTGTGAATTCCTATTATCTAGGTTCCTATCGAAATCAAATCATAAATTTTTGTAAAACTAATCTAGGAAAGACCACTGAAAATCTGCTATTTTACGTAATCTTTGGCCCTTCATAATGCACCTACTCGTAAATTAAAAAGTAAAGAAAATATAACTTTAGAGAAAATTTAATTTTAGTTTGTAAATAAAACATGCTTTGCTTTAAGTTAATTAAATGTAGGTTATTTAATATAGTGAATTTTAATGATTGTTAATTTATTATTTCTTATATTCTTAGTACTTTTTAGCCTAACACACAGGTCCAACCTAGTTCAGGCAAAAATGCAATGTATGCGTTATAGTAGTTTTTATGTATCTTAATATAAATGTGCCACTTTTTATTAAATAAACGGTATTCTATTCTATTCTAATTTAATCGAAATTCTGAGTGACGAAAATTTTCTCCAAAAATTTGTAGCTAACCTGACAGACGTCGTTCTGGTTGGCCGCAGTTGGATTGACCCATTGACAGCTAACCCTAATATTAACAGGAAAAGTTTGAATATAATCAAGAAAAATAGTTTTTTTACGGTTTTCCGTGCAAGTTTTAATTGAATTTTCATGCGTATCAATTTTCTGCTTGTTTCATTTGTGCGTTTCTATTTTCTCTACATAAGTACCTTCATGAGACTGCAATAATTAGGAGACTAACAAATAGTTTTCAAAAGTCATCCAAATTAATCCAGACTTTATTTATCTATACTAATATTATAAAAAGGAAAGATTTGTATTCATGTTTGTAATAAATAAACTCAAAAAGTACTGAACTGATTTTAAAAATGATTTTACCAGTAGAATGTTACTTTATTACTTAGTGATATTTGCTATAATTTTTTCTTTCCAATCCCACGCGTGTAAGGCCGCCAGTAGAAGCAAGTGTAGGTTAAATCGACAAGGTTGTATTAAACCTTGTCGATTTAACCTACACTGATCTTTCTTCAACATTCAATTTTAAGAAACTCTAAAGCCCGTACACATTGTGCTTCAATATATACAAACTATATTAATTAATCTACGAGTACATTAGAATGTGAGTTCAGAAATACTAAACGTAATCAGAGGTGCACTGAGCGTTGTATGCCCAAGTTTAAAGTTCTTTGTTATGCTTTAGAATTAAAGTTCTTAGAAGTTGCTCTGAGACAAACTGAATGCTGGAGTTTTGATGAAGAACTGCTTTCTTTGCAAGTATTTAACGTTTGGGTTCTGACGTTTTAAGAATAAGTGAATGCGGAAAACGGTTTGTTGTGGTGCTTACTTGAAGTGAGCATTCAGCATGGACTGCAATTGGCTGAATTGATGCATTGCTTGATTTTGCTTTCACTCGACTGCATCGATAACTAATACAATTATCTTTATGTATAACGAATACTTATTCTGATTTCTAAATCACTCGATCTTGTAAATAACTGCTTACGAGAAGAATATTATTTATGACTAAAAACTCTTTTACTTGTTATATTCATTTAAAATGGAAAACAAATAAATCAATCATTCATTGACCCATTTCATCTTCATTGCCATTTATTGCAGGGAACTCAATTTTACTTAAAAACAGGAGTGGCTTGGAGTCGCGCGTCTTGGTAAATGTTTACAAATTATCTCATAACGTTGTTACAGAGAGAACGAGCGGAGAATTTGTGATGTCATGGACTGAAGACACGACAGGAAGTAGGGGACGTAATTTGATGATTTTTTTCTGTTTATTTTTTTGGGCTTAATTTGTTTTTTTGGATATTATTTACAGTGCATAGATTTTATGTAGCTTGGTCTTATCCTTGTATCTGGTTACGCAAACTACGTCTTTTTTCTCAAGCAAATGTTTGTTAAAGAAACTATTTTACGGTTCTTGTCTTCATAAATAAAAATACAATACAAAATATCGTAATTATTCAGGCATAAAATCACACAAAAAGTTAGCTTCGCAACGGTTTTCCCAATCCTTTTTATGAATTCAGATACAAGCACAATATTGGTGTAAATAAACCACCAACATTACTTTCCCGCGAACACGAAAAAATAAAATAAAATATCAGCTTTCATACATCATCTGTGAAGCGTATGAGTACACATAAGTATAGTGTGTATGTATGTGTGTTGACGTCAACAATGTAATTTCGCCACAATCTTTGAAGTTGGAAAGCTGGGGAGAACGTAATCGAATATTTTGTTATAAGTAAGTGAACTATAATATACCTAAGTGAATACTTTCGTTTTCTGGAATAATAATATTTAAAAATAATCTTTGGTATTGTAAAAATACTTATAAATATGGACACGGATCACTACCTCACCTCTTGAACTTTAATAAGTATTTACATATTTTTTCTGCTTTCATATATATAGTTAGTATTATATGTCTTTTGTTAGTTATGTATTGTATATAACTAAATATTACACCACGAACTCCCTGCGTATTTTTTGCTCCTTCTCTGTCAAATCTATCCAAAATTGTCTGTAAAAACTTGTTTTTAGCGATAATAATATCCATTATTACACCGAATTAATTTTAATCTCCTACTGTATTTTTTATATGATGGACAATAAGATTACATCTATCAATCTTATAAGTATGGGTGAGTGCGATCACACACGAAGAAAGAAATCGATATGGATCAACGTTACTCTGTACTCCATGATCATTGTGGCGTGTATAGGCTGGTGTAGGCGGACACAAACTGCACTATTTCTCGTGTGCCTATTCAACCAAATCATCCTTTTCTGAAGTCGTTTATTGTCGCGTTCAGCAGCTTTAGCTGATATTCTGCACGCCCTCTTCTCTTTCAAATTCACAATAGCAGGCTATGTAGCTTGCAGCAAGGTGGTTTGTAAATACCTGTTCATAATGGGATGCATTATACTGACGTTAATATAGTGCACACATCCATCAGTGAAGACTTTAATCAGTTTCTGCAATGAAGGTTTTTACAAGAAGTTATAGTCAAAGAGATCAAAATATAATATGGAGAAGTAGCAGAAAATGAGCTTCTAGTTCAGCATTAGCTTCTAATTTTATTCAACGCATGTAAGAGCAACATGGGAGTCTGTAAAATCTAAAAAGTTGCACGAGATGATCTTGTGAGCCGTCGAAGTTTCTGATGTTCTCAGAACGCGGTGCAGTAAGCCGTATTACTATGCTGCCTAGATTAGATATATAAAACACGTGTTTATCGTTGACTTAAAAATGTAAAGTTGAAAATAACCGACCGCTGTCTTCCTAGAACCATATCGGTTAGACAAGACAAACAAATCCACACAAAATATATATAATGCTGCACTGCGAGCCCACAGGTACGATTCCCGCACGGAACAAATATTTTTGTTGCTTACAGATAGTTGTTATGGGTCTGAGTATCTTGTGTATGTGAGTTTATATGTTTTTGAACGCACCCACGTTACAGGAGTAATTCCTTGTGTGGAACAACGTTTAACAAAAACACGATGGATTTGATTTACAAAAAAATTGCAGACTAAAATCACCTACAAACTAGTATACAACATAAAAACGTCATTAAGTTAGCTTGACAAATATATAAAACTTTGCGTAACACATAAAGAAAATATGATCGGTAAAGGGACCTCCCGCGCGGAGCGATGCGTACAGAAACGGGCCCTAACGAGCAGTAAATTGCTTGCGCAGTACCGTGACGGCGTATTAGCGTACTATTGTGTTATACGCGAACTTGTGATATTTATGACGTGTTTATGAAGTTTTACTTCGTTAGGAAAGTTTAATATAAGGTTGTAAATAAGATTTATTGAAAAGCTGAAGTAATAATCACGTATGAAGCTGGCCTACACGTGTCATTTTGCGCAATGGGCCGGGGTGTGAAAATTACTGATCTGTTGGAACCACTAGGTTAGATTAGGATTCCCACCCAGGATAAATATTTGTGTGATAAGCATATTTGTGTGTGTTATTTGTTCTGTGTCTGGTTGTAATTTATCTATAATATGTATGTCATCATCATCATCTTCCTGCCCTTGTCCCGTGTTATTTGGGGTCGGCGCAACACGTTATCTATAATATGTATCTATTAAGAAATATTTAAGTACATTTATCAGTTATCACTGTATCATAATAACACAAGCTCTGCTCAGCTTGCGACTAGACGGCGTTGTGTGAATAAAAAATAAAATAAAAATGAAGCAGTTTATTTTTTCTTAAATTAACGATATCAATCTGATTGGGGTAAAATCAAGCCTATTGGGGCTGTTTATAAACGTGCTCGTGTAATTCTTATATCTTGCACACACTAAAGTACGATTGTTTCCACCAACCTGCCTGTGTCCGCATGTCTCTGGACACGATGGCGCCGTGTGCGTTGTGCGCGCGGCAGCGATACACAGTCGCGTGGATGTCTTGTCGGTATTGCACCGCACTGAACGGAAGAAACACTAGTGTGCCGTTGTCCAGTACTTGTCTGTAGAAGAAAAACAACAAATTACAAAGAAAGAATAAAGAAAACAGGTTTATTCTGCCCGAATAGACGCACAAATAATTATTATTAATTTCCCTGACAGGCCATGTATGGACCGGGGATAACTGGGTTGGACCATAAAAAGAATAAAAATTAACAAATACAATATAATATATAAATAGAAGTTATGCGTCACATCTAAGCAGTAAATTAATAAAGGAAAAAATGTAAAATAAAATTCAGATTAAACTGCCCTGAAAAGAGCAATATACAGTTTACTGACATTTTTTAAACATAACCCTACAGAACTCATAAAAAAGTACCCGAACTCAACACCTCGAACTTAACCCGACACAAAAACGAAACGGCCAATACCTTGAAAATTTTACCTGGAACCATAAACCGCGCGATTTCTTCAATTATTCCTGACTTTAATTTCCTCAATGAAAAAAGTATAAGACCGAATTAAGGAAGAATTGCACTGCCTTTAAAAAAGGAATCGTGGTCCTTAATTGGTGTCGGGGAAAAGGCGGGAAAAATTTGAGGAAATATTTTACAGGTGCGGCCATTATGAAGTAGGTAAGTAGTAACAATGAGAGACCTGTTTGACAGATAAAACTATTGGTAGAACGAAGCTGTGTTTAGTGCTATTTGACTGGGTATTGGCGGTTAATATTTCGCTTTATGAATTAAAATTTGGACAGGCTTACAGGCCATTTTGACTACAACAGAAATTAATTGATATCATGTTATGCTTGGGATAGTTAAAAACTAACATAAAAAATTATGATTTATTTTTTTTCGGTGGGAAAATCATCCAATGACATCCCCCACTCTTGGGCGGAGCGGGAGATAGTGTCAGATTTTTACTGACCAAAAACCCACTCCTGTTCCTTAGTTGCCTTTCATGTCAGGGCCGAGTTTTCCTTTCAGAAGCAAATCCTTGGCCCCAGTAGGCTTCGACCCTGCTGGGCGGTCTGCAACTACTATTTCAATGAGCTTGTCCTTGGACATCGTCGAGCAGCACAATGGGCCGGTACGCGGACGGAGAGTCCACAGGACGCCCCGGCTTCGCGATGAGAACTAGTTTCCCCGTCTTCCAGTGAAGTGGGAACTGGCCCTTCTCCATGCATACAAAATGATGATCAAAATATAAGGAAAACTCACGAACGAAAATTTTGTTCGTGAGATTTTTTTATAGAAACATTAACCGACGAAATAAGGATCATCTATATATTCTTTAAAAACCTTTAAAATTATTCTGTTGGCTAATTCTGAAAACAAATAATGACAACCTTTACAACACACAGCACAAATAATAACCAAAGTAAATTTATTTTGGTTATTATTTGTGCTAACTTTCAAGTATTAGTGCACGGATTGAGATTTTACATACAAACAAAATTCACCCTTTTAACCCTCTTAATTAAAGGCAGAATTTCAAAGACCCTTTCTTAGTGCTAGCCTACGTAAACTTTGTGCATTTCATGTTCGTAGTCCCAGTAGTTTCAGCTGTGCGTTGATATGTCAGTCAGTTTCTCTTTTTATATTACATAGATAGAATAGAAGATAAATGACAGAATATTCGTTACACGAGGAGGCATACATCAAATCACATACCCGGCATGAATACAAAGCAATACACTGGCATCTGCTCGTGACGTCGTGATGACATCACTCAGTTGTGATTCTCAGAAGAACAGGTTTTTAGTTGTGTAGCTGAATGTAATCACTTAGGTATTTACGCGTATTGTGAGGGTATAGATCAAGTTGTGCACACTTATGGGACTCTTACATTAGCCGGTTAAATTAAATCAAATCTGTTTATTACAAACGTGTTGTATAGGGGTTTGAATTACAATTAAAAGTTTCAAACAGGGACACAGTAAGGGAACTGCAAAACCAATACCCAAATTACAATAAAATACATTTCATAATAAATGTTGCAACACTTTAGAAAAAAACTATCGACTTATGTCTTATTCACATGAACTCCTCTCACTCCCTTCTCACCATTTAGTACCTGACTTTTGATTGTCATTAAGTCGGGCAGACAGAAAAATGAAACTAATTACACATTTCAAAGCGTAGATCCGTATGTGTTTTATAAGTGCCCATGTAGGCCTATGTGAAATAAAAACTTTTGACTTTGACTTTGACTTTGACTTTGACTTTGACTTTGACTTTGACTTTGACTTTGACTTTGACTTTGACTTTGACTTTGACTTTGACTTTGACTTTGACTTTGACTTCGACTTTGACTTTGATTTTGACTTTATACGGTTTACGGTATAAGACATTTATTTCTCAAAAAGAATACAATTCACTTAAATGAGAAATACAAGTTATTCATAAATACTAAACATGTTGACATGAGAAATGTAGGTACTCAATTATACCAGTAAGTATTAAAATATTATATAAACACAAAATTCTACAATGTCATGAGGGTAACAAGAAAAAAAGTACATATTTATTGTATTATGAACTCATTATGTATCGTTTCTTAAAGGCAAGTCGATAGCAATTACTTTTTGGTTGTATCTAACTTTTTTTTATCTATGTTTTTTAATTTAAGCTTGCTTATTAAATTAATTCGGTTATATAATTTTACATCTTTATGGTGAAGAATGTGTAAGAAATTCAATGGACACTCTTTTTATTCATGTATATGGTAATACAAAAATCTTGGTAGTATATTCCTTATCGCACGAGAACAATGTAAAAAAATAAAGAAATATACGAGTAGATATTAAAATAAACCATTGGCAGTTAATAGATGACCCAACTTACGGCACACCTTTCAGCCCCACCATTTTAAGGGGAACTGAATGATCGAACACACGCGCCACCATCAGCGAGACATTTGAGTGGCTAGTAGCATCTGCAAGAGAGGATAGAAGAAAAAAAGAGAGCCTGACGGTAATGTCAGGAAACATATCAACTACTCCCAGAATAAAAGTGCTAATATCTTTTTTTTCTAATCTAGTTCATTTTTTACCCCTTTGCCAAGTTTTATCGAAATCCATCAAGTTATTGAGGAATTATTGATAAACATCCAAGCACGGATCAGAATCATGAGTAGGATAGAATTGAAAGTGAGGTCTGACATTGAGCGCCATAAATTGTAAAAAGGTCTAATTTTCTGGGAGCCACAAGGGTCAACAGGGTCTGGTAACAAAACGGCTTTGTTGTAAAAGACCTTAAATGAATTTAAATGTGCGATGGCGTCGTGATATTGTTAGAGGTAGCCTCGACTTAGTTTAGGTTTTAATTCTGTTAGTTTCTGCTGCAATGCGACTTTACTAATGCGAGTGTGTAAATGTGATTATTTATTATTTTAATCGTGTGAACTTTGCATCTGTTTTATTGTTACAACTACGCAGCAAAATCTTTACACAAACATAAACAACTATTGTTTCGCTGGATTTTTCTAAAAGTGTGTACAAAACTTTCTAAAGTACATAATTGGAAATAGCAATGATCCCTTAAATAGACCTGAGTTGAAACTGTAGCTGTGGCAATACGTGGCTGTAATTAAATACCTACGTGATAGCCAAAGCTAGCCGTATCATATTTAGGCACGCTTAGGTCCTGTACTTGGGTGTGGTCACTATACGAACAAGTTGCTCCCAAAACTGTGTAACACATACGTAACCTGACGTTACGTTACGTTGGTACCCGCAAGCCGCAGAGAGTGGCGAGTGGCCTTTGATGTTCAAATGTAATCGTTTTATGTGCCGCGCGGTTTCGGGCCGGGTTTCACACTAACTGGGTAAATTTCCAAGACTTTTTTATCAAAGTTTGATCTGGTTTGGTTAGCCGACCTTAATCCTTAATGTGTTTGCGAATGGGGAATGTTGATTTAGGTGGTTAGTTTTGAACGTTTTTGGCAAAAATCTGTTATAAATGTAATAAAGTGAAAAGCATACGTATAGATCTAGAAAATTTTTATTGAAACCAAAATTATGCTTAATCAAATTGGTTACCATCATCATCATCATCATTTCAATCGAAAGACGTCCACTATTGGACATAGGCCTACCCCAAGTGTCACCATAACGACCGGAAATCAAAATGGTATTCAGTAATTAACATAACAAACTAAAATAGGATTTACGTTCTTGAAAATCAAATTTCCCTTTCAAAGATATGGGACAAAAGCAAAACCCTTTAGATTACTCTCACAAGCCCCGGTTTTATATTCCACTTCCTCCAGAGACATCACATTGGTACAGCGCTGCCTCCAAACTTTCCCAACACAACACATTTGCCAACTCATTCATCTTCATTCACACCAAACAAAAAATCTAAAGACTTTGAAAGTCAAAGCTACACAAGGCATATCTTCTGTCATGTCTCAAGTTAGATCTGAAGATATCGTGTTTTGCGTCCGGCAGAAATCTATTTTTTGTAGGTATTCCCTAGGTACCAGGATCGCTTTCGATTTTGATTACTAGATTGTGTACCGTGTAATTGGGTTGATCTTGTTGTGCGTCTAATTGGTGACGACTTTGGGACTCAAGTGAGAATAATCCCTACAAAGTTTATTAAACTAGCTCCTCCTAGCGATTTCATCCGCTTCAATGAAATAAACTCGAAATCGGTCCATTCGTTATTGAATTTATTTATTACAAAGAAAAATACAAGACTTTTTAAAAATAATATTAACTAGAACTTGACTGCGATCCCACCATCAGGTGGGGTAAGCAGTGATGCAAATTGTTTCAGTCCTTCGATGTACGCGGTATAAACGACGAGGTGAAACGCTAAGTTCGGACCGTAGAAGTGTTAATATTATTATAATAATTTACTATAACTGTATGTTAAAGTAAATTATTGGCAAGGGATTCTTACAAGTCATATACAGAATTTGCAAATTACATTATACTCGTAGTTAACAAATAATTACATAATATCAGTATAATAATTAGGTATATCAATGTAGATATAATCATTATTCAGAGAATGGTTTAATAGTTAAGGAGAATAAATAACGATTTACTTTGTTTATGTTTGTTAAAAATATAGATTAGAAATGAGTGCCACGTGACTTTTGTTTTTTTTTGCTGTGCAGATATTATCTACTGAGTATTTGTTGATAACATCGACTGAACTAGAGTATTCTACTAGTTTATATAATGAGCTGTCGTAAAGAAAGGACTTGTTTTAGGAGAAGTCGTAAAAGAGTTGGCATTGTACGACCCAAGTCGAGTCCAAACATTACGGAGGTCTTCAGGGAAGACCTACGAGTATATTCGTAGTGGTGAAGGTCGGTAATACATTAACATGTTATTACGTATGTACCCACTACCCAGTCCCACATTCGTAACCCTAACCCGGTACACATTTGTATAATAATTGAGGTAAAAGTCGTTGCGCGTTTTAATTAACGACCATTTTATTTTCGCTGAGCTACGGCCGAAAAATACCAGTTTTTAATGTAGTTGAGTATTTTTTTATAACGTTTGAGTAATTATTAATACGCGAGTCTGAATGAAAAATGTAAATATCGTATATGTGAGTACGTACGTGTTTTATTTTGTGTTATGAAAATAATTTTGTTTATTATAGTGAGTGGCCTTTCAGCTTTTTGGTCAATGTTTGTTGGACAGAATATCGTTCTTCAATTCATATTCAGTTTCAATAATGGATTTATACTTTTTGTAAGGACTTTATGTTTGTGATAATAAAGCTGTTCTTATTATGAAATATGTTTTTATAGGCATTTACCAATTAATTTCTTCGTAATTACAGTAAATTAATTAGCAAGTACCTTTTAGAGGCGTATTAGATTGTGCCTATTTCGATAGCGTAGTTAACACAGCCTTGGCAACTAGCTATACATAATAGATACATAAGTAGGTACACGTATACTTTCGTATCTCATCACACCATTTATAACAGCAACGAAAACATTTTCGTAAGCATTTTATAAAGAAAAAATGCTTTTGTCAGCGTACATACCTGTGAAGCCCGCACTCGATCACGGGAACTAGCAGCGAATTTTACATACATGTCATCATTGAACAGGAGAAACATTTCTCAGGGGAAATCTACGGTAACTCTGAGGTAACAATATTATAAGAGTTTTACCTAAATTATAGTACCTATGGTAGCAATTTCTTTGTGGTGCGTTACGTTCCATAGAGGAGTTCTCAATCTGATTGGAAAACTTGGCGTAGTTTGTAATATTGCCAAAGTTTTAATATGGATACCCAATCTCATAGCAATCAGAATGTGTAAGAGTGGTTCGAGCGATGACTGCTCCGATGTAATATAACGGCTTCGTTTACAAGGGCTTAGCTAGATGATTGCAGTCGATTTGGTTTCAAATCAGATCGCCTGAAGGAGCTTTCAAACCTTGCTTATTACTCGATTTGTATATTAGCATCTTGATCTGATTTGGTATCCAATTTGCAAAAGTAAGCCTAAATGTATTCTAATTTGGTCAGCAAAAAACACACCGTTGCCTTGGATAGTAAAGGGCAACTGAAGAAATGTGGATGATTTCTAATCAGTCAAAGTCTGACTCCCTCTTGCTCCGACTAAAACGGGAGAGGTAATCTGATGATTGACTCCAAAAAAAGTATTCTAATTTATCTAAGCAGATAATAAAAATATAAATCACACTTTAGACAGATGCGTGAGATTACCTACTGCAAACAAAACAATTATCCTTCTTCAAATACCTACGTAATAGGCAAATATTATTATAATACATAGTTTCAATATTTGGTGCCGAGCGTTGTCGTCAATGTAAACATTAATCATGTCACGGCTTGCGTGGCCAGGGAATACATATCAATGTGTATAAAGACGGTATATATATATCTATTGGATATCTGTCGTGAAAAGTGACAGCTGAACCAGTGGACTGTTTATTTAGGTCACCCAAATTGAACGGGCAGCGGCTAAGAACACTTATTACGTCAGATATTACAACTTCAATATTATAAGGACAGCCAAGTTGAGGAATCAACTGGAGCCAACGGTATTTTTGACAACTTTTTAAGGCTTTAGATACCACTGATTTACTGCCAAAGAAAAAAAAAAGTGAGAAAAGCAAGCAAATTCATCTTAATGAATTCTATAGTTACAGAATTTCTTGGGGACACAGTGAAACCAAGACTGATGGTAACTTAATTGAGGAAAGGACTGATACTTCTGAGCTAGGTTAGGCTTATGACAACATTAAGATCAAAATAAAAACAAACTAGTGTGCCTCACCATCAACGATTGCATTACTGCTTACCATCAGGTGGAATCGTAGGCAATAAAAAAAAAACTACTTGACAAAGTTAGTACCTTGCTTGTTAGATCAGAGTTTTGTGCACTTACTGAGTGAACCAGCACAACCGTCATTTCCAGGTATTCTTCCTTTCAACCAAGAGTAGGTAGCGATGACAAAATAAGGGGTCCCTCAAGGAAGTGTGTTGGACCGACGCATTTTGACACTTACACAAGCAACTAGCCTATCATTTATCACACAAAGCGCTAAGCGAGGCGAGGCGAAGGCTTTGCTCTAGTGGTAGGTATAAGTGGCGACTTTCGACGACATGGAGCATAAACTAACAGTGGTACTTAATTTACTTGGCGATCAATGTACTAGCGCGAAAATCAGATACTTTTTTTTTTTTTATTCGCTATAAACCAGTGCTTGACTGCGATCCCACCTGATGGTAAGCAGTGATGCAATCATTGATGGTGAAGCGCACTAGTTTATTAAGAGCCTATTCACTCTAGCCTTGAAGGCACCTAAATTATAGTTGGACGGGAAGATAGCAGCAGGCAAATTGTTCCAGTCCCTCGATGTACGCGGTATAAACGACGAAGCAAATCGCTTAGTTCGGACCGTTGGTGTTTCAACAACGTAAGGGTGGATACTCGCCGTACGTCGGGTTGTTCGATGGTAGAAAGGAGATGGCGGAATCAGGTCATGCAATTCCCGCGCACACTCTCCAAAATGCAACCTGTAAAATACCGATAGGCTGGCTACCCTGCGCCTGTGCTCGAGGCTTTGTAGATTGGACTTAACCAAATCTGGATCCCCAATTAGCCTCTTCGCACGCCTTTCTACTGAGTCCAAAGCTGCCAGATGTCATTTTGCAGCACCAGCCCATATATGACTACAGTACTCCACACACGATCGGACCTGTGCTTTGTATAACATTAGAAGCTGACCCGGTGTGAAGTACCGCCGGACCTTTGCAAGAACGCCTAGTTTTCTAGCAGCTACCTTGGCTTTGGACTCAATAAACCACCCTTGATATCATTGCGAGGAACAAAGGTCGAATACAGCTAGAACTTGAAATATCATCTAACATTAGATGGACCCTTAATGTTTAAGCCAGCAGTATAGCAAGACCGAACAAAATGTCGGGTCCCCGAATAACTTGCACCGTTGCCGTTCTCGGCACAACTGGAATATCGGTACGCATCTCTGCCTGCATACATATTTGCGGGTCCAGTATAGCTGTGTGTTGTGCAAGTGAGGCTTGTCTAATAATATCGGGCTGCTTAAAACCGAGTCCACAAAACTCTACGAACACTCTACTTTGAGGGCCCCAACTTACGAGTTGTAGGTCGCGGGTTCAAACCCAGGTCTTTGTGTAACTTATTTCATCACCACTGCTCTCAAAACGGTGAAGGAAAACATTGTGAGGAAACCGGCATGTCCTAGAACCGAAAAATTCGAAGACATGTGACATTCACCAATCTGCACTAGGCCTGCGTGGTGGATTACGGCCCATTCCCTCTCCTAGAGAGAGGAGGCCTGAGTCCCTGCAGTGGGAACTGGCTGAATATGCTATATACTCTACTTTGAAATTCGAACATCGAATTCTGGATAAACTAAAAAGCTTATTTTAGAAGAACAGGGCACTGAGGAGAGAATCAAACTATAGAAATACGGGTTCCTACTATCTAATTTTTGATCCCAAGAAACACCTACCTCTTGGCCGTGATTTGCAGTGGCTTATTTGGAAAGCACTGAATCAATTGCGCACCCAAATAGGCCGTTACAATTTTAATTTAGCGAAATAGGGGATTCTCCCGAAATTACCATTTATCTGCATCCTAGATAATTTATCATGATTTTGTATATGTGTGATTAGATTATTTTAAAACATTGAAAAATGTTGTGTATATAAAGCCTACAAAAGCTGCTAATCCTGGCTCCAGTTCCAGTATGAACCATGTATCAATTAGTGATCGATAATGCTTAGATTCAATCACGGTGACTAGTTCGAACTAATCATGTCTGATTTGATTACACTGTTCGCTTGTCAGGCTGCCCTGGGGCTACAGTCTCAACATAGTTCGTGATACGAAGCCAGTCAGCCGAATATTTGGTAGTCGCTACATTCAACCATGTTTAATGTCATCGGTACCTATCGAACTAACGTCACAAACTTGTGAATTGTGGTATTGATGTAACGTCCAATTTTGACAACCCGCTAAGTATACGAGACATCCCTAGTCATTGGAGACATCGGTACGGTACCCATTAAGGTAGCTATATATTCGTAGGTATTTATTTTGTGGTACAGCACTGTTTAGAGTACAACCATATTGTTTGAAGTTTATAGGAGGTTATGTTTTATAGAGAGGCCTGTGCCAAAAGGCAACGAATTGAGGGATAAATTTTAAGGCGTATAGTCCTTTGAAATGGCCGGAGTTAAATGGTATGAGCGCATTTAATTCCGGCCAGCTGCGCCCGGATAGAGCCCCGCTGACCTTTAAATCCATTTTATTTGAGAAAGATTGATTGATTGCAATATGCTATGTATATTCTGAAGAACACTTAACAATTTTTTTTTTTTGTAAACATACATATTTTTAAAGATCAACGCCGTTTGAAAGGAGTAGTGAAAGAAATAAAAAGCATTTTTTTTTTGGCATTAATAATACGAAAAAATCTTAAATTGATAATGTTGTACATGAGTTTATAATAAACATATATTCAAACCTACTGACCGAGCCGGTACCGAGGAGTAGGCTTCAGAAAGTCACTGTTTTATGGCACTGCTCGGGTGCTAGGACCTTAACTAGTTAGTACTAATGTAAAAAATTATTTCCCATCTAAAAACAAAAACATACACAGACAAACTTATGCTTTTATAATATTAGTGTGATATAAACGAGAAGTGGACAGCACATAAACGGCTATTCGCCATCTGAACTCACGCCTGAAGCTAGTCAAATTATTTACCTAATCAATAATCGATAGCTCATATTCAAACAAGCTGTGTCCGACATTAATAGCCAATTATAACTCGGCGCACTGCCTTGTTACGTCACACACTAACTTGAACTATATGTTTGTTTAGTTTAACTAGACGTATGAGTATGAAAAACATGCTTGGAATGGCATCATGGGACAAAATAATTAGTTCTCAATGTAGAAAGAAATTGATGATTGTAAAATTGGACAGGCCTGTTGGTCTAGTGGTCAGTGGCCCTAACTGCTATGCCGGAGGCCATGGTTTCGATTCCCATCCAGGACAAATGTTTGTATGGTGAGAACGACCATTTGTCCTGTGTCTGGGTGTAATTTATCTATAATATGTATGTATTTAGAAATATATAAGTATATTTATCAGTTGTCTAGTACTCATAACACAAGCTCTGCTTAGTTTGAGACTAGATGGCGTTATGTGAAAGTTCTGGAATATTATTATAAAACCCCAAGTGCAAAAAATCTACTAAAAGTTTCTAAATAAGTTACTTTCGAAGCAATCTGATGGCGGTTAAAACTAACTGCCGTCATTAACATCAGCTACTAATCTTCAATCTATGAATGAACTGAAAAGTTAATTGCAATTTTTTATTTTGTTTTTTGTTTAATAATATAATAGTAATAATCAATTATCCTCTTACCTTCTGGGGCAGTCGGGTAAAACTCTAGCTACTTTTCTCTTTGCTGTCGTTCAGTGTCTTTCTTTTTTTCTTTTATGAGATGACCGGGCTTCCTTATCATAAAAAGAACTTTTTGTCCTGGAGTGACACAGTTACGGAACAGCATTTATTTAATCTAAAGAAAATGTACTATTATTCAGTTTGTACTTTATTATTTCAATTTACCTATCTTTTAATTTAACTTTCAACTGTTTTATTTTTATTTTTTATTGTGTGGGAAAATCATCTCATAACAAATCTCGCTCTTGGGCGGAGCGAGAGATAGTGTCAGACTGTCACTGACTAAAAACCCACTCCTTTTCCTTCGTTGCCTTCGTCCCAGGGCCCCGTGTTTTGTTTTCACACTACCCATGGCCCCAGTAGGCTTCGACCTGCTGGGTCCCTACGATTTGCTGACATCTCCGCCGGCCACTGCTCCTCACTCCGGACCATGGCGTGTACCAAGGCCCGGCGCGAGAGATAGCCGCCGCCGATCGCCCCCACGAGGACACGGCGTTGCCCTGCCCAAGCGGGGAACACCTCCACCGTGTGCTCCACCGTGTCCTCCGGGCGGTCCACACAGTGGCCCGGTACAGGAACTTCCCGAACTTACCGTGTTCGGTGAGAACCTACGTCATGCGGAAGGTGAGGACACCGTGAGGTCTTTCCAACCACGCCTCAAAGAGGGGACTTACCGCCATAATTGTGGCGTGCCCAGCACTGGGTCGCGACAGTCGCTGTCGCCATTTCTCCATGAGAACCCGCCGGAGCTCTGTACGCCATGCTGCGACTTGTCGCGGCAGCGGAGTTTCGCCTCGGCGTTGCATCTCCATGCGTAGATGTGTGCAAGGACTGTTGCCTCCAGATCCTATGGTGGCTGGCCAGCAAGGAGGCTTGCTGCTTTGCGGGAAATCGTCCGGTATCCTCGCACCATCCGTATGGCTATGACCCTCTGGCATGCGTTCAGCCGGGCCGCCGGCTGCTTCCGCAGCGCCGGCGCCCATACCGGTGCGCCATAAAGGGCCATGGACCGAACCATTCCTGCGTCGAGCCTCCGGCAGGAGTCGTCTCGACCCCCCAGGTTGGGCAGGAGCCGCCCGCGGGCAGCCCCAGTCCGATTTAGTTTGGGAGCCAGACGTCGGAAGTGCTCCTCGAAATCCCATCGGCTGTCGAGAACGAGTCCCAGGTACTTCATCGTCGACCCGACGCCGATGTGGACTCCTCCTACCGTTAACTTTCAACTGTACGACTTATACACACTGTACAGTCATGATTGTCCCCGTTATTTCACCAGGATTTATAAGAAAATAATAGAGACAAAACGAGCAAAACGTTTTCTAATAAAATTCATTATTATATTCACGTGACCTTTAGCAGTGACCGCAGGGTAAAGTGATCATTATCGTCCGCACACGAAAATAACGAAAAATAAATTATCTATTCTACGTCTTGGATTTAAAGGTTGCTTGTTAAAATTAGAACTTGTAGTAACGATGCGATATCGTGGGGAAGTAAGACCTGTTACTTTATCAACATCAGCAACCTAACCTAAGCATATTTTATGTTGCTTTAAGGTTATGGAACAACGCATCACAAAGTGAACGTATGTCTAGAAATCCTTAGCACGTCATAATCATGGCGGGAAGTCCCACCGTGGCGTGGCGTGGCGGTGATGTCTTTGCGTTGATACCATCACCAGCCTCCGCTGAAAACCAGTGCTATGCACTTTACTCACTATGCTTGTGGCCACGGGATTATCCTAAGCGTTCAGCCGTTTTGCGCGGAAGTGGCGCATATTTTCCAGAATGTTGATAATTTGTAAGCTAGTTTTAAGTTTGCGTCATATTCCCTCATTCAGGATTGGTTGGAGAGGCGTCATGGCTTTCTTACTTTTCGCATGATGCAGGTCCTCACCGAACATGGTAAGTTCGGGAAGCACCTGATTCAGGCAGAAGAAACGCGTCATTGTGCGGACCTCCTGGAGGACCCGAAGGAGCACACTGTATGTGTGTCACTTCCTTCTGGGATGCAGTAGTGCTAGTGAAAGAGACAGCCGCATGCGTGATGGACCGGACATCCTCACGCCATTAGATAGTTTCCTTGTGAAACGTGAGTTTACCAATAATAGGAGTTCATTGACTCTAAGAGATACTCGTAGATGTTTGCTTGACGATCCGTCACATTAATATTGCGAACATTTCCGTCCCTGAAGAGTATGTGTGAATCTATAACAGCTGTATGGCTGAAGACGCAAAAACCAATGCGTCAATTCTAGTATTAGTTTTTGTATGAAGATAGATGATCACATCATACATTCACACAACACGAACTGTTATTATGCAAACACAAACACTGGAAATGGGTCAACAACATGATCGAATCAATAAGCATTAGTCTAAAACAAACAGGCTGTTCTACTTATTAATACCCAATTATCGGCATACTGATTGTTAAAGGTCGCAAGTCTAAGCATGCGGTCCAACCAGTGGTAAATTAATGAGTAAATACTGTTTCAATAGTATTTTTTAGGTGGGAAAGACAAGGTAGAGTCATCGTCTGTCGCAGCTTTAAGTAAGCGAGTTGCTATCCTGTCGGTTTTCTTACTGGTTGCATTTCAGAGCAGGTGCATTGGAATTGCATAACTTAATTCCACCAAGCCCTTTTCATTATCGAACCACCAGACGAACGGCGATTCACGACCAGTACATGTTCGACATCTTACCCATAATTACGAAATGTTTTGGGAACATATTCATTGTGCGTACAGCTAAGGAGTGAAATTCAGTAACGGAGTCTGTAAACACAGACTCTGTAACTGAATTACATAAAAACCTGATAGCTACAACCTGGAGATTATTAAAATAAAATGTAAAGTTTGTGTGGATTTTGGTTATGACTTTAGGATTCTGCTGGTTGTGAAAAACACAGGATCAGAGAAATATTTGAATGAAATTTAGCGTAACTGTTTTGGACGAAATGGTGATGATAATGGTACATGGACTTAACTATGACTATTATGATATCGTATTTCCACTTTATTTATTCTTTGTTTTATTTTTTTTGCCTTTCGCTATAATTTATTTGTATGTATCTATTTTATTCAAATCTATTAGCACACAATACCGTGCCGACGTCTTTATGTCGATACCGTTACCGGCCCACGCTAAAAACCAGCGCCGTAGACTCATCGCATTTTGCGTGTGGTCACGGCATTATGCTGAGCGTTTGGCCGTTTTGCGCGGATGTGGTGCATATTTCTTTCACATATTATACTTATAATTTGTTAGTTCTAAATTTGCGCCTTGTTCCGCCAAATAAAATGTTTTTCTATCTTTCTTTCTAACTACTTGGTTATTGCATTCCAAATATTCAAGATACCAAAACACATGACAAAAACTAATTTTCCAACTTAAAAAATCCAAGACCAAGAGGTATTCGAATGTATTGCTATGCAAAACTTGTACTCGTATCCTTGACACAGGAAGGCAGCTTTCAGTTCATTTGACTTGGTAAGTATTTACTTTTTACGTAAAAGTACTGAGCCTGCTTATGCCTAAGCGTTAGTACCTAATTTATTCTTTTGTCTTTTTCCTTTTTCCCGACTACAAAGAAGGGTTAGTTGAGTTTTTAAAGTTACGAAATTTATAGACACGTTCACAATTTGTTAAATTCTGCTTACCATCCTAACTCTCTGCCCTTATCAAAGTTCTTCTTTCCTATCGATCTAACTCAAATCTTGTCCACCTAATATTTTGCCACCTGGACAGCTCTGTCGTTGGCCTCGGATAAGTCGTAGAAAGTGCAGGTAGTTGTGCATGCTGGGCAGGTAAGAGCAGGTAGTTGTGCATGCTTGGCAGGAAAGTGCAGGTCGATGTGCATGCTGGATAAGAGAGTGCAGATAGTTGTGCATGTTAGGCAGGTGATTGCAGGTAGTTGTGCATGCTGGAGAGGAGAGTGCAGGTAGTTGTGCATGCTGGGCAAGAGAGTGCAGATAGTTGTGCATGCTGGGCAGGAGAGTACAGGTTGTTGTGCATGCTGGGCAAGAGAGTGCAGGTAGTTGTGCATGCTGGGCAAGAGAGTGCAGATAGTTGTGCATGCTGGGCAAGAGAGTGCAGATAGTTGTGCATGCTGGGCAGGAGAGTACAGGTTGTTGTGCATGCTGGGCAGGAGAGTGCCGGTAGTTGTGCGGGCAGGAAAGAAGGTGACGCATATCCTGCGAAGGGGCTCCACACTGGAACTTATCCCAATTCAGCAATTAATGTTTGCCACAATATGTCTTCTTCTTCTTTTTAATCCGTCGTTATCTCAGTACTCAGTAGTCACTCCCATTTTGTTCCCGTGTCAAGTAAACAGCCCAATCATCAATTTTCATAGTCTTCCTCTCCTCTTCAAACTAAACCTCACAACATGTGTACATAATATAAACACTAATCCATCGGCTAGGCCGGTTCCCCATTTTAATTCCCAATTACCGGTAGGGTGAGCCTCATTATCGTACTTCCGAACAAAAGTTATTGGTGTTAACTTTTCACATAAATTTTTGTCGTTCCCATTAAAGTAGGTAATGTAATTCTGTGGGATGAAGGGGCTCTCGAATATCGTCCTTTGTAGATATTTGCGGCCTGCTTAATGTTGAGGATGATTTATAAGTTTCACGTTGTTTTATAACACTTTGTTGTTGGCTTCATCTTTGAAAAATGGTTTCCATCAAGCGGAGGATGGAACCAGTACCAGTTCATAAGAAAAAAAGTATTATTAATAATGATGGATGCTTATTATTTGCTTTTTGTTGGATGCTTGATTGGTTCCATATAAGATGTAATAATAAAAATACAGTAGTAGGTACTATATTTTTATAAAAAAAGGGAGAAAAGCAAGCAAAAAGGCAATTACTTGGAAAACAAACGGATATGTTCGTAAAAATTATAACTATCTCCTAACGATATCCCTCGTTACGTCGTCTCAACGTTTGGTACAAGTAAAGTGAAAAAGAGAGCTCACCGGCGAAATATTACACAACTTGATATTTCTATGACTCTAGATTAAGTGATTCTGCACCAATTTGGTGGCAGTGTTGTACTTGGTAACATGCTCCATCGTCGACTTGCCAATAAGTAACCTATTCACTCTTGATTTAAAAACTCCAGGTTATAGCTAGCTAAGCATGGACTTCGGCAGGGTATACTGCTCCTTAGTTGTATATACAATGAATGTGTTCCCAAAACATTTAGTTCGTATGGGTGAAATGTTTGTCATGTACCGTTGTTTTTTTTTTTTTCTTTAGCACTAAGAAATACTCCTATATCGTAGGTGTATTCACAAACAAGTAATTTCACATACACAAAACACTTAGAAGACGCAAGAAACTACTATCTGAAGGCCATACAAATATTTGTTCCGTACAAAATGAATCAATTGCGGTAACTGCACTATTAAAAACGTGAAAAGTTACAATATCTGTAAACATGTGAGTACCAAGTTCCTATACCTACTTGTATCAAAGTAGCTACGTTCACGTGAACGTCTGTTATTGCGAAATTGAAGTCAAATAAAAGTAGCCCCAAGGAAGGACTCCTTGCTTACTCTGTATCAAACATAAGAATCGCTTTTATAGTTTAACCGTGAAAGCGGAACAAACAGAACGAGTTACTTTCGCAAATCATAATATTATAGGTATTTTGTATTTTTTTTTTCTAAATTGATATAAACCAGTACTTGACTGCGATCCTACCTGATGGTATTTAATGTATTACCGAATATTAAAAAAAAACTTTTCTTCTCCACAAGAACCTTTGTTAGTGGACCACTAAAAAAAACGCTGTAAAAAGTTGTCCCAGCCATTAACTTAGGACAGCTCTTGAATGTGACACCAATATTCCATGTCATACACTGATGCTTTAATACGAATAATGAGAAGGAAACATTTCTGTTACAGTTTGTTTTATAACCATCGCTCTCAGTTTCCACCTCGCGCCGCTCGTCTCAGTAAATTTTCGCGGGCCAGTGCCCAAAGGGTGTCCGCGTTCGTAAGCAGACTCGCAGCATCACGCGCTGTCTTTGAAAAATAAACTGCCTAGTGCCTAGCTCTACAAATATGTACAATTTTCAAAGAAGATGTAGGAAGAGTGTCTTCCTAGGAAGTATTTTACTAGGATTTTAATATTTAATGCTGTGATTCTTTGCACGGTTTAATGTTTTATCTTACTTTCTTTGAAATAGGTGTTCGGTCTAAAACGATGTATTTAAGTCCCATAACGAAGAGTTAAACTCTTGTGGTGTTTAACTTAGAATGTTGAACTCTTTAATAGTTGTGTGAACTAGAGCGAACTGTTTACATGACGTTTTCTTATATTGTCTAAAACTTTATTCTTGGAACTGACGTCATGTTCTCAAGTATACTTTTCATCCCGATACCCTTAGATATTCATCAGAATAATTTTCTGCAATTATTTTTGTTAGCTTTTATAAAATTATTTATAAATATGATTCGTTATTGTACTTAACCGTGTATAATAAAGATTAAGACTAACATAATACTAAATTAACCCCAATTTTAAAGCATCCACTCCATAAAGCCGGCTCTGTGGCTCCCACCATCTTCTTCGTCGTCTCGCAACATTTACATTTCATAATTATCGTCATCGCGATTTGGATTTTTTATCAATTTAGAGAATTAACTTGAAAATTTGATTTTTGGTTTAAATTTCTTATCAGAACTTGGATTAGTTTTGGCTTTGTAGATCAAATCAGTCAAGGTCTATTTGTATAATTAAATCTATTTTTATTTTAAAGCTTTTTCGAGAATTTATTCTAGTGTAAGGATAGGACGATAACGTCTAGTCAGTGTGTTGGTAAGGAGGTATTAGTTTATTAATGTATAAAAAAAAGTCGTATAATGTTACTTACTTCACAATCTTTAGCCTATTTTAAGGCAAACAATACTGATCTCTGAGTCAATCTCATTCAGGCTCTTTCGAGTCAATTACGTATTACGTAATGTTAACGTTAAGTAAATTTTTATATTTCTCTCAAATAATGACAAAGAAAACTAAAAATGATAACAGTTTCAACTTTCTCAGAAATATTTCAATGTGAATTTTCATTCAAACCTTATTCCGTATTCAGAGAAAACTGTAGCGAGTTGAATGGAGGACAGGCACAAAACATAAATATAACGTTTGTTCCGATTCTCAAATACTTGAATATTTTCATACGATAGAAGGAGCCAGAAAATGCGCATATTTTGTTAAAAGAGTTTTGGTGAGAAAGAGTTCTGTCTTAGTATTGTTATTTATAAGCATATAGTGATGATAGACATTTATTTCAGATTTCTGTACATAGTTCACACCTGACAACATGTACAACAACATGGTTGGCGCTGTGGTAGAGTGATCGACGAGAGGCGATTGGTGGCGGCGACCTCTTGCACCAGGCCCTGGTACTGACCATGATCCGGAACGTGAGGGAATGAACACCCTCACACTCCAGCCACCGAGAACCAGACCCTGATTACAAGGCACAGTAGGCATGGGCTTACGGACGACGAACAATAGGTAACTCACCGTCCGTCAACCCTCCGGACCGAGCCTGAGTCGTCGACGGCGAGTAGTGTTCCACGCGCGCCTCAAAGAGATGTTAGTAAAATCGTAGGGGTCCAGCAAGGCCGAAGCCTACTAGGGTGATGGTGATAGAAGATGATTTCCGACCTTAAAAAAACCAAACCTTATAAACAATGAAAAAATTCTGTGGGGCAACGTTTTTTAAAAAACACTTGAGAACGAATCACATTTTATAAAAAGTACAATTAATCATATCAATAATTCCCTAAAATTAAAGTTCGAAGGCCAAACTTGCCACTCAGTTTAGAAAGAAGAACATAATACAATAAAGATTGGTTACATTATGCACATTATATATCACACACAAATATACTACATTAACTACATATGCCAAATGTACAATTCACTACGAGTAAAAAACCTTGTAACATAATCCCAAACGTTGAAAAAAGAATAAAAAATACTTGCTCAAAGGAACAAAGTACATAATAGAAACACAATTTTGTTAAAATCCGATTAACTGCGGACATCTTTTTATAATTTCTTCGAGAATGAAAAAAGTAAAACATTCATTTAACGATCAGACGGCTGAGTCCACCAATAGCCCCGGAGCAAGGTCACCGGGCTCCGTTACGATCTAATGAGACCAATACTTCGTCAACTTTTGACAAGTTCATTTCGAAAAACAATGTTGGAAATTTTTCGTCTAATGTTTCTGATGATTTGTTTGGAAACATTAATTGGAGACAATTTTTATTTGTTTTACAAACTTTATAACAACAGAAGGCCTTTATGTTTTACAAACAAGAACATTTTATTTTTAGAACACGAATTGAGGGTAGGTAGGTAGTACTTCAATAATTTTATTTACAACAAGAATCAAACTGAAAACTTCAGTTTTAACGGTCACAAAACCAGTAACAGAACGTGTTAATCTTCGCTGGGGGTCTCATAAAAAAGCCGAGAGAACAAGACTGGTCATAACCATTTTATTTACTTTTATAGCTTGCAAGCTCCCTGCAAGCACCATGATTTACGACGCCAGGAACTTTAACTTGTGCAATCATAAAACAAGACTGTTTATAGGTACTTGTGTCATGTGGTTGTTGCCAAGGAATGGCTGCCCACTCTCCTCGTTACGTCACTGGGATGGGCTTTGTGACAACTTGATGTGTAAATGTCACCAAACTGCCTTCCATGTATGGTTTTTATATCATCCATCATCATCAATTTCAAGTATACGTATATCTGTGAATGTGTGTAGGTAAGTACATGTACTTTCATAATTTTTGCTACTAATTTGAGGGACCCGTTTTCGATTAGTTTATTCTATTCTATGACATCGTAGAATTTGTACTTACTTATATATTCATGAATTTTCTTCTTTACTATCCATATTATTTGAGTGTAAAGTGCCAAGCTTAATTAAATCGGTTTACTTTGAGTTCCGAGAAATAGGCCGAATTCTTACAAAGGAATTTGGATTTACACTTGAATAAAACCGGTAAATATGACGGATAATAATGAGCTCTTGAATTGAAGATCTTCGGATCGATGTCTAAAGATTATTACGCATAAATGTTACCTCTGCTAGAAATTTATGGCATCATCAAAACTGCCTGCTACTTCCAATAATAGTGAGGGAAACTGAATTTTCTGTAGAGATATGCCTATTTAAGAAACCTATTTCTATTAAAATTTGCAAATGGCTCATGTGGTGTGCTCCTTGTTATTTCAATGCAGGGTATTTCTATACCTTCCAGATACGTAGGCTGTATTTGAATGGATGTTTCAATTAAAGGTTTATAATATTTACTATCCAAACATAAGTGCCTGTCATTTGAAGAAAATTTTATTGTGTTGAGGCTTCTTCTTCATAAGTTGATGGTTTTCTTTTCGCTTAAAGTATTTGCGCCCAGCAGCACCACCTATATAGCGGCGTCAGTGGTGTTTTTTAGGTTCACCAAAGTGCAGATTTAGGGACACTTTAGGCACTCTAATAAGTGGGCTTCTGTCTGGTCAGGAGCACCACACTCGCACTGGTTGTCGGAGGGGTCTACAATCCCCATTTTGCTAGGATGTGTTTGCAATGGCCTACTTGGGTGCGCAGTCCATTGACCTCATTCTATATAGGCTTCGCTAACTTTCGGACTCTGTTGAGGCTAAATAATAATTTAGAATTATTTTAATTTTAAATAGAAGCTGTCAAAGACACAGTAAAACTTACAAACTGATTGCAGGACATAATGAGAAAGTTACTTTTAAAATGAGATCAATTTTGTTTCCATTTATTTTCACAATCGGTTATCTGCTGGTTCTACCTACATATGTACAAAATAAGCAAACAAAACGGTTCACTTTAATAATCCTTTTTTATACAACAGCTACCCTAGTAAATGCAAAGTTAGCACTAAAACTCGAATTGCACTTTAATAAAATGCTTAATTACATTTTGCTTTCATTCCAAATGCGTCCACATAATGGAAAAATAAAAGTCGCTAGCTGCGCTCCTAACTTTCCGACTGACCCGCGAAATATATTTAACTGGGCGCTTTCAAAGACTACAAATTATATTATGGAAAATTAAAGAAAACTTTTAGCCGGACTATTATGAAAATTAGAAACTCGTCGAGAGACACGGCTACGTTTTCACGACAGGCTGTTGACAGCCACTGAAGCGATTCATATAGGCCGACGTTTCTATACAGTTATATTCATTTCATTTTAATTCAGTGACCGTTTTGAGTTCAGTCTTTTCATTTGTGAGAGAGCCAATAAGAGGCTCTCAAATTTTCACTGGATCTTTACAATTGGTCGTGGTATTTTCATCATAATCTCATTCGGGAAACGAATGGCTAATTCAATATTTCCTAAAATGTGTACTGAAGATGTTGATTTTAGTACGTCGTGTTAAATATCCTGAATGTAGTCGACTGCACTGTTGGCGTAAAAGTTGAGTGGTCGCGGGTCCGATTCCCACACGGAAAAAATATTTGTATGGCCTAACGACAGGAGTTTCAGATCTGGATGTCTTGTGTATGTGAGTTGAAATATTTGTGATTGCATTCACGAAACAGGAGTACCTAATCCCTAATGTGGGGCAGTTTTATTTTTTATTTTTTAAAGAAACAAAGTTTTCGTCCATCGTATAGACATATTATTTCCTTAATCTATTTTACAGCATTCTCCAAGTCTATCTCGCAACAAACAATGCGGACAGTAATATTACAATGTCAGTTATTTCACGTAGTTAAATCACAAGTTGCACATTTCCATTTCATAACGACTGTTACTATTCTATTCTACTATTCTATACTCTTACTATTTTATACTAGGCTATTTCGCGGTATATAGGTATAATATAAATGAATGAATGAAAACAGAATGTGATGACAACTAAAATTATCTACCTATACATATATAAAATGAATAGCTGTTCCTTAGTCTCGCTACAACTTGAGAACGGCTGGACCGATTTGGCTAATTTTGGTCTTGAAATTGTCGTGATAGTCTAAGGAAGATTAAACAGTGACAAAAAAGTGGAAAAAATCACGTAATACACAAAAAAAAACGAATAATTATGCCATCTCTAATTTAAATGTCATTATAAAATGAATTATGCTGTTCTGGTAATGCCAGTAGATGGCGTTATCCTTACTATTAGGTGGTACAAAGTTACATAAAAAAATTAATGAGATTACGTAGTGGTTGACTGGTTCTGACCATGCTGTTACCATTTACTATCTAAGTTGTTGACCCAGCAAACGTTGTTCAGCCATATGAATTACCAAAGAAAAAAATGGGGGGTGAGGGTAGGAGAGTAAAAAATAGCCTATGACCTATTTATTCTCAGACCTATCAAATAAAAATTGGTCAACCCGTTTCAGAGGAGTTAATATTAGAAGATTAATTGATACACGGTTGTGGTGAACCGTGTTCAACTCGCATATAAGAAAGAGAGTCTGTAACACAGCTGTGGGAGCAGGTACTATTGGCTGATCATGATGCTGATAGAGGTCTGCAATATAAAAAAAAGGTTTAGAGATACCGGGCACGTGGTTAACATAACAATAAGAGACAATTGAAATGTCGATCTACCCGCATTTTACGTTTCTATACCCAAGATATTTATCGTAAAACAAAATACTTTACATAGTTACTCTATGTAGATTAGCCTTTTCAATGAACATCCTGGTGACTTTCGTTTTATACAATCCTCAAGGATTGAGCATTCTAAACAAACTGAATAATTACCCTGCAATATGCTTTGGCACGCCACAATTATGGCGGTGAGTCCCCTCTTTGAGGCATGATTATAAAGACCTCACGGCGTCCTCACCTTGCGCATGACGCAGGTTCTCACAGAACATGGGAAGTTCGGTAAGTTCCTGCACCGGATTCGTGCGGAAGCGACGCCCGGGTGCCGCCACTGTGTGGACCGCCCGGAGGACAGGGTGGAGCACACGGTGGAGGTGTTCCCCGCTTGGGCAGAGCAACATCGTTTCCTCGTGGGGACAATCGGCGGCGGCGATCTCTCGCGCCGGGCCTTTGTACAGACCATGGTCCGGAGTGAGGAGGAGTGGCAGGCGGTCGCCTCCTTCTGCGAAGCAGTAATGCTAGCAAAGGACGCGGCCGATCGCGTGAGGCAACGGTCCTCACGCCCTAATCGCCGCCGGGATTTCGATCCCGATTTCCGGCCACCGTAGGCGCGGGCTTGCGGACGGCGAGCAATAGGTGGTTCGCCGTCCGATTGTCCGGTAACCGTCCGGACTGAGCCCAAGTCGTCGACGGTGCGTACTGTTCCACGCGCGCCTCAGGGAGATGTCAGCGAATTGTAGGGATCCAGCAGAGTCGAAGCCTACTGGGGCCATGGGTAGTGTGAAAACGAAACCCGGGGCCCTGAAACGAAGGCAACAAAGGAACAGGAGTGGGTTTTTAGTTAGCAAAAGCGGGACTACCTCCTGCTCCGCCCAAGAGCAACATGTCATTAGATGATTTACCCTGCAATATGCTAGAGTGTAAAATAATATTTCATATTTCATCTTATATAAACTGAATTTAATGAATGAAATGCCGAAATTATTTGCAAGATTTTCAATATAAATCGTGTACAAGGAGATTGGTAACGGAGAAAAATATTTAATTTTAAAGCCAGCAATATCTACAGCCATTCATTTCAATCATATCTGCAAAAATAAAAGAACATACCTTGTTTTTGTGAAAACTACAGCACGCAGTGCCCACTCAGTTGAAAGAAATGTATTTTTTCTTTGCACAAAAGTAGAGAATTACTAGTGCTTTCAACACAGATTTATTTCCCCGCTGACTGTGCAAAGCATTTTCTTTTCCAGCATCTAGAAAACTACCCATTAACCATTTTATTCCAGCCATTTCCTAAAACTGAACTATGCAGCAAAAGATTTCTCAGCAGAATCCCATAGCTGTCCAGCGCGTCTGTGCCCGCCCCGGATAAATCAAACGTCAGCCGAAGATTTACGGCGACGCCCGAGCGCGCCCGACGAGACCCGCTGACTTAGCACCAGCTTAGCCAGTAATAAACCCAATGAACGACGTTTTACTGAGTTGTTAGATAATTTTGAAGACAAACAGTATGATCCTATTCAAATTCAGATGTAAAGGATGTTTCAAATGAGTTAGTATTAGGAAACATTTTGTGAACGATTTTCAAATTAATCAAATTGTTGAACTGTGATCAAAATCTGCCAGGTAACATCTTCTGATTTGTCACTGAATATTCAAAGTTTATTTGATTATAGTTTAGGTTCACAAAAAAGTTTCACCAAAACTCCATTGGAAAAAATTTAGCTAACAACCAACGTTTCATAGACTATAAATTTCACAAACAATACCTTCCGCAAACATTTAATTTTATAAACATTCACTTTACAAACATTTATTTGGTAAATACTTCTCTTTACAAATGTTTCACATAATATTTAAATATTTATACATTTTTCATTCGATATATACATTACTTTGGAAAAATTACTTTTATACTAAATATATATATATATATATATAATTTTATAAACGATCAGGACGGTAATGACTATGGAACAAAGAGCAGAAAATAACATAGAAATTACGCCAGAAGTTTGCATATTTGATTTTGAAAAAGCGGCTATCTTAAGATTGCGATCAAATTATGAAAAAACATGGTTGTAATTTTCGTTTGGGTCAAATAATTTACATACAAGTTTTATTTCAGTTCTTAAATAATAACAAATGTATGTTTAAAAAAACACTGTGTTTTTTTACATAAACTAGTCGTTTCTGGCACTCACCAGACACAAAACAATTCTAGTAATAATTTTGTAAAGTGAAGTTTTTGAAACACTTGTTGTTGTATAATGATGAAATAACAAATCATGTTTTGGCCAATCGTTGCTTATCAATTAAAAAATTGGAAAATATTTTTTTGTGAACTGACAAGGTACCGAAAAGAAGACTATCACCTTACTCAGAACAAGTTCCTCACAAACAAAGCAACTGGTGTAGCTCAAAGATATACAATAATGCTTTTGAGTGCACCGAGTTGTTATTAGTTGAAGCAAAGACCGACTGACAATTTCACAGCACCAACATAATACGATGAAATTGAAATAACTACGCGACAAAGGCTCCGACTGTGAATAAAACAAAATGACACAAAATAAATTATAATTCCACAACCACAAGATTCAATTTTTATTTTTATTGTCTTTAATTGCGTTAATTTATTTTAATGAAATCAAATAAAAAAAAAAATCTTATTTAATGTAATAATGTCTCTAACTGTTATGTGTTATAGAACCTATAATTATAAGTTAGCCATAGTTAATATGAATAAATAAATATTTTATTCTACAAACACAAGAAGCGAAGAACAATAGAACATTTTCGCAAATTATCTCTACGAAAACCCGCAATTTTGCGGTCCTTATTATGCTAGAAGTATTTTTATGCCAATTATAAACTTTACACGGTCGTGATAAAGATAAAATTAGCGTAACATTTACAGGGATGCGATTTTGTAGTAAAATAATGTGATATTTTTTTATAATCGCTTTAAAGGACAATAGCTGGGAGCTAGAGAGACGCAAAAACTTGTATAACGGATATAACATGATTTATTTAACCGGAGGAGATTGCGAGAGAGTTCCGTCCTGTTTCAATTACGTCTACCTACCCAAGTACCTTGTACTAATACTATACAAAGTATATGATGTGGACGCAAATATAATTGAAGATATACCATAGTGGTATCTAGGATTTATCATTATAATGAATTCATGCGTATTAACAACTACAACAACAACTAGTAACTATAAGCTGCTGCCACACACATAATAATATACATATAAATTCGCTTTCATCGCACGAATATTATAAAGGCAAAAAATTGAATGTATGTGTGTGCTGTGTATGTTAGTTACGCCTTCACAGTTGAACGGATTCGAATGAAATTCTTTCGTTGATAATAATATTATATACGAGTATGACTATTTAATTTTAGGGTTATAATTAATATATATAATATGTGTGTTTGTTTGTTCGCAATCCATAATATTTTGAATGTGAAAATATCTCTGTCAGTCTTTCTTTTTCTGTGTTAACTCTTCACGTCTTAATTGATTTGGATGAAACTAGGTACTCTAGGTATATGTGCTATATGTGTAGATATGGGTAGCTGTATGTGGAATGTGTGTGTGTGGCTGAGTGCCAACTCACGAGTTGTAGGTTGTGGATTCAAACCCAGCCAGGCGCATTACTTGGTGTAATTTATTTCATCACCATTGCTCTCAAAACGGTGAAGGAAAACATCGTGAGGAAACTGGCATGTCCTAGAACCAAAAATTCGAAGACATGTGACATCCACCACCCCGCACTGGGCCCGCGTGGTGGATTACGGCCCATTCCCTTTCCTAGAGAGGAGGCCTGAGTCCCAATAGTGGGAACATTATAAGGCCGACTATGCTATGCTATGTGTAGATCTTGTACTGGAATACGATATAAGCTACCTTTTATCCTGGGAGTATGTTGCCTTGGGTACATTTTATATATACACGCGGGCAAGTCGCTTGCGAAAGCAAGTAATACTTATAAGTGTGATATCAAGCTAATTAGATTTTCAGAGGAAAGTGCCCGTTTCCATTGTTTTGAATATCCGGAGTTAAACTCTCAGCAGTCCAACAAAACCGAGCTCCCGAAACATTATACCATTATTCGTCCCAAAATATAGTGTAGCGTTAATTCGTTCGACAACGACGGCTCGGGCAGGATACACCGCATGAATATGCATGAATGGGGCAAAACAAGACATTATGTGGGACAATGCCACCCTCACCTGCCGCCCGTCCATGCCCAGTGCCCGAGGATCGCACGCCGATGCTAAACCCTGGCCAAATATGACTGATTTATTGTCCGGCGAAATTGCTCGCTGCATTTTGCTCGACGGTTTTTGCAACCGGACATGGGGTGTGGTCGTGACAAATTCTTGCAATATTTTTTTAGTATTGTGAAACTAGAAATCCGTGTGTTGTTCGTTGAGGGCCGCTGTTGTAACGTGTTATAATATATGTGACGTGCTTTAGCATGCCCGTTTTAAATATTTTTGGCCGATGTTTGTTGAAGGTAAGAAAATAGAAAAAAAAATATACAAATACAGAATAGTAATCCCATCATAACTGTTATCAGGTAAAAAATATTCTGCTCGTAAAGGTTTTATGAATTTCCTCTTAAAAAATTGTAAACAAATTCATACAAATATCCAAAAACTCCTGTGAATATCCAAAACACGTACACTCAAAACGGGAGATGGTCCAATAAGAGAATTGTCATAATTCTCAGCACGAGCGTGGTAGCGAGGTCCAAGACCCAGTTTACGTCCGCAGAGCAAACAAATTAGTTTGTGCTGTGAAATAATGTCAAATGTGATTTTCTTTGTCGGACATTGCGGTTTTAAGTTTGGGGCCACGAGGAATGACAAATTAATTTGCTGTGGTTCGTGGTTTTAGGTGTATTTTGTTCATGAAATATGCATTTGGTTTTAAATGGGCTTCAATTTACTAGAATCAGGTATACATGAATTGTTTAAATATTACGTCCCCCTGAACATATAATTCTCTAACAGTGGTTTTTTTTTTTTTTTTTTAAGGTGGGAAAATCATCTAATGACAAATCCCGCTCTTGGGCGGAGCGAGAGATAGTGTCAGACTTTTACTGACTAAAAACCCACTCCTGTTCCTTCGTTGCCTTCGTCCCAGGGCCCCGGGTTTCGTTTTCACACTACCCATGGCCCCAGTAGGCTTCGACCCTGCTGGGCCCCTACGATTTGCTGACGTCACCCTGAGGCGCGCGTGGAACAATACGCGGCGTCGACGACTTGGGCTCGGTCCGGACAGTTACCGGACGGTCGGACGGCGAGCCACCCATTGCTCACCGTCCGCAAGCCTGCGCCTACGGTGGCCGGAAATAGGGATCGGAATCCCGGTGGCGGTTGGGGCGTAAGGACCGTTGCCGTTGCCTCACGCGGTCGGCCGCCTCCTTTGCTAGCATTACTGCTTCGCAGAAGGAGGCGACCGCCTGCCACTCCTCCTCGCTCCGGACCATGGCCTGTATCAAGGCCCGGCGCGAGAGATCGCCGCCGCCGATCAGCCCCACGAGGACACGGCGTTGCTCTTCCCAAGCGGGACACACCTCCACCGTGTGCTCCACCGTGTCCTCCGGGCGGTCCACACAGTGGCGACACCCGGGCGTCGCTTCCGCACGAATTCGGTGCAGGAACTTCCCGAACTTCCCGTGTTCGGTGAGAACCTGCGTCATGCGGAAGGTGAGGACGCCGTGAGGTCTTTCCAACCACGCCTCAAAGAGGGGACTTATCGCCATAATTGTGGCGTGCCCATCTCTAACAGTGGTGAAGTAATATTGCCAAACAACCACTTTTTACAAACGAATTAACAAAGGAAAACTTTTGTTCCTTTATGAGAGCGGAGCCAGAATATCTAACCTATAATTAATACGTATAATAACTATTGTTACGTGTTTTTCGTTAATTAGCGTACGAAGAACTAGGTCAAAAGCAAGTTTTGCAAGCTGTGGTATTGTTCAAAAGAATCATCGCGCCCCTTGAAAAGCTACCGAAGGATCACGGGTCGGTTTTAGCCAGTAAAACACTCCCGAAGTTCCGCCGAGCTCGTTCAATCATCGGACCGCCAGACGCACGGTGATACGCCACCGGCATATGGTGGAAAATACGCACAAAATGTGTTGGGAACACATTCATTATTTATGCATTCAGTTGAAGAGTGGAAGTTCCTGTTAGGGTCTATGTTTCCTGATAGCTACAACCAAGGGATCTTTATGTGAAGTACTATCAGGTGAGATAGTGGTCAAGCGCGAGCCGATTAATAATGATAAAAAAGGTATTTGATGGTTTCCCACCCGCATAAAAAATAAGTTTCGTTAATTGTCAAGTTTACTTTGATGTAAATAGTTTTAAATACGTTGCCATTGCGTACCAAGATAGTGTTCACCTATTTGGTCTGTAGTAACATGAAAATGGTTACTACCGCACATTTTATGAAATGTGTCGAACTACCTTCTTCAAGGATTTTCCAGTAATATCGCTTTAGTGTCAGTAACAATTTAAACATATTTTATAAGTACGCTACTTGCAATTTTTGAGGCCCTTCAGCAGTTTGTGAAACAGCTTGTCACAAGTGTCTTTGAAAATCTTTCCCAGACCTAATATATATATTGAAAATAAAACGAATCTGTTGACTGTGAACGCCAACCTATATAATTACTACTTCTAGGAACTTGTCTTGAATGGCATCCAGATCAACTCCAACATATTAATCTCTTCTGGGAATCAATTAGCTTCTGCTAGCTAGGTAGTTTTGTTTTTACTCAATACTTAATTATTTAATTGATCAGATAACAGAAACGTACGTAGACTGAATACCCTACCTAACTTTACTTTGAGGTAGACAATCATAATAAGGGATAAATGATGATCCAAAGTGAAATGTCGTTGCAAATAGCGATAATGAAGCACCTCTATTAATTTCCTAAACAAAGCCTGTTGAAAACTCCATGAAACTATGAGCAGTAACGAGGTGAGTGTCCGCATGCTGCCGCGCTCAGCCGGCCGGCTGGTGTCATTACCGTTAATGTGCGCACTGTTATGACACCATTAGCAGCTGGGGTTATAGGCGCTGGGCTATAACTCCCTTATCTACTCGCATCCGACGTGCCGATGAGCTGATAGTTAGAACTAAGTGTACGTGAGGCTGGAAGGTGTTCTTGAGAGTGATTTGGTGCTCAGTTTGTGGTAATATATTAATTCTTTAATTCGAGATCGTACAAGGTAAGATAGATCAGTGAGGAAATGGTCAGTTGAAATTTGACGCGCATGACTTACGCGATTCGAAGGAAAAGGACCGCTTATCTTCTAGCAAGAGTTCGTAGCAGTTTTAACAGTATTCTGAAGGCGCTATTAATTTGAGCAACTAGATGTACCAACACTGAGCCCTTTTGTGAGTGTTTTTGTGGGACAAGGGCAACCTTGTCGTTCATAATAGGTTCGTCTTTTGTATGTTGTCTATATAAATAAATTAAATTATATTGATGAAAAAAGAAGAATGTTCTCAAGTCAACGTGTACAATATTTGTTTTTTATTCATAACCACGCCTGAATTTTTATGGGGTAATCCGATTTTGAAATTTTTTTCTAAGTAACAATGCTCGTGAGTGATGCCAACATAAACTTTGAAAATTGTTTTATTTTCAGAGATAGTGACAGTGTAGTTGTGGTCGTCGTTAGGCGGCGAACTGGTATAATTCCCACGAGTACTACTATAATGTTTCATTTGTTTGGTGACGAAGTTACTGCTGTGGTGACAATTTAGAAAAACTTGGTGTTTAGGTGGAATGAAAGAATGAACTAGGGTATTCATTTCATTAATTTTACAAGTAGCAGTGAAGTTAGTTATTGCAGACTGCCTCGTCACGCTTCTGGTGCGGGTGGGACCGGATCATGCGGACAGCCAGTTTGGCTTACGCAGTGGGCGCTCCATGGTGGACGTTATCATGCACGTACGAGCTCTCACTACGGGGGATGCGGTATCCAGGGGCAGGTTCGTCGTGGTGGTGTTCTTGGACATCAGCAGCGCCTTTAACTCCCTGTCCTGGAGTAGCATTAGGAGGGCATTCCGGTATCACCGGGCGCCCGACTCCCTCTGTCGTATGACAGATACATTATCTAACCTGGTCATCAAGGAGAGCAGAAACGGCGAGAGATGTGGTGCGATGTTCCGCAGGTATCGGTACTAGGATCGCCCTTGTGGATCATCAGGTACGACTACGTGCTGCACGGCTACCACACTGACGCGGACGGAGAGATTGAGGGGATCTAGCAGTTAGGACTCGAGGTCTTCTTTCCACGGCCCTCGGAGTGCACCACCACGGCGTTCCCAATTAACGGTAGGAGGAGTTCACAACGGCATCGGGTCGACGATGAAGTACCTGGGACACGTCCTCGACAGCCGGTAGAATTTCGAGGAGTACTTCCGACGTCTGGCTCCCAAACTGAATCGAACTGGGATTGCTCTCAAGCGGCTCCTGCCCAACCTAAGGGCTCCAGACTCCTGCCGGAGGCTCTACGCAGGCATCGTTCGGTTCATGGTCCTATACGGGTGCCGGTGTGGGCGCCGTCGTTGTGAAAGCGACCGGCGGTCCAGCTGAACGCATGCCAGAGGGTCATGGCCATAGGGATAGATACCGCACGGTTGCCTGCGAAGCGGTGAGCTTCCTTGCTGGCCTGCCACCATGGGATCTGAAGGCAACAGTCCTTGAATGCAACTGCGCTGCCACGACAAGTCGTGGTATGGCGCACAGAGTTCCGGTGAGATCTAATGGTGAAATGGTGACAGTCGGCCATAATTATAATAATAGTAAAATAAAAGTAACATATTTTGGTGGTCCCTTCATGTAAACTGGGGATATTTTTTTTGTCACATCTATCCCATAGGGTGGGGTAAAATAATATTGAATATTTTTCGTCTCAGCGATCCGTTTTCGAAATATTAATTCTAAAATGCTAGTTTTCAGGAGTCTAGTGCCCCCACCCACCCATCTCCAAGCTTAACTGTAGGCTTAGAAATATATGAAAAAAATAATAATTGTAATGCATAACAAGTTTGGAAGGAAAAGTTAGTCGGCGAAGTGAGTTCTGTCAGTTTACGAGTAATAGTCGCTCAATTATAAAATATACTTACTTGAATTTCGTCGAAATACCAAACCTGAGAAAAAAAATACTTAGACGAATATAGTAAGAAGGTAGTAAACGTTTAAAAATACGGACAAATAAAATCAAAATATTCATAGTATTACAACTTTATCACTAAGGGAGTGGTCAGATAGTTTTACCTTTTAGATCGTATAGAAATGCACACGTGAGCCCATCGCCGTTAAAATGTGCAAGTTTGATTTTTTTTTGCATTCTCTTGGTCGGCTCTTACGAAATTCAAACCTAGGAAACCAATCGGCTTTTTTGAGAATCTTTACAATTATATTATACTAGCTCCTGCCAGCGGCTTCACCCGCGTGAAAATAGGTTTCTCCATACAAACTTCCAACCCCCGTTTTACCTCCTTACGGGTGGGTAGTTTCATAAAATTCGAAATCTCCTGCCAAATTTTAAGTTTGTAGGGGTTATAGTTTCTGAGATTTACTGATTAATCAGTGAGTGGTATTTCGCTTTTATATATATAGATGTAGCGACATCTATAGCACAATATAGCATAAACAGCCTTTTAATGTTCCCACTGCTGGAACTCAGGCCTAAAAGTTGTACAAATTTAAATAACAAGTCTACTATCAGTCTTAGTCTTAGCTAATTGTTCTATAGCTACAATTTTGTAATCCACTTTTGTAGCTACTTTTATTTTATTGTAGTCTAGTTCAGCTAACTTTGTTAAGGTAAATATTCTGTTTGCCTAATAAACGTTGACGTCGTTCAGTAAGTTTTCATAATAAATAATAACCATTAGCTATGAGTAAACTAGGTCACTTGTAAAGAAGAGTTCAGATAAATAAATGGAGCGACCATTTCCATTCAAACTTTTTAATATTTAGTGCTGCGCTCTGTCAGAATGTTATTTTGTTGTCTTTGTATGTTTATCTGAGATTGCTTGTGCTAGTCAATTTGCAGAGTATACGAAAGTAGTTTGTTAAGATTATGTACAAAAAAGTATGTACGAGTTAACGAAATTGTTTAAACAGTGGCGAATGTGGCACGCAGAGATCTTTTCTTATCGAAAGAAGGGAGATAGAAATGTTAAAAAATTATACTGATTAATGTCGACTGGGAAAAATAACCGTACTGCACAGCTGAATTGATATAAGTAAATAAACTTATGTTGCAACCACAAAAGTTTTAATTAAAAAACCAAATTGGCAAATATCAAATTATTTACAACCAATAGCTAACTCTGATCTCCAATCAGTTGCCAATTACGACCACTAGTAGTTCTTCAATCAATAGCGCTAGTATCGCAGGTCTGATTGCACGGGGAGATGGGAATATTTGCACGAATCACCGATATTTACCCAAATAACACATGATGTTTGCCGTTACATTATGATTTTCCGGTATTTTATTATTTACCTATAAATACTGAACAATATAAGCTCTGTTTTACGATTCAATAATTATTATTTATATCATGCAAATAATACTTGAATTCGAAATGTCTCGAATATTTTAGATCGTTTCGGTAATATTAGGGATTATATACATTATTTTTGGTAAATTGTGGCAGTTCTCGGTACTCATAATTATGTGATTATGTCCTTATTAGTAATTGTGACAATTATGTTATTTTATTTATTAGATAGTTATCATGTGTTTGTTTGTTTTACGACACAAACACGTTACTACATAAGATCTTTTTTTTGTCGAAAGCGAAAGGAAAAACAGATTTTTTCTTTATTGTCAACTTAGTACTCAAATAGCTTGCTTTCTTTTTAAATTCATATTTTTTTCTATTACTACAAATATAAAACCGTCTAATGAGTATACTACTCTTATAAAACTAAGCTCAACTGCTACACATTTTTGTCTCGTGACAAACACACTCCTAAAACTTCTCTCTCTTATTTCAAAATTCTCTAAAAGTATACGAGTCTTTATTATGGGCTTGCAACCCGCTGCAGTGTTGTTGCGGTACTTACATACTGAACTATGGCAGATGAAAAGTCAAAAATAAACATTTTAATTTTTGAACAAGATATTGTAAAAATATCCACCAGATCGAAAAACCCGACGTAAGGCGAGTGCCGTCCACCCTTACATTGTTAACCCCTCTACGGTCCGGACTAAGCGATTCGCCTAGTCGTTTATACCGCGAATATCGAAGGACTGGAACAATTTGCCTACTGCGGTCTTCCCGTTCGATTATAATTTAAAGATATAACAGAGTGAATTGGCTCTTAATAAACAAGTACGTCTCACCATCATGGTGGGATGGCAGTCAGGCACTAGTTTAAATTATTTAAAAAAGAAAGTTTTTTTTCCAAGATTATTAATGCGTTAATGTTTTCCAATTGTCGATTTGGACTAATTGTTTGACTATATTAGTTAGTTATGTAGTTTATTAATTTGAATATGTATTGTATAATTTTATTTTATATGTATTTGGTTTATTAGTACGAGTACTTATATCTATTCTCGTATTCGTCTTCTCTCTCTCTCGTTTATTGAACCTACCACTATTTTTCTCTGCATCACCCAAAGGTTGACTGGTAGAAAATGCCTAAGGCATTAGTCCGCCTCTGCACTTTTGTGTGCATAAAGCATTTAATAAATAATTTGGCACGGGACAATTACAATTTCTCAGTACAATGGGACTTGAGGAAGTTTGTATTAAATACGTAAAAATGTAGTAGCGTTTCCATTTAGTAAGTTCGGGTGTATAAGGTTCGTGACCTTATACACCCGAACTTACTAAATGGAAACACTGCTTGCTGTGAAAGCAAGATTTATTATTTTTATAATGTCACAGTGCGTTGATCAAATTAAGCCTATCTAAATAGAGTTAGAAGTATCCAAGTAGAGAGGGCTATGCTCGGGCTTTCCTTGCGTGATTGCATCAGGAATGAAGATATCCGCAGGAGAACCAAAATCGCTGACATAGCCCGAAAAATCGCAAAATTTAAGAGGCAGTGGGCAGGCCGAAAGGTTCTGGAGTGATGACCGCGCACTGGAAGATGCATCATTAGAACAACCTCCCACAATGTGGATCGTGCATCTGGTGAGAGTTGCAGGATTGCGAAGGATGCAAGATGCACTGGACCGTCTGTTGTGGTGACGATTGGGAAGGCCTATGTCCACGTCCAGCAGAGGACATCTTCCAGCTGAAATGATGACGGTCATGAAGTAGAATCATTTTTTCAAACCATCTCCCGGAACAACAACGCTCGAAAAACGTCCAGTCAGTGTGAAAGCTCCTTTACGCCACAAGTAGTTATACAACTTTAGATTTACTGGGGCTCTTAATGTTTCGCTCGCTCCGCTCCCGGCGCTTTGTCACGACGGCTGCAGTTTTGCATTCTATGGTACGGTCTACCTTCCGTCCACAACGTTTACCTTTCGTAATGCGCACTGATTGTTGTACTTCGATGTTTTTACTTTAAACGGTTAAATGTTGTTTTAATGAAGAAAAGTTATTTTTGCTAAGTGTTTTTTTTTTAATAGTTTGTGAATATTTTGTGGTTTTAAATTTTTATCGGTGTTTTTGTACCTCGAATAGCAAAAGAGCTTATAATATTCCGACATTTTAGATTTTTGACAGTCGTAACAGGTAGTTAAAAACTTAAAAGTCTAACATCCAGTCTCTTCAAAGTGTGAGATGGGCAATCGATTTATGTAAAATACTGTTTACTGTACTAAATTATACGATTCTAACAGAATTAGACGAAAGAAAGATAGGTGATGAATAGGCACACCGGTTTCCACCTTGATTGGTTTTAACGTTAATTTTCTTTATAATAACAAATAAATTAATTTTATTGAATTACCTAGTAATAGTAAACAGTTATTTAGTTTTTTTTTTTCAAAATTAAAAAAAAAATTCACTATTATTTCTTTATTTTTGACAATTGAAAGAAAATTTTGCCATGTATTAAAATTTGTTAAAATAAGTTAATGCAATTATCTGAAAATCGCAAAATTGCGTATAACTTTTTTACTTTGCACTTGGCAAATTATGCTGTACTAATTAATAATATTTTATATACCACGTATCAGTCGCTACAAGTTTCGTAGCGCCATTCGAGTGCTACGCTGCTACGGTGCTACGAGCATCGCTACGACGCTACGATATCTTTGAAATGTGACACAATGATGTTCTAATGGTGACGGAGTGTTCTGGAAGACAAAGGAAACGTCGTTGTTCGCGTGTTCGTTTCATAAAAGAAAGCAGTTGTCTTCATTAGAACCTTTTAATAAAGTTCACGAGCGTACACACGCCCACGACTGTGTCTGGGCTTGCTGAACTGTGATAATAAGTTTTATCAAAGATCTCACAAATATTGGAAAAATTATGTAGGAGGTGTATTATGTATTTATTATACTTATTTACTAGCTTCTGCCAGTGGTTTCGGCTCGTGTGAAAGTAGAAACATACTCCATAGGATCCCAGGATCAAATGTATCCTGTGCGTTATCAAAGAACATGGTCTACTCGTGCACCACATGTGTGTTAACTTTAACAATAATTATTTACATATATTAAAAGTTACATGTACTAGTAGTACTTTGGCAGACTTAAGGTAACAAGGTAATCTCCAAATCTGTTTAGGTGTTTGAACGTTAAGGATAACAAACATACATTATTACTAACGCAAAAAGTATGTGACTTTTTGCGTTAGTAATAACTTTGTACAAAGGTGCACCTAATGGCTGTCTATCTGTCTATTTAAAACAGAGAAAAACATTTTTTTAAATCTCTTATTTAATTACTAAAGGGCATTGCTTAAAAGTGGCCCCACCCATCAACAAATTTGAAACAGGTGCCATTCGAAGCGTCCAGTTGAATAGAGTATTTTTTATTATGGCGCCATATCTCAATAGTAAGGGGTTTAGGTTTTATAAGACCTTATATTTTAACCTAACCTAACCTTAGTGTTTTAAACCTTAAATATACTCTTAACATAGTACTGTCATACATTTTTGATTGCGACACGGCGAACCCTGTAGGATTCCACAAAAATATTTGACAAAGGGCATTGCGTAAAACTGTCCGCAAAAATGACACCTGTTTCAAATCTGTTGTTGTTTCATTCGAAGCGTCTAGGTGAATAAAGTTTTTTTTTACTATAGCAACATACCTCAAAAGTATCGGGTTTAGGTTATATAAAATATTTTTATTTTAATCTAACCTAACCTAAATTGTGCGCACATAATATCCATTGTATGGTACATGGAGTTACGGAGACACATAAATTTTAATGCACCAGCACAAATAGCATAATAATAATAGCATAATCAGCCTTTTAATGTTCCCACTGCTGGGACTCAGGCCTCTTCTGTAGGGGAGAGAATGGGCCGTAACCCACCACGCGGGCCCAGTGCGGGTTAATGAATGTCACATGTCTTCGAATTTAGGTTGACATGCCGGTGTCTTCACGATATTTTTCTTCACCGTTTTGAGTGGTTTTCTAGCACAAATGCTTGATTATATTGTAATAGATGACTATAGTAAATGTCTTTGTATGAAAAAATAAACACATTAATTTCTACAAATTTTTTAAAGTAATATTTACACCATTTATTTTAACAACCAAATTAGCTGTTTTGTCTTTTGTGGATAGGAATTAACTAACTGAAATGTATCTTATGTCTGTTGGAGGGTGGGGACGGTGGCCATATAAAATCTTCCTTTCTTAAAAACTTTTGAAAGTAAGAGCAGCTTTTATGCATACTTCTCCGGATATAGTATGCATAAAAGCGCCCCTGTCGTCGAAAGTGGAAGGACCATTTCCGGCTACCGTAGGCGTGGTTTTGCAGATAGCGAGCAATAGATAGCTCACCGTCCGGCTGTTCTTACAAATGCCTTTATCGACGGCACGTTGTGTCCTACGCGTAAAAGGGCAGCTAAAGGTGCACTATAGGTTTTAGTCGATAAAAGTCTGACACTCTCTCCCACTCCACCTTGAGTGGTTATTTGAAGATTTCCCATGCAAAAAAATTCTTGCTGCATAAAGTATTTGTTGTTACTCTAGAAATACATAATAAAAGTTTTTATTTTTTCTCCAGTAATTCATTGTGTTTGCCATCCCGCTGCTTGCATGGCGTTTGTCTTGTAATTAATAGCGACGTGCTCGCACACACTCCGGACAAAAGACTCTTCCCCCACAGATTTCTTTTGTTTTGATATCGTTCACCACGCTACTTATACAGACTAAGTGGTAGGCAAAAGTTATATGTATTGTTTTAACTTGATAGGATCGCATTTTGCCATCATCATTCTCACAAGACGATAAGCGATGAGGTCGAGAGCGATGCTCGCCTAGTAGTCAAATATTCACTCTTAAAGATCTCCGGTTATAATTGTCACTAACTCCCCTGTCTTTCATTTCACTTCTCACATATTCCATCCATCTTTTCTATATATTATTGAGTGTTTTTTTTATCTCTTTAGATCTTGTGGTTAACAACTTAAAAATGTCTGAAAAATGTTTTTGCAGATGTCATGTTATTCTCCGGGGGCCGTGACTTATGGTTTAAATCATTGCACGCAACCCGCATATACAAAACCCCAAATCTGTGTCGTCACAACTTGTTAACCGTGGTTATATACAAACAAGCTCACAATAAGCAATGACGATCATTGTGCGCTATTGTTTTGTTCCTGCGGTTCATGAGGCACGGTAAACAGGCCCTTGCTAATCTGAACCGTATGACGTGTTTACTTGCTGGGAACTGAGCGGCCATTGTTTGAGGTTTGTGTTTTTCGGTTTTAAGGAAATTAGCGCATGATGTTGATAGATACTTGAGACGTATTCACTTAATGCTGTACAAAACGAAAGGGTTAATAATTAAATTTATTTTAATTGGGCCAGTAAAATACTATTGCAAGTTAATTTACTACTAAAATCCAAAGGATTTGGAATCGCATAGATTTTGAAGTTTTCGACACATTTGTGTCGGGGTCACTTTTGATCTTCATCATGATCAATGATTTCACAACTAAGGTTAGGTTGCAAAATACCTACTATTATATAATACCTATTGCTTATGACTTTAAACAGGTTGCGCAAATCAGAACTAATAAAGATTTCGAGCTCTACAAAAAGATAAAATTGACGCCATCTACGAATGAAGCATTGAAAGCATAATGTTTTTAATACCATCAAGTGCTGCATTGTGACGTACAATCAGGGGCTGTGACCAATCCATTATAACTCCAGGGTGGGTGGTGAAGTAATTACTCGTGTCACCAACATAAAGACTCAGGAGTGACCTTCGACCCCTACCTGACTTTTAGAAATCAATTTTCTACCCTTGCTTTCAGTCGCTTGGGATTTGTTTTGAGAAACGGGGGTGACATTTTGTTTGTGGCAGTGAAGGAAAATTGTTCGGAGTATATTGTACATCGTTTTACACGGGCAGTCAGTGGGTCTTGTACCCTCGCAGATAATACAACGCCCTGCGTGTACAATACAAAAATGCGTTCCAGATGCTGATGATGAGGCTGTCACGATTTTTTAGTGCATCGCCGATGTTTGCTTAGTCGCAAATTGACTGCTTTTATACGACTATGCGTAAGCGGTGCACATCCTTGGCACGCAGGGTTCGTGCCAGCGTCAACGACATCCTGAGAGCATTCGCACAGAGGTTCGATTGCCGGTACCTTAACCATTGCTGCATGATGAATATACTGAGTAATCGGAGTTTTTAAGCTATGTGAAGTGTGTGTATTTGTTTTATGTGTGTGTAGAAATTGTTTTTAAATGTTGTGTGTGTAAGAAAATATTTGATGTTGTAATACATGTTGGTCGAAATAAATAATAATTATTTTAAGAGTTATAACCCTTTTGAATACTACTACTCGATTCTGGTGCCTACATGAGGTGTTAGATAAGATATAGAAAACTTTTCTTCAATTCCAAAGATTATACCATTCCTTTCACTATACGTATCGTACCAATGATCATCTAGAGATGTCGGGTGTTGACTCGTTAATGGGTAGAAGAGGCTTTGATCAGCTCACGGTAATTTGCAATACCCAAAGCTGACGTATTGTGAACCCTGAGCTTCATAACCTTATCTGGCGACTATTTGTATCCAATAAATACACTGGATATGATCATTATCATTTATTTGTCAGAACACTCGTTTTAAAGCATGATACCAGATCCAGATCCCAGACCTTTTATTTTACTATTGAAAGGCTCATGTCACCACTATCTCACTTGATGATAAACGACGATGTGGTCAACAATGGAGGACCGGTTCTTAAAACTGTAAACGGTGAATAAAATTATGTATGCAAGGTGCTATACAAGAGATTGCATAGGATCACGACTCTCTTCAAAACATAACTATGTATGTGAAAGGTTTTTTTGACTTTACTTTTTTTATGAGACACAAAATATGAACATTGACAGGTTTGAAAGTATATTCTGAATGCTTCAGCCAACAGTTTCAAGGGCTAAATAAACTGTTATTTAGCCCTTGAAACTGTTGGCTGAAGCTTTGTTGGTTAGATGAATTACTGAATTCATCTACAGATAGACAGGCAGTAGATAAAAGACTTCTATGAAATACCCTTTCATCGTTTTGAAACGTTTATAGGTAAAAAGATTACAGAATGGTTTCTAAATACCAGTAATCAGTTAAGCATTTTTGAATAGAACTTTAGAAGCTGGGTATAAATAGAAAATTATTCCAAGGGAACATACTTCCAAGACAAAAAGTATCCTATCTAGCATTCCGGGACATGGTCTACCCGTGTAGCATGTTTCATCGAAATTCCTTTAGCCATTAAGAGTGAAGAAGTAACAAACATACGTACACTCTCACAAACTTTCGCCTTTGTAATATAGTGTTATTACAACAGAGTTCGTTTATACTTCAAGAAGTGACAAGTCTCAATAGATATGCCTAAGTAAGGACTTATCTATTTTCACGGAAAAATTACTTGTGCCTTTTTTTAAGGTGGGAAATCATCTATTGACATCTCTCGCTCTAGGGTGCAGCGAGAGTGCGAGTCAGACTTTTACTGACTAAAATCACACCTAAGTCCTTCGGTTGCACTTTGCATTCTAGGACCACGGGTTTTGCTTTCAGAAAACCCCCGTGGTCTTAGTTAGCGGGCATCGGCTCTGCTGGGCCCCTACGGTTTGCTGACATTCCTTACTTATCAAAAAAACAATAGTCGATTTAAAAAATAAGCGAACTTCCCAAAATCACTTTGATCAGTTAGAAAGTCTAACTTTATTATGGGAATTTACTCATACCATTGACATATACGTACGTAGTACACATATAATTATCTATTACTCGTACTATGTCTTCCTTGAAGAAAGTATGAGTATATGAGTGATAATATGAAAAAAAGGAGTTAATGGCAGCGTGACCGGTGGCAGGACAGAATGCAAGAAAAAAAACATGTAGCACTAACCCCAATTAACATGGCAACGGGCAGAAAGATGATGCCTTGGAGAAAGTAGAGTTAATTTTCATGAAAAGAAGCACTATCTAAAATATGATCACCCGTTTCTGTTATACCCTGTAGAATGAGCTACCAAGTTATAAGTTAGCTAAGTTCTACGTATTCTGTACACAAAAAGTATTTTTATTTTTAGGAAAACCACATAGTAACGTACAGTTACTACCTACTATATTTATTATCTTTTTTCAGAAAAAAATAGTTTTGTTGAATTAATTCTCGTAACATAATATTTTGTCTCTATCTAGTTCTGGTATTCGTGAAGATTTAGCTCTCACGAATTCGATAAAATAACTTAACCACGATAAACTAAAATATTCAAACACAAAGGGCGGTAAGACATTAATTAGTTTTGCCGCGGTTCACAAAAGAGCACCTTTTGAAGCGGCCTTCACGAACAAGCCTGAGGTTAATCGAACTATCTGCATACCTACCGAGGGCTGCTTTAATGAGGCGCTTCTTTAAATATTGTTTCAGTTTATCTAAGGAGTTATCGGCTGAATAATATATAACATTATTTTTAGTGTATGCGAAACCTGAATATAGTTAGTTCAGAATCAGTAACTGAATCGATTCCAATAATGAACCACCATGTACACCACCACCACATTTAATGCTTAATGCACACAAAAGTACTGAGGCCGACTTAATGCCTTATGTATTTTCTCGTTTTTGCAGATTGTTGCCTATATTTTTTCTTCCGTTGGATTATACGTATCTTATTGTGACACCATATTAACATTAAGTTCCTAATGTAATTTGTACTTTTGGTGTACAATAAAGAATATCTATCTATCTTATCTATACATAACAAAATGTTGACTAGGTACATCATTTTGTCACTTATAACTGCCACATGGTTTCCTCTTCTATTGTGATTTGACTCAAGGAGATGTCAGCAAACCGTTGCGGCCCAGCACGATCGAAGCCTACTGGGGCCAAGGGTCTGCTTCAAGAGGTCTGAAAGGAAGAATCGGCCCTGGTATTAAAGACAACGAAGGAACAGGAGTGGGTTTTTAGTCAGTAAAAATCTGACACACCCTCACGCTCCACCCAAGAGCGCGGGGGATATTATTGAATGATTTGTCCTACAAAAAAAAACTAGAATCCAGTAACAGTTGAGCTATTAAAGAATCCCCACCGATTCGTTATCGGTCGCGTGCTGATCGTGTCGGTGATTACTGTCAGTCGGTGAGGTTGGTGATAAGTGAGAAATACGACGCGATGTTATCACCGCGACGCGCGAGATAAGACAGCCATCCGTCTCTTTGACGGCGATACACGAAACGAAATGCGAAATAGCACTCACCGGATAAGATATCTAACAATGTAGTGTATTTATAGTGAGGGTTAAAGGTCTTGCTTGCTCAGCCTTTTGAAATACAAAAGAATATTTAAATAGGGGATTCGCTTTTTACGAAGGTATGTTTGTTTGAGTTAGGAATACTGTGCACAGAATACCGAAAAACCTTAATCTATAAGATTTCATAATTAATTAACCCACGTCTGTCTAACTGTATGAAGGCCATAAACTCAAAAAAACTACCAAAAAGATTTTCTTGCAATTTTTTCCAACAGCCAGAATGGTTGATATGAAAGGTTTTGAGTGTATTTTCGGCTTTTCTCTCTTATAATATACATGTATTATGTATATTATAAGAGAGAAAAGCCGAAAATTTAAATGATTTCTGTCATCCGTGCGAAGCAGGCTGAGGTGCGTCGCTACTTGAATTATATATTGTGTCATCATCATCATCATCATTTCAGCCGAAAGACGTCCACTGTTGGACATAAGCCTCCCCCAAGTGTCGCCACAGTGAACGGTCCTGTGCATCTTGCGTCCATCGGATACCCGCGACCCACACCAGGTCATCGGTCCACCTTGTGGTCCAACGCTGCGTCTTAAGGTACGTGGTCGCCTCTCCAGGACCTTTCGTCCCCATCAGTTCTGCGAGCAATGTGCCCTGCCCACTGTCACTTAATTTTGGTGATTCTTTGGGCTATGTCGGTAACCTTGGTTTTCCTGCGGATATCTTCATTTCTGATGTGATCGCACAAGGAAACTCCGAGCATAGCCTTTTCCATTGCCCTTTGAGTGACTTTAAGCCTTCTGATGACGCCCATTGTAAGCGACCACGTTTCGGAGCCATATGTCATTTTATGTGTAATAATTTTAAATTTTATTGTACTAGTTCACATGTTTGAGTGAAGGAAGGTTCTAAATTTAAGATGCCTATTGCAAAATTATTATTTCGCAAAAAAAGTTATTATCTAGATGTACAACATTTGGCAAGGAATTTAACTAGTTTTTCCATAGACATATTAAGAAGAAGTACAACATTTCCTCTTGGCGATGGGTAAGCCTACATAGAAGCTGCCTGGCTGTTGTGTCTTTTTTATCCGTGAACCCAGATTAACAGTTTCACAGTCGTAGAATATACGATAATATTCAAAACTTAAGCGTGATACAGGTGTTGGGTCAGTAAGCTTATACCTTGGCTTTACTTGGCTTATCGCCGCCCTCCAGAGAATATTACCTTGAAATATCACTTCTATTGTACAGAAAATAGAGGTTATTTATTGCGACACATGGGCTCGGGACAACGTGGAATTACATTTATTTTCAAACTAGTGACACCTCTTGCTAGGCCTGGCCGCCTGGTACTTGAAATATTGTCGTTAATATTTGATTCTTATTTTGGAGAAAGAATTGGTGGTTAAAAACCAAAAAGGTTGGTAGGCGGAGGAATTCAATTGTTTGAAGATATTTTTAAAAATTCGGTTAAAAATAATAGGAAAGGAATAGTGTCTTCGTTTTGAAAAATTATAAGCTCAACTACTGACATCTTCTTTCTTTCTTTAAAAAAAACGTTGCCCCACACTGGGAATTACTACAGTATCGTGAGTGTGTTCACAAACATATAAACTCACTTAAACAAGACACACAGACCCGGGACATTTATCTGTATACCATACAAATATTTGTTCCACGCTGGAATCGAACGCGTGCCTCAGGGAAATGTCAGCAAATCGTAGGGGTCCAACAGGGTCTAAGCCTACTGGGGCCATGGGTAGTGTGAAAACGAAACCCGGGCCCTGGGACGAAGGCAACGAAGGAACAGGAGTGGGCTTTTAGTCAGTAAAAGTCTGACACTGTCTCCCGCTCTGCCCAAGAGCGTCATTTGCCATAAGATGATTTTCCAAAAAAAAAACCCGTGACACCGAGCGGTAGACAAACGCTTGACCTATGCACCAATCATAAAATTCCGGACCGAGCCCAGTCGTCAATAGCGCGTTGAGATCCTCGCGCTCCTCAAAGAGATTTCAGCAAACCGTAGGGGCCCAGCAAGGCCGATGCCCGCTAACTAGGACCGCGGAGAATTTCTGAAAGGGAAACCCGTAGTCCTAGGACGCAAAGGGTAATTGAAGGATACAGGTGTGGTTTTAGTCAGTAAAAGTCTGACACGCCCTCGCGCTTCACCCAGAGCGCGAGAAGTCATATGGATGATTTCCCAAGTTAAAAAAAAAAAAAATCATACAATTCTGAAATTGGACTAAACCAAAATAGTTGCTTGTGAAATGTTCAGCACAACTAAAAACAGTAAACATGTATTGTATCTCTTTTAATTTTTTTTTAAAACTTCTCACACTACGTTATTTTAGAATTCCAAGTTAATTGTTACTCTTGATCCTTCAAACTTCACCTACGTGAAAATCTTGCGACGAATATGTCATGACGTAGAATATGACCTACTTGTAAACTATATTTATTTTTAGGACTTGAAATGACGTCCAATAAAGTCCCGGTTTCCAAATATAATGTGAACTATTGATCGAGTGGGATCAGGAAGCGCGCTATATTTAGATAGATAGAGCGGGCAATATTGCCTGTGCCTAATGTGGTGTTGTGCCGAAGGAGCTGACCTCTCAGGAGAATAGCGCAATATGTTTGAAGAAGGAATCTGTCGACATAAAGATGAACAAGTTTCGTGATGAATTCCGATATTGTGTTTTGTCTACTCCTGATAAAACTTCGTTGCTTTTTATTTCATTTTTTTTTTCATTTGTTATCCGGAGGTCCATATACGCACAACTACCACAGTGTTGTCTTTTTTAACCCAAAGGTTGACTGGTAAAGATTCATGTCTTGTTGCATTAAGTCCGCCTATGTGTATACTCATGATGTTTAAATAAATAAATATACCACTGTACAGACTGACTTTTTTAGAGAGCGTAATAAGATGAACATTAAAAGAGTACAAAAAGCAAGACACGGATATAAGAGCCAAGCACAATTAAAATGGAAACGAGCTGGACATGTAGCGCGACTCAAAGTCTATAGATGGGCAAAATCCTAACATCATGGCAGGGACTACTAAGCACACGTCATAAAGGTAGACCAAACGCGTGCCGGCAGGATTAGAAAATTAGCTGGACCGCAATGGAAATATTTATAACCCAAGATCGAGATAAATGGTAAGCTTTGGAAGAGGCCTTCACCTGAGAGGTGTTCCTAACTAAACAGTAATCTATAAATAGAATTTATTACCGAGTTGCTAACATTATATAAATAAATATTTTGATTCTTTTATTTCAGTGAACAAAATAAAAATAAATAATTAAAGAGCTATTTTTATTCGCGTTTTTTGAGGTAGTCGTATTTTTTCTTATGATTTTTTATATTTATATTATTATTCATATTTAACCCCTTTTTTTTCAGTTTCACCGCCTGAAAGATTGCCAATTTAATTAAAAACCCCTTGTGCACACTATGGTTACGTATGTACTACCAAACATTTGAAGACACATAATTTTTACCAGTGCTTACCAGGCTCGCGTGGTAAATTACGGCGCATTCCATCTTCTATTATAGAGGAGGCATAAGTCCCAGCAGTAGGAACATTATAAAACTGATTATGCTTATTTTTTTATTAATAATCCCTGGTAGCAATATATATGTAGTGCGAATATAAGTCGATGCTGGTAGTTAATTAATTGCATTATGTTATTTTTTGCCTGTTACGTTTTGTTTGTCCCATTAATTTTTTAAAATTCCTTCATAAAAGCGTACAATAATCTTATTATCTACATGACGCACATATATTTAGTGTACAGACCGCACAATTTCTGCAAACGTGATGATTGTTTTAAGTTCCGATGATCTTGAGTTACGCGAAAACAATGCAAGTTATAGATCTGAATTCTCAAACGTCATATCGCATGCAAGTTGCATGAGTATATTTACGAGCTGTTTCACGGAACGTCACTAAAAACCAAGAGTTCAAAATAACTGTCCAATCGATAGCAGACGTTAAGTTGAGGATACACTGGCATCTTGTGCTAAGCGACATGCGGTTGTATCTAATTTTCTTAAAATGTGTATACATAAGTGCTGCTTATGTTTTTTTACATACATTTAATATTAATACCTAGCATAAGTTTAGAAGAAATAAGTTTGCCGGAAGACGAAGCGTTGGAAGGCCTCCTACAAGGTGAACCGATGACTTGGTAACGGTTGCGGGAGTTCGATGGATGCGAGACGCACAGGACCGTTCATTGTGGCGACGCTTGGGGGAGGCCTATGTCCAGCAGTGGACGTCTTTCAGCTGAAATGATGATGATGATGATGATGAAGTTTGCAACGGAAGTAGATATCTGTCAAAAGTTAAGATTAAGATTAATGCGATATAAAATTGCTATGAGACTACTTCTTTAGCAAAATTAATCTGTTAAATCAAAAATGACAAGGAGAATAAAAGTGGTAAAATAGGCTTCAATTACTGGAGTCTGTAAAAGTATTTGGAACAGTTTGCATACTTTTTGGGTAGAAGTATGAACGTTATATATTTACGTAAATGCCTTTACACACAAACATTCTTTCAACTCTCCTAAATCAAGTGACGCGTGATATTATTTGGTGTTTACACTCGATTAAACCCCGGAGTTAGTACAAACAAGAGAATTTTATCAGCTTATTACTTACTTCCAAACTTAGTTATGAGAGCCCGGGGTTTTAATGTACCCCGCCCCCCACCACAACCGCCAACTTGCGTCCTATGTCGTTATAATATTGAATGTTAGTTTAGGCAGTCAGCTGTGACTGGAGTAAAATAATAGTCGTAGGTACATAGTTTTGAGTAAAGGGCAAGGAGGGTGTCATTTAGATTTGGATGATGTTAAGTGGTCTCGGAAAATAACTACCTATTCCTTCTCTGTTTACATCTTTAGTACTTTAGTTAAGTATTTTGATTTGTCCAAACTTAAAAAGCTTATAAGTAATTGTTAAATATTATTTCAGAAACAATATTATTCGTTACGTCATAAAATAGACCACCCATCTCTGAAACCATCTTTTATTTCGAATACAACACAAAGGAACCACAAACGAACATTCAAAAATTCACAAAGGATATCTGCACAGACAGCAAATGAAAATGAAAGAAAAAGAGTTCACCTGAGCACACAAGCAGCCGCGCCCGGTGTGCCTCGCACGGCGCGCGGGTACTATTCGCATTGTCTGATACATATTTCATGACGCTCATTCAAATCCGTCGACACTTGGATTATTTTAAAGATATACCGTTTGTACCGCAAACTGTATCATTGAAATTCAAGGTTTGACGCGATGGTGGTTTGCTAATTCTTGCATTGTAGGAATTTCGTTAAGGATGTTTTGGCTAGAATTTTTGATCTTAGCTTGCTTTTGGTTCTTTAAATCTATGGTGAATGAAATTTTAACTAATTTCATAAATTTTATAGGTAAAATTGTTTACTTATCATTTTGAAAGAGGAGTTTTGAACTAATTGCAAAAATTATTTCACATGTTGAAAATTATGTACCTACATCATATCGCACCTCTGCTCAAATAGTGACACAACATATTATGTTGATAGCTGAGTTTGAGTTGACATTTTATCCGAAAAATGGATATAATGGATAGAGATAATATAATGGTGAGAAGAGAAGAGAGAGAAGAGAGAGAGAAGAGAATTCTCTGTTCTCTCTCTCGTAGTCCATTCCACCATTATATCTATTCAGATATAATGGTGGAATGGACTACGGGAGCAACATTGCGGAAAGAAGATAGTCGTTCAATAAATTTAAACTCATAAAACATCTAAAACTGTAGACGCAGATTCACAAAATTGATAAACTATGTAAGTCCGCCATCGTTCGTTTTTGACTGCAACAAACTAGTCATCTAAAAGCATACTACACAGCTCTCCACTGAAGCACGCTCACTAAGTGCCTATATTTACTTGTAGCTACAGAAGAGCTCAACTCAAGTAGCTACTGCAAGCCACATTTGACCGCAGCGTATTCACTCTCTGATATCAATGTTGATATGTAGTACCTAATACAGTAGTAGGTAACTGTACAATGTTTAACTCATATACAGAGTTTAAAATACTCATGAATTCATTATGCACACACATCCCATCTTTTACAACTATACAACAATTTTTCAACTATAAAACCGGGAAAGTGCTTGTCGAACTCGCGCACTGAGGGCTCCGTACAAACTTACCTATGAAAACAGTTCAATTTCCGAAGACCTTACTTTATGCTAAATTTCAGGATTCTAGGTCAACGGGAAGTATTCATTTTGATTCCCTTGAGAGTGACGAAATATACGTCTTTTTGCGACACAAATAGCCGTATCTGTTTTTTTTCGTTTACTTAGAAGTTTGATTTTTTCACAGCATCAAGGGACCGCAGACTTAACAAATATGGTTTTAATTTCAACTCGATACCTCCAAGCGTTCCCATAATAATGGGTCTTGATAGACAAATAGACAGAAGGACAACAAAGTGAGTTCCGTTTTTTCCCCTAAAAATGAAGCATTAACTGCTGACAGCGGCTTCACCCGTGTGAAAGCGGAAAATTGTCCCAAAGAGCTTGGCTCGTGCTCCGCTCGTGCTTGGCTTCTCTAGCGCAGACCCACTTCTTCAAACATACACACACACACACACCTTCACAAACTTTCGCCTTTATAATATTTAGTATTTATTAAGTGTGATCTTGTGATAATCAAAATTGCGGACTGATTTATTTCGTGAATACCACGAGTTACGAGTAGTCACTCGGTAAAAATTGTTTACATTCTTGAAATATCTTCAACCCCTGAAAGATTGTCAGTTAATTAAAACTCACCCTGTGTAATTAATTATTTCTTGCTAACCTATCTTTGCTGATTGTGTTGTAGCGCCATCAAATGTTAATTGGATTAGATACATTAGTTCTTAACTCCTTCTGCGTCTGATGCATGCCGTGACAGCCTTTAATTAAGGCTACACTATAAAATAAATAAATACTAGCAATTTACAGTTCCTTTTAAAGAACAACGTTTTTTTTTTTATTATTTTGTATAAAGGTTAATTAATAAACGTTTCAGACTTCTGCCTATAGATTACACTAACTACATATATAAACGGTGTTTATACCGTGTACATCGAAGGGCGGTCTTCCTGTTCAATTATAATTTAGGTGTCTACAAGGCTAGAGTGAATAGGCTCTTAATAAACTAGTGCGCATCACTATCAACAATTGCATCACTACTTACAATTAGGTGGGATCGCAGTCAAGCACTAGTTTATATCATTAAAAAAAATTCATAACATGAAACGACAGCCAGTTTACAATATACCTACAATTACGGCACTGCCCATTGTGCACCATGCAAGCGTATACAGTGGCGCCGCAGTGGGGAGTCCCACCTGTCCGTCTGATGATCCTAACACGACTCAGAGTGGCGCACATAGCTTTCTCATAAGTGCATGAAAGCTATTAGTATGTGCTTGTGCGAAAACGGTTGAAGCACTGTAGAATCGCGGTAGCCCCAGCAGTACCTTGAACACGTTGTTGTATTGAACACGTAAGCCGTGTGGTCAACCAAACGAAAGCAGAAATAAACTATTAGATGTCTTGATGATCATTTTAATAAGTAATATGATTTCGCAATGACCACACTTCACAAAGGTATAAGATAAATAAATGAGGAAAAATTACAGCAAAATTGCTGAATAATTTTCAAACAGAACACCTAGATTACCAACAAAAAATCACACATCACGGCACCCCAACGTAATTTCGTTCCCAACCAATCTCACTTCAAAACACGCGATTACTAAAACATTCCTTATTCCGCCATATACTGGAGAAACCACATCTTATTGTAATTCGCGGCACTTTTGCCACAAAACGAAATTCTTCGGAGCGTTGGCACCAGGTGGTGTTGTGATCCTTCTTATATTATACACGAGTTCTCGATACGTCGGGTACGTGTTTATTTACTTTTGTAACAGTTTCGGTAGTCTGTTGGTTGATACTCTGGCTTCCAACAAGGAGGATCCAATTCGCTTCTCAGTTTTTTGACCTGAGATTGGTTTCTATAAGCTAGTTATTTATCTGAAGTATTTAGAGTTAATTATAATAGCAAACGTAACGTAACCAATAGGTGTTGCTTTTATATCACACTACAACCTGACTGTAGATAAGATAAGATAAGATAAGTCTTTATTTGCCTTAAACATGGTATAAAGTTGTTACAGTCAGGTATTAATCTATAGTTCACATGTTTAGCTATTTGTATCAATTGCATGCTAAATTATAATTATTAGTTAATGAGTATTCAATGTCATAATATAAAGTCAATACAATAATATAATAGTTTTATCTCAGCATTATCCGTAATCACATAAGTCCAGAAATTGAAAATATATGGTTAAAAAAAATCTTTAAGGTCATAAAACATATGTTCTTTCAGCCATTTCAATAGTCTGTTTTTAAATGAGTTTACATTATACAACAATTTTATTTGGAATTTTGTTATAAATTCGAATACATGTGTATTCCACCAGAAAACTTTTCGCATACTTGGCTGATTTAGGAGTATCCTGCAGTGCAAGTCTGCATGGGTCTCTATTTCGAGAGTTCATTTGATAGGCTTTTTTGAACAATCCCTTATTGTTATAAACATAATTACAGATTTCGTAAATGTATAGTGACGGAAGTGGCACGCAAGTAGGTGTTACAATGCAGTGCCTAATTGACGCTGATACTACGCTCGTGACCCCTGTTTTGCGTATCCATCTGATGTTGTTTCTTCGGTGATGGTAAGAATTGGTGACACTAGACTTACTCTGGGAGTTTCTTGACATAACCCTTCCGTCGGGTATATACCGTGCAACTACACATAACTCCTTACACTACATACGTACAGCACGTAGGTTACATGTACAATGTACACCGCGACCACTGGTCTCAGACAAATAAAAAATCGCTAAGGAGGAGTTTGAATCTATGTTAACTAATCGCGCAGCCAGACCCTCCGAGGCACCTTCCTTCACTATGTAAAATATAATTTTCAAGTTTTCAGTACATCCCTACAGTAAAGCGGTGTATTATATTATTTGCTAAATGTAAAATATAATTTTCAAGTTTTCAGTACATCCCTACAGTAAAGCGGTGTATTATAGCAGCGGAGCCACAGCTGCGGTGCACGTGATCCCTCTTATTCAGCGTCCCCAATAAATAGCTATTCATGTTATAAACTACGCATGAACTTGGACGCGCCATGTTAGTACACTATGTATGAGGAAATGTTATTTGCATAATTTATTGTATCCAGGCAAAGGTTCGGGTCTTACTACGGTTAGGTGATATAGAATGGAGGATAGTATGGGTGTTAATTTCGGGTCCTTATTAATAATTCAGGATTCTGAACATGATCATCCCAGACTAGACACGTGCAAAAATAGTTTTTCTCATGTCCTTGACGAAATCCATTGATGTTCAGATTAAGTATCATTTCTTTCTTCTAAAGATACTGAAGATGTCTACTAGAAATATTTTTTAGTTTTCTTCTTACACATAGAAAACCACGCAATTTTTTGTTGAAAATCATTATAGGACGTGTGACTAGAAGTTTAGGCAAGTAATATGCCAGTGAACGTGGAATTACGCAAAACTATAACGTCAGAGTTCATTCTAAGGTCTGATGTCTTAGGTTGAGATGATAAGCGCGACTTAGTATCTACATACTCTTTGATATGTTCCTGTATCCGACTTGCACTTGTAGATTTCTAGTTGTCCGGTATAGAAATAATATTCTTAACCAAAGTACGTTCTAAGTAAGGCTAATGTTTACCGATCTTCACCTTGTGACTTGTATCCGAGTTGAGAATTTGGACTAAGTGAAGTATCAAAACCGAACTTTAATAAGCTTGCAAACCAAATTTGATTTTGAAAATAAATATTCAACTGTTGTATAATTCTTCGAAGCAAACCAAAACTTTGAAAACTGCATCAAAATCCATTGCGTATAATAAAAGAGCCAGGCAGACGAAGATGTAATATACGTTAAAGACAATTTGATTAATTAACGATAAATTAATTAATTTGTCTCGATAAAAAATAAAATAAAAATAAATGTTCATAAAAACAGGTTGGAGATAGTTAATTTAAAAAAGAGGGTTAATTTCGTCATACTGGTGAAGACTTTATCTAAAATATCATATCAATAGTTATTTAAGAACAATCCACGTACCTCAATCCTGGAACATCATCAAGCTGCGCGCCATCGGGCTGCTGCCACGCGATCTGCGGCGAGGGGAAGCCGTGCGCGGCGCACGAGGCCCGGGCGCCCGTGCTGTTGGAGAACACCAGCCGAGGGGGTGGCTCCATCAGGAACACTGGCCCGTGCTCCTGGCCTTCACCACCTGCGAACAGAACATGGAGATTAGGATAGTGAGACACAGAACTGAAAACCGGCCAAGTGCGAGTCAAACTCGAGCTCGAAGGGTTACGTACCAATATAATATAGACATAATAATAGTAGACAAAAAGTTCATGTTTGTTGGGAACCTTTATATTCAATATTTATTTTATTTTAATAATTCATTTATAAAGTTTACGTTTACATTAAAGTTTATGTAAAATTGACACTATTTTGGTGTACATTATCATTTGGGAGCCCCACAATATTTATTTTATTCTTTTTCGAATTTGTTGTTATAGCGTCAACTGAAATACATCATCTGTGAAAATTTCAACTGTTCATGAAATACAGGCTGGTGACAGACAGACGGACAACAGAGTCTTAGTAATACGGCACCGAAACCCGTGCAATGGTTCACAAATGACTAAGTGCAGAAACCAGACCTTAAAAATAAGATAAAATTAAATACATAGAATTTAAAGTAAGTGTAGGTGGTATGTTATATTGGTAAAAAGGAGAACATATTTTCAAAGGTTTTATTTTGGATCAATAACCATAATGCCCTTGGCTGTCACCAGCTAGGAGATAATATGAGTACCTATATTTTTTAGGAAAGGTACTATAGTGGACTTCTGTTGTACTGGTACGGACAAGAATGATGGAGTAACTTGTACACTCTACGCACAAAAATGGATAAAGACGAACTTAATTCCATAGGCAATTTCTTCCAGAGACAAGATAGTGAGAGATATCATGTGACTACTATGTAATTCTTGAATGCTTAACATGCTGTTAGTCTCGTTAATATGTTTTTTTTTATTAGAACTAACAGTTAATTTGTCCAGATAAGTCCACAAAACCCAGTTACTGAGTACGACCCTAGTAAGTTAATGTCGAACTCAGTAACTGAGTTTTGTTCCACTAGGAAAATCGTTCATGAATCTCAGAGCTTCAGAATGAAGCTAAAACACACGAAAAACATTTGTACTGATTGAGACGTCAAAATTACATAAAGTGAGTAAGTACCTACAACGTGTGTCTGAACGAACCGCCGTCTCATTCCCTTACCTACATTACTGGAAACGTCACATTGTTACCCCTTCCCCAAAGATTTATAAATATAACTTCTATACAGAGAAGGTTCCGGGAAACTTGCTGTTTCCGCAAAACTGCTCGGGTTACGATAACTTACTTACATTTCAGCAATTCTTATAACTTGGCCATTTGTATTGTATTTCTATTGAAGGAAATTCTATTATTTTCCTTCCAAAAACTTGGTAATCGTAATTGGGTACTGGGTACAATTTTTGGCATACCCAAAAATATAAAGACTGCTATAAAATTCTACAAAGGGTTCTCTCCAAGGGATTGCAAATTTTGAAGTGAAAACTTCTTTAGCGGCGTTGAGCACTTTTTCTGTAATGGGTATAAAATCTTAAACTCGCGTCAGGACACGTGACCTGATCGAAAAAGCGTAAGACGGAAGATAAACTTTTTAATGTAAAATAATTGTAATAGTTTTAAAGTGTTAAATTTTTAATGTAATATAAATTGTCATGTTTGTGTACGATAGCGCAATAAATGAATATTGTATTCTACCACATAAATGATAGTACTTTTATACTGATAAAGCAATTGGTGCAAAATTATTCCCTAACCATTCCAAAATATCAAACATGCTCAACGTTAATAATCAAGTTTTCACTTCTGCCGGCACTCCCGGAGTGCAACCCGTCTTTTTTTTAGAGAGTCGTTAGGGTGGTTATAACGCTATAGAGTTGTACTAGGCAAAGGGTTCAGCTACGATTAGATCCTAACGTACCTGCCTAATGAAGCCGCTATCCAAATAAAATAAGTTGTTAAAAACTAAGTTTGGAAATGAACACTTAATTTGGGGTCTGCTCTGTCGAAAATGTTAAGTTGAGTAAACTTTGAAACTTTTCGCTAACAGTTGATGAGATCACTTCTTCTCAGATTTATAAAGGTAATTCTATCTACTAATTCAACGCTTAAAGTTTATTCCAATAGATTTGTTTACTTTTTAATAAAATTTTTGCTCACTTTCCGAATTTCACTAAATCATCACTATGTATGTACGTATCCATTATATTGCCTGCCTTTCTATATTCAAGCTTACTTACTGTAATTTGATATAATCGCCATGCATGACTGGAACAAGAAACCAAGCCAGCCAAGCGAGCCAGTTACAATCAAATATACATAAACGAATTTCCAGGAATGAACTCTGAAGCTTCAGAATCGTATGCACAAAGTATCGTTGTGAGCGAACAATCGAGAAACTTGCGCAGATTGTGACCATTGACACATTGGCTGCAGCGACTTTGTCGTGTCGAACTTACTGTACAGGGTGAACTAAGTTTAAATATTACATATACCTAATTGGTGCAGTGTGAAATCTTTTCTTAAGCTACAAGAAATGCGTATGTATTAGAAATTTTTCTTTCTTAATTCATTAACAAGAAAATGACAATGATATTTAGGTTTTTTAAAGTAAGCTTATTCCAGAGTTACTGTTTGACTACATAATAAGGCGACATCATGTGATCTAGCATTCAACGTTATCAAAATGAGTTCAGGTCACCTACAATCTCAAAAATAAGGTCGCATCGTATTTTGCAATGAGCGGGGCAGCCGTCGAGCCGTCAGAACATCGAAAAACCTAAATGTTAGCATTCAATCCGGAGCTTGTTATCATTCTGTAGATTTCGGGTTAGACCGAGATTTGTCAAATTAGACATCGGGTTAACTGCCTTAACGTGGTTACCGCCAACAGACAGACGGCTGCCTTGATATGTATAATACGCCATTTGAATTTCAAACGCCATTCCTCCGTGAACTGGATTCAACTAGCGTTTGCCACAATGTTATGTTGGAATTAACATAATAATGTGTTATATAACTAAGTTTTGTTTATGGGAACTCAGATTGGATTATTGCTGCTTCGAACTGGTTGCGGATCAATCTAGTTTGACACATGTTTGTTTGCGATCAGCCTTGTTGTTGAGACCTTTACTCCAGACTTTTATTCTATAAGAAAAACATTATTCTACTAACAACAACAACATACACACAACATACATCACCATACCACCACCATACCATACATACATTGTCTTATAGTTCACGAAGTATTTCTGCAGTTTGCTTTACATAAGAAGGTTTTGCTTCAAAATTAAATAGTATCTAATTATATAAATCACAATAATATTTTATAATTTTCCAGATATTTGGTAATAAAACATTATTAAAAGTTGCACACAGTTTTAACTTCCTGAAGTACCAACCCTACTTCAACCGCCAATCATCTAGCTATAGAAAACTTTTACTCGTTAAATTCGCACCTTCCTGCTACCGTCAGCAAATACACGAGTACAGACGGGCTTCTATTTGCGCGCGCATAAATATGCAGTTTCGTGCCTTCTGACGTCATAGTATCGCGACCGTTTTGGAGCGCCCTGTAGTTGATTGATCTAATTTTGCTATCTGTACTGTGTATACTGGCGTGCAAGAATATTTAAAAGTCTCTTTTTTGTAAAGGGAATTGCTAAAATCTTGATACGGATTTGGTAGCTCGGTGAAGTTTTAAAGTATTAACATAATTAAGCTCAAGCGGGTGTTGTGACGCAATTTAGAAAGGCACTTTATCCAATGATAGATTTGCTCTCCCCCCGGATCTCCGAAATGTTCGGACGTGTTTGCAGCTGCGATAGCTTTTTATTGTTTATTTAAAATTACTGTTTTTAATTTATATAAAATAATTTAATAAATTGTGTTCTTAACAAAAGTACCAGGCGCCCAGAACCAGTGTGGAAGTAAGATCGCCGTGAGTAGTGAAGCTAGCACACACGCATACCGTGTCTCAACAGCACACTAGCTAGTCTGGCAAGGAAGTTAGCCCCGCCCAGCTACCACTTACACTGTGCAGACACACACGCACATAACGAATTACGGCACACACGACTGTTTGTCCGCCATCTTATAGTATGTCAACTCAACGCACACCACCGCAGCCGTTAATACAGGTGCAGGTACCTACGCAATCTACTCCGACCTTTTCCCATTTGGAAAACGCAATTCATGACAGCTATGGCTCTGATACTCAATTAGATCTCTCTTTAAATCAGCGTGAAGAATCACAAGAAGCGCGTAACATCACTAGGAGATTTAAGAGGAAATGGACATCCAATGAATCAGCTGATTTACAAGCATCCGTTTCTGAAATCAAGGCTATGTTCGAAGGTTTTCAGAAAAAACAAAATCTGAAATTAGACCAACTCAATTCAGCCATGCACACTATTCAGGAAAGAACTGAGGAAATTAAGAAAGACTTGCAATTTGTCTCTGACAAATACGACGCTTTCTTAGAACGGATGAGTGGTTTGGAACATGAAAACTCCAAAAATACTAAAACAATTGCTTACTTGGAGTCGAAAATTGAGTTACTGGAGCGTAATTCCCGAGCGGCTTCGGTTGAAATTAATAATATCCCTAAAGATCGTAATGAGAACAAAGAGACTCTACGAACCATTGTAAAAAACATTGGAGAGGTCATTAGTCAGCCCATATGCGATTCTGATGTCTACGATGTATATCGAATAAAAACAAAAACGGAAGGTAGAAACCCTATCATCGTTCAATTTACTACAACGTTTATGAAGAATAATGTGATTAAAAAATGTAGAACGTTCAACAAGGAAAACAACATCAAGTTAAATACTTTGCATATACAGTTGGCAGGTACGCCATCCCAGTCCCAACCAATTTATATTGATGAATTTTTGACAACTACTGCCAAAAAACTTCGATACCTGGTAAAATGTTTCAAGAATGAGTATAATTATCATAGTTTCTGGAACTCATACGGCAAGATTTACATAAAAGAAAAAGAATCGTCTCGTCCAATCCGAATTGACAGCGAGGAAGATCTTCATAGGCTAAGGTCTAAATGACTTACCTTCATTTTTTATTATCACCTGTTTGCACATACCACCGTAATTTATTATTACCTATTTTGTAATCTACTGAACATCACTATTATAACAACACGCACTCTAAACTTCACATTTATATACTTTTTCGCATACTTTTCACGAATAATACTAGTCTATAAGCAAATAAAATATCACCACAATAGAACTACTGACATAACAATTATACTCAAAATTAATATTGTATGTTATTTTATCTCAGAGAGAACTTTACTAATCGAGCGTATTTGTTTACAACGTCAACTCATTAACGATACACGGGCCGTACTTATTCAACAACATAGTAAGCGTACTTTGCTGTCAAAAATTATTCTGCATACCCTACAACCGAGTTTATACTTTTATAAAAGTACCGCCTCCGCGGATATACTCCATAGCGTCGCCAAACTATTCACTGCCTTATCACATCTTGCTATGATACATTTTTACACATCTCACATGTATTTATTATGGTGTTTACTTAAAATGCTTTCTAATGATTTGATAAGTGATCTCAAACCGCTTTCTGAACACTATTTTTTTATTGAAACTTGTTACATCAATCGGAATATAACGTCGCTATTCTTTAAAATTAAAATTCAATAGCACGAAAGACTTAATCTCTGACCTGGACAGCATTACCGTTGCACATTCGTCGACTTGTGATATTGACAATTGCGTTAATATTATAACGGATTCCAATCAATCACTTAAAGTTATACATCAAAATATCAGAAGCATAACGCGCAATACACCAGGTTTGCTCACATTATTACAAAGATCGCAAGTTGATTGGGACTTCATTGTGTTAACGGAGTGCTGGCTGTCTTGTGCTCAACGCATTCCACCGCTTGACGGTTATAATTCCTACCAAACTAATAATATTTTAACCCAAAATGAAGGGGTGGTTATATATTGTAAAAATAACATTAGCGTATCCGTAGAGGAACCTAATATTTCTGATTGTAACAGTCTAATGGTCAAGATTGATCATAGTACAGCGATGCTAGCAATTTACCGACCTGCGGGGTACAAAAAACTTGAAAACTTTTTCTCATCTCTCGAACTTTTTCTAAATACAAATTCTAATATAAAAAACTTTATTTTAATAGGGGACCTTAATGTAGACATAGCAGAGACTAACACAGACTCAAATTCTGCTCATTACCTTAATCTGTTAGCATTCCATGGCATGTTGCCGGCTTATACTATCCCCACTCATAAGAAAACATGTCTTGATCACATTATTTTGAAAACGCGACTTCAAGCTTCTTGTTATGTAGCTGAAACCTCCATCACTGATCATGATGCGGTAATCCTAATCTTGAATTTTAATAGGCCTAAAAACAAAACATATAAAATATTTAAAAGTTTAAGTTATGAAAAGGTTGATGTGGAAATTAAGGATATTAACTTTCATAAATTATATTCAATGACTGATGTTAATATTGCTGTTCAGTACTTCGTTGACACAATTAATAGAATTATAGTATCTAATACTCAAATTATCAAAACTTCAAACCGAAAGACAATCTCAAAGCCTTGGATAACACCTGGACTTTTGCGCTGTATGAGGACACGGGACAAGTTGCACCAAAAAGCCAAACGGAATCCTAACGATCAAGTTACAGTCACATCCTATAAAAGATATCGAAATTTCTGCAACGACTTGTTGAAAAAAATTAAAAGAGAACACGACAAAATGAAACTTCAGATTGCGGCTAAAACTGATAACAAAAAATTATGGAACACAATAAAAGACATTACTCACACAAAAAACACGAAAAATGAGGCCTCTCAGCTAATCAACACCCTGGATCCAATTTCCTCCATTAATTTCATTAATGACTTTTTTGTGAACATTGGTAAAAACATCGCTGATCGCTGTAGTTCTGGTAGCACTACCTCAACGGTTACGCATAAACAATACCCGCACTCGATGGTTTTTCTACCCACCGACTTAGAAGAGGTTGAAAATATAATTTTAAGTCTGAGGTCTGATTGCGCTGTTGGCTATGACAACATCTCTTCCAACTTTTTGAAGAGATATAAGCAGGTCCTTATTTCTCCAATCGTTTTTATCTGTAACCTTGCCATTGAGTCCGGGAAATTTCCAGATGCGTGGAAGATAGCAGAGATTCGCCCAATCTTCAAAAGTGGAGACGGAGCCTGTGTCAACAATTATAGACCTATTTCCATCCTACCAGCTTTGTCTAAGGTACTGGAGCGGATCATGAAGGAGCGCCTGGTGGGCTACCTTGAAGGAAACTCGCTGCTATCAGCTTCACAGTATGGTTTCCGATCTGGTATGTCAACCAGCGACGCGGTTCATGATTTAACCAAGTTTGTTTCTGAAAAACTAGATGTTAACAAAAAGGTAATAGTTATCTTCATTGACCTCGCAAAAGCCTTTGACACGGTCTCCGTCCCACTGTTGGTGAGCAAATTAGAGAGCTTTGGTATAAGGAATGAGCAACTAAAACTTTTTTCGGACTACCTCACTAATCGATTCCAGAGGGTTAAAATAGATATGTGGACTAGTTCTGATCTTCCTGTCATCCACGGCGTCCCACAGGGCAGTATTCTCGGTCCCCCTTTATTCCTGACTTTTATAAATGACCTCGCTGAGCTGAATATGCCCAGCGGGAGAATCATAACTTTCGCTGATGACACAGCTCTGTTGTTTGAGGCTGACACATGGCCTGAAGTTTGCAGTTACGCTCAAACTGGACTAAACCTGGTTCTATCTTGGTTGGCTACCAATAAACTTGCTCTCAATGTTGACAAAACAAAGTATATTTCTTTTTGTATAAAAAAACCCAATTATTCCCTGAATAGCCTTAAAATAACTGCCCACTCATCCTTGTGCTTGCAAACTCAAGGTTCTCCTTGCTCATGTCCCAATCTACAACACACAGAATCTATAAAATACCTGGGCGTCATACTAGACAATACTTTGAGTTTCCACCCGCACATAGATTCTCTTGCCAATAGAATTAGAAAACTGATCTTTGTATTTAAAAACCTCCGTTATGTTGCGGACTCATGAATACTGAAAGCGGTATATTTTGCGCTGTGCCAGTCGCTAATCTCTTACTGTATAACTATATGGGGTGGGGCGACCAAAACGGTTATGCTTCGAATCGAGCGAGCGCAAAGAGCTGTATTAAAAGTAAGTAATTTTCTGCCGTTCTTATTTCCTACCAAAGAACTTTACGAGCGTACTGAAGTGTTAACTGTACGTCAACTATTCATTTTAAATACGATCCTACGCAAGCACTCTCAACTTACCTATATTCCTACCTTATTTGAAGGTAAGCTACGTAAACATGCGGTCTGTTCCACAGTCCGGTTTCATACAACTTTTGCCCGTCGACATTTTGGTTTTCTCGGAAACTATTTATATAATAAAATTAACGAGATCCTAATAATTTATGCCCTACCAAAAAAACTTTGCAAAAAAAAACTCTCTGTCTGGTTACAAAGGTTAGATTACGATGCCACTGAGCAGTTGCTCATTGTTCCCTCGTAACTTCGTAAAACGTATGTAATTATGTATAACTATGCACCCTACACGCACTCGCTCAAACTTACACCATCACACTGAAAGCACTTTTTATGACACTATCACACTATCTACACTTACACAATATCTACACTTCACTTTTTATTTTGTTTATGTAAAAGTAAAATTATTTTTGTCTGTATTCTTGCTGAATTGTTAACTATGTTCAAATCTTTAAATGTTAACTATGTTTCAAATATCTACACTTCACTTTTTATTTTGTATATGTAAAAGTCAAATTATTTTTATCTGGATTCTTGCTAAATTGTTAACTGTGTTCAAATCTTTTTTTTGTCATATAATTAAGCATTGACATTTTGGGGTGAGAGCCTGGTGATCCGTCACACAGGGTATCCTAGTATGGACTCCAGACTCTCACAAAGTTTTTATTGTTGCAATATTGTCCATTTTATGAAACTTTTGTATATACTTTGTGTAGAGTGAAAAATAAACTATTATTATTATTATTATTATTATTATTATTATAGAGAACAAAAACTGGGTAAGTGCGAGTCGGACTCGCGCACTGAGGGTTCCGTACAAACTTGAAAGGTAAATTGCGGTTTACGATTTATTACGTATTAAAAAACTACTAACTAGACCTCGTTCAAATCAATTTTCGGTAAAAGTTTGCATGCTAACATGGTAAATCATATTTTTTTTTTTTAGTTTTATCATTCTCTTATTTTAGAAGTTACAGGGGGACACACATTTTACCACTTTAGAAGTGTCTCTCGCGCAAACTATTCAGTTTTCTAATCTAATTTTTTTCTAAAAAATTAGATTAGAAATCTCAATCTAATTTTTTTCTAAAAAATTAGATTAGAAATCTCAATATAATTTTTGAAGACCTATCCACAGTTACCCCACACGTATGGGTTTGAAGAATTTTTTTTTTTTGAATTTCAGTTCTAAGTATAGGGAACGTCCAAAATTTATTGTTTTTTTTTTATATTTTTGTGTGAAAACTTTAATGCGGTTTACAGAATACATCTACTTACCAAGTTTCAACAGTATAGTTCTTAGTTTCGGAAAAAAGTGGTTGTGACATACAGACGGACAGACAGACCGACATGAAGAATCCATAGGGGTTCCGTTTTTTTGCCATTTGGCTACGGAACTCTAAAAATTTTTTATTTTTATTTTCTCGAATAGGTAAGTTTAAAATCTTCTCAGTCACGCACTCTTGACTGAGTGGTCGCAGGATTCGACCGAGACATGACTCTCGGTCGAGTCCTGCGCCACTGCCTCTCTCGTGATACGACGCCATGCTCTATGTTTGGCAACTCGGGAGTTTTCATTAACGCTGCAGTGTGTCATCGATTTGATGAAGTCCGTCCTCCATGTTGGAGAGCGTCCACATGATCTTTTGCCGTCGACTTTCCCTTGCACCACCAATCGTTCCATCGAAACCTCGTTACGGGTGATATGCCCTAAAAACTTGAGGATTCGTATTTGCACAGATGACGATAATCTCTCTTTGATATTGAGTACTTTCAGGATCGAAATATTGTTTGGGTGTGCGGTTCCTGGGATTCCAAGCATGCGCCTCCAGCACCACATTTCCAGTACGTCAATCTTGTGACAGTCTCGCATCCTCAGCGTCCATGTCTCAGCTCCATAAAGAACAATTGGAAAAACCAAGCACTTCATTAATCGAACCTTTGTGTTTCTGGTGTCTTTCCATTAAAATTGCGAGTTACTAAAGACTCTCATCGTATATGTATATGTATATGTATCTCCTTTATTATATCAGCTACATAGCACAAGGCCCCTAGAACAGTTCTGTGCCACTCGAATCCAACGCCCCCTCGCACTCACGAGGTCGTCGCCTTACTAATTCTGAGAGCTACTACCTGCGTTAGCTATTTGTTCTTCAACAGAATTTTTCAGAACTATATTTTTAGACTGGAAAATAGACTATAGCTATTCGAAGATCCCGATAAAATACGTCTTTTGAATTGAATCAAGTTTGGATGAAGTATTTGTCGCCTACGTCTGCTTGGAGAAACGATTCATTTTGCATAAATAAACCGCAAAAAGCTGATTTAACTTTCGCAATCCAGTGACCCAATATTTTAAAAGCAAAACAAAAACATAGCGCCCATACTTCTGTACGAACGGACAAAAAAATCCTTGAAACTTGGAACGTTTAATACTTTTATCTTGGCTGTGTCGCTTTTGTTCAGTTTTGCGAGTACCTGGGTATAACACAGAAATACAGATGCAGAAGGTTCGCTTCATAGAGCAGGCACACATGTGCATGTACATACACTACAATATGTTCATTCGATTAGAATTGTAGTCGCATTTAGAGTAGAATAGAGGGTTTACACCAAATGGGTAGATCGGGTATTAATCAGATCTTCCAATTTTATTTGGGCTTATAGCACTATGGTAGAAAAAATAATTGTAATAAAATCTTTATGTTATGTATGTTTTTATGTGCTTTTACATAAAAACATGCATAACAATTTATATCAGTAACGATGATAGCTGACATAGTTCGAAACTGTGGTGCAGCTGTCAACGCCCACCTTCTGAAATATAAAAAAACAGGAATAGTTCCTGATTCAGATCCTTAACTATATTATTATTATTGATATTTTATCTAAAAAATTTTTCACTATTATAATCATGGAAAGCTTAGAGATCAAGGTATATTGATGACCTGGTGAGAGATGTGGGTATCCGCTACGGGAATCCCGACGCTCCGGGCGTCTACTGCGTTGGTGGCTGAAGTGAGAGGATCTGTTTTCCCTTATAGTTTTAGCCACCACCTTCGCACGCATTACTGCATCCCCGAAGGAGGTAATGGTTTCCCATTTCTTCTTGCCCTGTTCCATGGTCTGGAACAGAGTCGAGAGCGAGAGGTTGCTGCCGCTGATTACTTCCACGAAGACATGGCGCGGCGTAGAGATAGTTTGAGCAATCAGTGCGCATTTATATTTGTATATGCTTATTTTCATTTGTTGAAGCTTTTATTGTACGAAGTTGGCCTTTTGTTCGAACCTATTCTGTTCCTCTGACGTCACTCTTTGTGCATGTTCGGCTCAAAGAACCTGTCACGCTGATTGTCTGGATGCTGCTATGAAATCCAGGACACAAATTAAGGTGTTCGCTTTGTGAGGTTTTTGGTTGGATTTAATAGGAATGAGGTTTTGTTTAGAGAGGAGTATTGTTGGGTAAACCACTGTACTCCAGGAGTTGTGTACGACGTACTTCAATAATGTATGTACACTAATAATGTACACACAATGTGTTGAATTTATTGGTCTTTTTAGGGTTCCGTATCCAAATGGCTTCGTCATGTCGGTCTGTCTGTCCGTCTGTATGTCACAGCCACTTTTTTCCGAAACTATAAGAACTATACTGTTGAAACTTGGTAAGTAGATGTATTCTGTGAACCGCATTAAGATTTTCACACAAAAATAGAAAAGAAAACTATACATTTTGGGGGTTCCCCATACTTAGAATTAAAATTCAATATTTTTTTTATCAAACCCATACGTGTGGGGTATCTGTGGATAGGTCTTCAAATGATATTGAGGTTTCTAATATAATTTTTTTTCTAAACTGAAAATTTACGCGAGAGACACTTCCAAAGTGATAAAATGTGCCCCCCCCCTGTAACTTCTAAAATAAGAGAATGATAAAACTAAAAAAAATATATGAAGTACATTACCATGCAAACTTCCACCGAAAATTGGTTTGAACGTAAGTAGTTAATTTAATACGTCATAAATCGTAAACCGCAACCGAAAGGAAGTTAGTGATAGCATGACGAATGACAGGGTAGAATGGAAGAAAAAAACATGTTGCACCGACCCCAAATAACACGGGATATGGGCAGGAAGATGATGAAATCGTAAACCGCAATTTACCTTTCAAGTTTGTACGGAACCGTCGGTGCGCGAGTCCGACTCGCACTTGCCCAGTTTTTTTATAAGAGGATGAAGCTCCTCTGGTTAAGTAAAGCTAGAGTTTTAAGACTAGCATTAAATTGTCACCCCTAGATTATAAGTTTATTTATGTTATTATTATCGTCCATTTTGTGCACTCAGTCTAGACTAGTGTCGGAGTTGACTGCGATTTTATTGTGCGCAAAGCTCGTTAATTTATAACAAAATAAATAAGAAGCTGGCAATATATAAACTTACTGTCCATAAGGTCAAACGGAGTCTTAAGCCATGGCTTATGTCGCTCAGTTACGAAGACACGGAGCAGATTCTAGAAGTGCTTCGGTGACTCTATATATTGTCCTTACAAACCTGATTAAATTCTTCCTGTACCTACATACATTTGTGAACTCTTTGCACACACTCACTTACCATTCACATTCACTCACCACACACACTTATTTACCTCACACACACTAGATCACTTCATACTCTCACTCACTCACTTACCGTAACAGGCTTACTGACAACTTTTTGTTTTTGTTTTTATCTCAATTTGAATTTTAATTATTGGTATCTTTCTTTTTTTTTTACTATTTTTCATGTATTCATATCCATTGCATAAGAACTAATTGTATTTCTCCCGGGAGAGGGCACTGGCTTCTGTAACACAGGTTAATCACCTAGCACAGGAGCCAGGGACTTCAATAAAATTGTTTCTAAACGTCTTATGTAAAAATAAAGATTATTATTATATTAGATTATTATTTTGTACCATTGAGAGTTTTGCTACTTGCAAAATTTTAAGATTCTTGGTCAACGGTAAGTACGCTTTAGATTTTGCGAGTGTAGAAGTATTTTATTACCATTTCTACCATCATCATCATCATCATTTCAGCCGAAAGACGTCCACTGCTGGCCATAGGCCTTCCCCAAGTGTCGCCACAATAAACGGTCCTGTGCGTCTCGCATCCATCGGACTCCCGCAACCGTTATCAAGTCATCAGTCCACCTTGTAGGAGGCCTTCCAACGCTACGTCGTTACGTATACAGGACATGGTCGCCATTCCAAAACCTTTCAGCCTCAACGGCCATCTGTTTTGCGAGCAATGTGCCCTGCCCATTGCCACTTTAGTTTGGCGATTCTTCGTGCTATGTCGGTAACCTTGGTTCTCCTGCGGATATCCTCATTCCTGTTTCGATCACGCAAGGAAACTCCGAGCATAGCCCTTTCCATTGCCCTTTGGGTGACTTTAAGTCTTCTGATGAGGTGATGATCTAAGCGATCACGTTTCGGAGCCATATGTCATCACTGGCAACACGCACCGGTCATAGACTTTCGTCTCGAGACACTGTGGAGACTGTTTCTACAATAGAGCGAAAATAAAACTGATGACTATTTTCTATTTTAATCACCTATTTGTCAGCTATGGTAAAAATACCAGTGTTTCTCTTGCAGTTCCAAAGATACAGCCCTGTGGTAGTTAGACAATCAGACGAATGGATGAACAGCGTGGTCTTAGTAATGAGGTTCCCGGTTTCACCTTGAGCGGAATCCTAAAAAAAATTTAGGAGTGTGTTCGGGATGTAGTGAGAAGTGGGTGTAAGATAATACGGATTAGAATTACACAGGTTATAGCTATGTGTAAAGTGTCTCATTCCTCTGTGATAAGAAAAATAATTTCAATAATAAAAACATTTCTGATTTAGGACACTAACCTACCCAAAAATACACTTAAGTCAAGAGGATGGGAAAAACTTATTTCTACAATCATTTTGTAATATATTTTGTTTTATAGAAAGGTTTATACAATGTTTCACGCTAATTACAACAGCATTTTGTAACTAAGCGTAGATAGGTACACGACATTATTTCAAAATTATAGCACTAGCATGTTAAACTCTGCGGCAAACGATTTCAGGCCCAATTAAGCGATGTTATTTACAATACACACTAGTGTCCACGGCGGTGTAACGTACGCAACCTAGTAATACGAGTGTGTCATAATTCACAAATTTACACAACGTGATAAACACTAAATTATTTTAATGTATGTAATATGTGATTGTTGTAAAAGCTGTTTGGAGAATTTACTACAGGTCATATTTTAGATTACATTAAGTCATCAACTTAAAACTATTAGGCTTTGTCTAAAATTGTATCTTTTGTAAACAGTTCTGTTAACTTACTGTAATTTATACTTGCTGCGGTATTTATAGAGTATCGAGGCGATAGAAGAAGTTATAAGTACTCTTAAGGCGGAATTCACCAATAAAACTAATCGCGTTTTAACGTTTGGCTCGCATAATCGCGCTTAGCCGCTGACACTAGTGTCACTTGTCTGTATTTTTCTTTTGTTGTATTTTTACGACGCCATTATGCGAGTCAAACGTTACAATGTGATTAATTTTATTGTTGAATTCCGCCCTTAATTAGTAGGCTTACCATGAGTGTTAAAATGTCAAGCGTGCCAACGAGAAAGAGAGATGGAAATATACACCCTACATAACTCCATCCCTTTATCAGTTCAATTTGGGTCGTAAAACGGATCGCGTTAAACCTATGAGCATGACAGCTGGAACTTGTGCTCAGTGTACATTGCCTGGGCATTCACAGTAATGGCGTCTCTAGTCGCTGCAGATGTAATGGCTCCGAGTACGTGACGGTATCGGTAGTTATATTAATCATCATATTCACTCAGCAGCGGCAGTGGGCAGGGCACATTGCTCGCAGAACAAATGGTCGAAGGGGCCGAAAGATTCTGGAGCGGCGACCGCGTATCTGAAGACATAGCGTTGGAAGGTCTCTTAAAAAGGTTGACCGATGACCTGGTAAGAGTCACGGGAATATAATGGATGCGAGGCACACAGGACTGTTCGATGTGAAAATGGGGTAAGCAGGGTTGTCTGCGTGTGGGGGAGGCCTATATCCAATAGCGGACGTCTTTCGGCTGAAATGATGATAGTAATGATGATAGTGCAATTACAAATTGTGTGGTGTTTCATCCACGTAACCGCTCATACTCTTCTCCCGTATGTTTCCATCTAATGTTTTATGCTTTGGACGTGACGTAGCTAACATAATGACGCAATTTGCTGAAATACCACACAAACTGGACAAATAAAGTGTTTAATATAGCTGTAAATAATGTACACCTAGCTTGTTGAACTAGCAAACCTACCGCGTTAGAACAAGGAATTAGTCTTTATACAGTTTACAGGCGAAAGTAACTTATTTCAACAGCGTTTTATTGCCAGCATCATAAACTTAAGACCCTTAAAATGAGACTTCAAAGACTTGAATATACAAGACATCGATACTATTGTAAAAGTTACAAGAAGTTGTAAGTTATTTGTAGGTCTACACCGACAGCGCTTTTGTAAAAACAGTTCTGTTTTTGCTAGACAAAGTGGTGTGTAGTATTTCTAGGTAATTCCCAGTTTTTCGGGTTTAAGTAAATTGTTTGGCTTTCCAATTTGGTTCAGATGAAGGTTTTTAGGGTTCCGTACCTCAGTCGGCAAAAACAAAACCCTTATAGGATTACTTTGTTTTCCGTCTGTCAACACCCTTATCTCGGAAACGCGTGGGGGTATAAAGCTGAAATTAATATCAAATACCACTTCTAGCAGCAATGAAAAAACCAAACTTCACTTCTTTAGGTCAAAGCAATCTAATGATAAAGCTGTGTATGCTCCGTTTAGGCGCATATTTTGTCACTCGCTGGAAAATCAAAACCTTATAGGGTACTTCCTCCGGGTGCCACCATTGTGTGGACTGCCCGGAGGACACGGTGGAGCATACGGTACAGGTGTGAGCACCACCATGTCCTCGTGGGGGCCATCTGACACTATCTTTCGCTCTGCCCAAGAGTGGGGGATGTGATTAGATGACTTTCAAACCCAAAAAAAAATAGGGTACTTCCCATTGACCTAGAATTCTCAAATTTGGCATGAACCCAGTTCTCATAGCACAAATACAGGAGAAACTCTGAAAATTGACAATTTGTAGTTACGTTACAAAAAAATAACTTGTGATTCGGAAAAATCTTCAAGAATCTTCGAGTTCATTTCCCGAATCGAGTCTGGTACGGAATCCTCGGTGCGCGAGACCAAATATGACTGTTATTATTGAAGTTCTATATTCTAAATATTTACCTTGTTTTTCATTTCTTTCCTATGAACTACATAACGAAATGAAAAAGAAAGAACCCACCTTGATATGAGCAATAAAGAGATTACTGTTACGCATCGTCTACTCTCTTAGATTACTTTTATATTTTTTATGTATACTAACATAATTTGGTTACCATCAGAATGTAATGTAACCATAACGAATTCTCCAACAAAAAAAATAAGGCAGGATCTGTAATTTGGCGACAAGATCCTGCTTTATATTGTTTGATTATGGGGAAATTAAAATCTGTCGGATCGGTGAATGTATTGGCTGAGCGATTTCCTGCTGCACGTCGCGGGTTCGATTCCCGCACGGAATAAATATTTGTATAGCTCACAGATAGTTGCTCCGGGTTTGGGTGTCCTATTTATACGATTTTAAACTATACAGGAATGATTCCTAAAATAAAGCAACGTTTTTTTAAACAAAATATTGTGTTAATTTTTATGCTGCGCGCTCTGGTAGATCCGAATAAAAGAATAAGCCAATTGTAATTAAAAGCACCAGCTCAAACAAAGCAATGCAGTCGTTACCAACTGTACGCATTACTTTTCTCCACACATTTTTACTTTCCATTTTACCTATTTTTTGGCATTGTTAACCAAAATGCTTCAACTACCCACTGTTCAAATTGAAACGAACAGAACAACAACAATAGAGGCAACAATCCAGCTCGTCATAACTCTATGCTCTTTTGTTTTTGATTTTTTTAAACCTCCAAACACAATGGGGAACGAAAACATATATTTTACCAAAATAAAAGTTTAGGAGTTTGAAAAATGGGCAAGTACGATGTTGAAATGTAGCCAGCGGGTGGCGCCGGGCTCCCGCGCTATGTGAGCGCTAGCTGAGCGCTGGGCGAGCGTCACTCTGAATTTATTTAGAATTAGACTGCAGGTTCCGTTCCTCTGTTTTTGTACGAGTATATAGTGTATTCTTATAGGCATGTCGGCTGTGATTTGGAAGATTTGGGTTGGAAAAAGCCTGTTTTTGGTGTAAACATCGCCTTAACTGATTAACTTTACCTACAGCGTAAAATAAATTCACACACTCAGAACACTTAATATTTCACAACTCTCTTCCTTTGTTGCAAAATATGAAAATATGAATCCTTTCAGACAGTATTGCGTGAAAATCGTTATAACAGTAATAAATAAGGCTCGTTGTGGAACACAATGCAATGGAACTATAAAAACGAGAAATAACCCGTTGTTCGGATGAAACATTTACGTTATTTTTCGCAAAATGTTGTAGTTAACACGATTTTAAGCTTGTTTTATGGCACAAAATCGAACTCTTAATTTAAATATTTTAATACCTGAGTAAATGTTTTCGCGGAATTTTGAAACAATGATAAAAATAAGTTACATATGAAAATATCATTGTATGAAACTGCATACTTTGAATATCACATCAATATTCAGATTAATTTAGAACTACCTACAAGTTCAATCTAAAGGTAAGTTCAAATAAACTTTATGTGTAAGGCATATAATTCCCGTTTCAAAATTTGCTAGTCACTAAATTTCTTTCTTTGTGTTTATTTTTCCTTCCATATCTTTATATACACCTTTTTGTGTATAATCTAAGAGAGCTCGTGTTTCTTTGGAATGTCAGTTCTTACAAACGTAAACACAAATTCACACAAACACACACACATTTCGCAGTTGAGAAATTTCCCTCCCATATTACCCTTCTTCCCCGGCAGTTACGGAATAAAATTTTCAAAACGAAAACTTTTAGCAAATAACAGTACGTTCGTTAGTAGGTATTTATATATATGTGTCGGCGTATGATCACCGTTGTTGCCAAAGTCACATATATTATTGGTTTGAGCCAAAATCCAGTCCTCCAGCCTATCCATGGTAACAGTAATATTTGTAGAATAAAGGGAAATGTATAGAGAATAATAAAGAAATGCCTCATTTTAGTTCAGGGTGTTTATTCTATGAGCGGCCTTCTATTCGCATTACATCAGTTTTTATACAGAGAGAAATTATGAGCATAAAATTGACGATGGAAGATAAAATTATACAGATTAAGCAAGAAACATTACAAAGTAAGTGGTAAGGCGGTAGACAATGATAAAATAAATAAACAGAATGAAATTTGCCAAAGTAAACTCTTGTTTTAATACTAGCGATCTAGTATTAAAAAAAAAATAAAAGTGAAACTAAATCCTCACATAAATTCAACCAGAGGCTGCATTTTAAAAAGTTGGTGTTTCAATATTTTAAAATAAATAAACAGGAAGTGGTCAAATTAAATTCTTAGCAAAATAAATCAAATAATGGTTTTGTGCACATATGTGATTGTATTGCATGTATGTCATTGATATTGAAACGCATTGTTTCCATGTTGGAACTCATACTAAATATGAAAAAAAAATATCGTGTTTTAATTTTTTTTTATAAATATACATAATTTCAGAAAAAACAAAACCCGAAGAAACATATTAATAACCAATCTAATATAAAAATTATTTGAACTTTTAATTAATTGTCAATCTGATGATATTACAGTTCAAAGTGTACAGTTTCAATACGACAATTTCTTACATAAAGATTCAACATCTATAATAACATTTACTCTTTTAATATGTCTAAATCTAGACAAGATGCTCTATTGCAGTTTAAGCAAGCGCTTATGCGCTTGCTTCCTAAATCCTAAATCTAGTAGGCAAGTTACTATTTATCCTTATGGATAAATAGTAACTTGCCTACTAGATTTTTATTCCTTTTTATTTTCAGATATTACTTTAGTCTTCAATATTAAATTACATAAAAGAACTTGAGATTGCAGCATCCAATAACAGAGAAGCCTTACAAAGAGCCGTTGTCACAAGAACCCCAAGTTTCTACTGCAGGTAAGCATCCTCAGCCAGGGTTACGAAGCAATTTCAAGTCCCTACAGAAACTAATTTCAACTAAGTTTACTTTGTTTTTTATAAGCAAGTCAGAAGTTGTGGAGTTAGAATACTGGCTTTATGTGGTGAGAATGTTTTATAGTTTGGTAGACAATAAAAATAGCAACACACCTGTTTAAATACAAAATTATTTTTAGTATATGCTTTCGCATATACTAAAAATAATTTTCCGTTCAGAATCAGTAACTGAATCGAATCCAATAACTTTTACACCATATTATATTTTTTCCCAAAAATATTTAAAAAAGTTACAAATTGGACACCACCGACACTAAGTACAACACAGGTCACGGCAGGTTATAGTGGGTATTAGACACTAGCGCACAGCTGGATGCGGGAGCAAAACAGCCCATCAGTCGTGCGAGTGTCCCGGTGTTCATGTATTTGTGCGGCCAACCAGGTAAAATAACAAGCTTATAACTTGGTGATTTTTCATGATAGAGTTATAAAATTTTGAACATTATATTCGTTACATAAAATAAAACACGTCTAGTAACACGTGTTTCAAGTTCCGCATAAACTAAAACTAATGTTGTATAACTAGCTTCTGAAAGCGGCTTCGCCCATGTGTTGTTAGAAATTGATCCAAAGGGAATATACTCCTGGGATAAAAAATATTCTATTTTCAATTTCGGGACATGATCTACTTGTGTACCAAATTTTATCTAAATCCGTTAAGCCGTTTATGCGAGAAGGACTAATAAACATACATACATACAAACGTTTGCCTGTATATTATTAGTTGTAGTTTGATAGACAATAACAATGCAACACATTGTATAAAAACTAATTTTACCTACGAACAGGACTCGGCAACATCTTTAAAGAAACGGCGAGCAATGGGTGGCTCGCCGTCCGACCGTCCGGTAACCGTCCGGACCAAGCCCAAGTCGTCAACGGCGCGTGCTGTTCCACGCGCGCCTCAAGGAGATGTCAGCAACTGTAGGGGCCCAGCAGGGTCGAAGCCTACTGGGGCCAAGGGTCTAATTCTGAAAGGAAGACTCGGCCCTGGTACGAAAGGCAACGAAGGAACAGGAGTGGGTTTTTAGTCAGTAAAAGTCTGACACTATCTCCCGCCCCGCCCAAGAGCGGGGCATTTCATAAGATGATTTAACATCTTTAAAGCAGACAAATTTTTCTTTTCGTCGTTTTCTTTCATTGCATTTAGATTTTTCACTGCGTGTTCAGTGTTGACACAAAAACTCGACGTCGTGACTCTTCGGAGATGAAGTTTCTTCATTCATGTTTTTTGCTGAGATTTACAAGAATGAGATATTTTCGGATGGGCATTACGTTGATAAGTTCGCAGGGTTATTAGAGGTCCATTCGTGGATACGGTATTGCGTGCTGCTTGTACCCTTAATTTTATTCAGTACTAGCTTTTGCCCGCGGCTTCACCCGCGTACATAAAATATAGCTTAAATCACTCAGGAATAAAGCAGCTTACTATCGGAGAAAATTGTTTACCGATCGGACAAGTAATTTCAGAGATTACCCCCTACAAAAAAAAAACATAAAACAAAAAAGAAACCTTTACCTCTTTATAATATTAGTGTAGATAAAAGTATTTCCCCCTTCTAAAAAAATTGGAAAATAAAAATGGCGTTTTGTAGAAGGTCGTTCGTCACATGGAGGCGGAAAATTATGATTATGTTAGTGCTAAAGTTGTTTATTTTAATGAAAAGGTTGGGTTTAATCAACGGCGGTAATATCCTAAGTAATTCGAGTAATTTCGGGTCAAAATTAAACTTGGTTTCACAACGGCTTTAACTATTATGAAGATGACGAAAACGCGAAGTGAAAAATCAATGTTTTTATACTGAAGTAGTTCTGTGGATGAGCTATGAAATAAATCCTGAAATCATCATTATTATTTCAGCCGAAAGACGTCCACTGATGAACATAGACCTCTCACAAGTGTCACCACAATGGCGGTCCAGTGCGTCTCGCATCCATCGAATCCTGAAGTAGATTAAGAAAATAAAATAAAAATAAATGAAAACGTTTGTATAATAAAAATATTTATTGTTCACAAAAAAGTTTTACAAATTTATATGGTTATTTTTTAATTGACACAATTAACATATACATTGGTTAAAGAGTCACATTTAACAAGTACAGTGTTTCATAGTACAACAGATGATAATCGTTCAGCCATGAAGTTCAGCTAGGAAGTACATACTTAGAGAGTGTCGCTAAATTAGCACTTGTTTTGGCCTAGAAGACATAGAGTATAATCTAAACTGTTAAGGTTAATAACGTAAGGATTAATACTTTATTTAAATATTAAAATATTAAAGGTATTCGTTAGGGTCTTCTTTACCCCAGTCTTCCCATTGGACAACTAGGGTGAAGAATGATGCATTCCTCAGGCTCATAGTAGAGCTCACCTTATTAATAAAGGTATATAAACAATACCTTATAATACAATACCAATAAGGTCTTAGGCGATGTTGATATTGGTTAGTGCATATGATTAAGAGACAGCTTGTCTTTATGTTTAGAATTTGGTACGAAAAAATGATTCTATTTATTATTAAGTGAAATAGTGAACAGGTTATGATGAATTTTATAATTTAAAGGTAACGATAGCGTCGCTCGATCGAGACACTACAATCTGTGTAGACTTAGAAGCTTAAGAACTTAAGTGATCTTCGCCTTCCATCCACACAATTTCAAAGCAACGATAAAAGTTTGATGGAACAGTCTGAAGTAACTCGCTTCTCTAGATTATCCGTATGAGTAATGTCTTCGAGTTTTCTCAAGTCAACTTCTTCTAGTTCGCTCCACTTGCTCCAGCTGCTAGCGCTAGTGTAAGTTACAAGTAGCTGATGTAGTTATTATACTGTTCTTCCATCACCGCATGCTTGTCTTTCATATTGGAGTGCAATCCGATTTAAAGCGATACTGTGTTTCTGACTTTTTATTAATGTTACACTACTATATGTTTTTAAACCAAGTGGGTATATATAACAATTATATTAAAAGTACCTACTTTATAATACCTCATTGTTTGATTGGTTTAAAACAGGATTTTTAATCTAAAATATTAAAATATCGTGTCCACAGTATTTGTTATTTGTGGCTGGAAAGGCAACACGGCATCTTAACCTTCCGCATGACGCAGGTCCTCACCGGACATGGTAAGTTTGAGAGGTTCCTGCACTGGATTCGGGCGGAGGAAACGCCCGGGTGTCACCATTGTGTGGACCGCCAGAAGGACACGGTGGAGCACACGGTGGAGGTATGCCCCGCTTGGGAAGAGCAACGCCGTGTCCTCGTGGAGGCGATCGGTGGCGGCGATCTCTCGCGCCAGGCCTTGGTAAAGGCTATGGTTCGAAGCAAGGAGGAGTGGCAGACGGTCGCCTCCTGCTGCGAAGCAGTAATGCTAGCAAAGGAGGCGGCCGATCACGTGAGGTAACGATCCTCACGCCCCAACCGCTGTCGGGAACGGCGAGGAATGGGTAGCTCGCCGTTCGACCGTCCGGTAACCATCCGGACCAAGCCCAAGTCGTCGACGGCGCGTACTGTTCCACGCGTGCCTCAAGGAGATGTCAGCAACTGTAGGGGCCCACTAAGCAAGCCTACGCCTACGCCTATGTAAGCCTACTGGGGCCAAGGGTTTGATTCTGAAAGGAAGACCTGGTACGAAAGGCAACGAAGGAACATGAGTGGGTTTTTAGTCAGTAAAAGTCTTACACTATCTCCCGCTCCGCTCAAGAGCGGGGGAGGTCATAAGATGATTTTCCCACTGAAAAAATAGCAGTATCTGTTAACATAATCCTCCAAAACCGCTTGCCCAATTTTTATGATTTTTTCTTGGCAGAACAACGTTTGCCGGGTTATCCAGTTATAGAAAAATATTTGTCTGCAATGTGTGAAGTGACGACCCGTAGGTATCAAGTCCTTTTCAATTTTAGCCTTTTTATTTTGACCATTGTCACTTGACATTTATGTATTGTCTCTTAAAATTACTTTAATACATGAACTCAATTATATTAGTGTACATTATAACCTGTTTTGGTGTACAATAAATAATAGCAATAAGACCGCCCCTTGTGACACCCTATTAATTTTAAGTTCCTAATGTAAGTAATTTGAAATTTTGGTGTACAATAAAGAATATTTAATATATAAAATTCTCGTGTCACAGTTTTCGTTGCCATACTCCTCCGAAACGGCTTGACCGATTTTGATGAAATTTTTTGTGCTTATCCGGTATCTATGAGAATCGGCCAACATCTATTTTTCATCCCCCTAAATGTTAGGGGTAGTCCATCCCTAAAATTTTTTTATATTTTGTAGACAATAAATTATTTATATGGCAAAACAACGTTTGCCGGGTCAGCTAGTATCTATCTAAGAGAACATAGTATGGAGGAATAACCATTTCAAAATTATTTCATTACTTTGAACACATTACCCCATAGTAGGAATAACGCTTGTGCCGTAGGTGAGTTCACAAATATGTAAACTCAAATACACAAGACACCCAGACTTGGAATACGGCCGGGAACCCAACCCGTGACACACAGTGCAGCAGCCGCCATTACAACCACTGCGTCATTCATGTCGTCAATACAATGGCATATGTATATACGTAGTAGAGGAATAGTAAAGGTGATTTAAATTTATCACTTTTGACAGTTGACCTTTATAATTCACGTGTACCTAAACTGTCAGGCAGCCAGTCCCAAGAAATAGGCTTGATATTTTCCAACGGTTACCTGAGCGAGTGTCAGTGGAATCTAATAAGCGAGTTGAACCGACGCAATCCGATTGTCCCGGCAGACGGCCGGCGGGCTAACGCAATTTGATGCGAGGTCGAATCCGCCCGACACCCTCACGTATGACTGACGAGTTTGTTGCTGACAGTTTTACAGTCCAAGAGGAGCCAAGGTGTAGCTGGGGTGGAGGGGTGGTAGGTCGGGCCTGTGACGCTATAGGGAAGTGCTATGAATTGTGTATGACAGAAAGGGGTGAAAAGTGGCTAAGCTGTTTATTTTAGTCTTTTTGACAATCTTTCTTCAAAGTAGTAACTACTATGTATACTTAACATTAGTCTCATGGTCTTGTTTCACGATACACAATTAAGAAAGATTTATTTAGATTTTCAATCTGAATACTTCAGAGAAAGGTCCACTAAAAGCTACTAATCAGGACATTTATCCTCAAACAACACCAGAATGACACTTCATAACAAAAGAAAAACAAAAAAGGAAGAAATACGCCAAATCCTTCTAATTCTCTAAGCCATTTATCGTGCCTCTCATTTTAGTTACTGTGCCATACGAAAATAAACTTTGAGATGCAGCTGTAGGATCTAAAGTTGTAGAGCTAGTGGTAATGATACGGGTGCACGCAAACACATTAGCATATATACAAGGAGGCAACAGTGTTCCGTCTAAAAGTTAATGAAAATGTTTTGTGGGTTTTCATTACATTTTAATAATGTGGTAGAGGGGGATCAAATTTGAAAGATATATGAGGAAACTAGAGCACTTTATATTCTGATCTCGGCACTACAGCGTCTCCTAATAGAAAAATAAATAATAGAGGAAAACTATACCTTACGTCACTGCTCGTTACACAGTTTTCAAAATATAATTATTTATTTAACGATTTATGTACACACACAAAATAAAAGATTAAAAGAAGGAAACAGAAAAATAGGTACAGAGGTGATGCTTATTTTTAAAGAAATCTCTTCCAGCATACCTGCGAAAGAAGAGTTGGAAAAAAATAGAAATGTAGTGCCGTGTGTAACAGTAATAGGAAAATAAGTACATACAAAGTAGTTATCAATAAAATAATATAACAAGCAAAAAAAGATATACTATTAGTGTGAAAAAGAAAACCATGTCATACTATCTGAAGCGAGATACAATCACAACACATTTCATTTTCATTAGAATCCAACAAATAACAATGATTTGTTTAATGTATTCGTTCCGATTAATGTTTCAGCAAAGAAGAGATACATAAAGGGTTACGAAAATAATATAAATGTAAATGAACAGATAATATTATTCTAAATCATTCATAAGAATGATCCTTGGTGAAATTGCAAAAGCTTTGAATAAGTACATATAGCAATGACAAATATTCAACTAAATTAAATATCTAAGCTGTACAGCTTAGATATTTAATACTTTTGTAGTTTTTTTTTTTAACGAAATAAAGTTCCTAGAAAAATAGAATTGAAATTCTTTGCTAAAGTCTGTGTTTCTTGATAGCAAAAACCTGGGGATCATCAAGAATATATAGATTACTTCTAGGTAAGAGAGCTCCATCGTCGACTACATCATCGCTAACAATCAAGAGAGATTGTGGTAAAGCGTCACATATCAATGATAGAAAAATAAAAAATCTATTAACGTTGAAGTAAAAGTAAAAAGAAAATATTGATGCTACTGAAAACCTCATATCTCTTGACTGACATTATAGAGGTACTTAATTTCAGCTCTTTTACACGCAGTCACATCATCACAATCAACGTTTTGAAAGCGGTTGACTCTTGGCAAGACCCTCCTTGAAATATTATTTTTACCTCTATAGTTAAATGTTCATGACGTTTTTTTTTTAAGGTGTGAAATCATCCAATGACTTCTCTCGCACTAGGACGCATCGGGAGGTCTTGTCAGACTTTTAATGCGTTCCAGGACCCTGTGTTTCCCTTTCTGAATGAAGTCAACGCATAACCCCAGTAGGCTTCGGCCCTGGTGAAGGTAATATTGCTACGACGATTACTGGACCATCATCAAGCTACCATTATTATATTCCACAGCTATTATAAACCGGTGAGCTCTATAGTAACGATACAGATACACATTATGCAAAGTGCCCGCAGTAACGTTAGATAGTTATCAATGTGTGAGCATGTTTACTACTTTAATATCCTCGTAGGTACGTCGTGAAGGTGCCAATTAAGAACATAAAATGGTTGTGAAACGTTCCGTGTCCATGTTTGTAGGTTTATTATTGAAATAGAAAATTTATTTTATAGAATCGTTAGTGTAGAGAAGCTTAATATGAAGCTGTTAACGGTTTCAAAGCCCTGAAGTTATACCTGAACTTGTCTTGTTGTTAAGATAGTGTACTGTAAAATAACTACACATCTCCCGGTATTATATTCAGCACATTCACGAGATAACATAACATCATGACCAAGAAGATCAAGTGTTTGGCAGATCTTTGTATGTGAACTGTGTGTTTCTGAACGCACCCTTAGCCTTTTACCAACTAGCTTGGGGTCAGCTTCCAGCGGCTGAATACCTGTATTTTACATGGGGTGACTACCGGTCATACCTCTTTAACCCAGTTATTAGGCAACACGATACTTCTTGGATAGACTGATGGCCAGACTTTCTGGCGCCTGACTACCTGTAACAACTGTCAAAGATCTATGAAGGACGACTGGGCCCAATGGCTTGTAGCGACGTCTATGGCGTCACAAAAAGAACTAATCCTGCATCGCGCAATCAAAGTTCTCCGCGCGATTGGAACATATAGAACTGCCCGAAATCATCTATCGGGCAGTTGCCCACCAGACATAACATCCGTCTGGCCGGACATAACATCTGGCTGCCTTGATTAATGGATTATTACAACATATCCAATATACATAAAAAAACAGTGATATAATCTTGTTTTATATATATATATAATATAGGAATATTTTTACTGATGGCATAGATATAACGTAAACAAAGTCTTTGGCTAAATATAATAACAGATTAATAATACAATTGCTATTTCAGCATTATTGCCATCCTATGAAAACAATAATAATATCATGGAAGTGCTCCTTATAACAAGAAATCCACAAACCAATGGAAATATTGTGGATAATGGCTCTATAAACTAATGTTGCGACGACAGCTAACTGTGATTGAGTTTGTTTATTGGGAAAAATCTCATTTTAGGCGAAGAGATTGTAAGTGTAAGTAATAAATGAGTTTTTCAGGTTTCATCAATGTTATATACTCTTTATTATTATAGTTTATTTATTGAGGCTTCTTGCTAAATAAACTTATAAATAGACGTGTAATGTAAATAGGGTTAAACGACCCATATTATTCTTATACTATAAATAATTGTTATTTAAAAATTTATTGTTGCTTACTGTTTTATTTTACTTATTATTTCTACACAATATACATATATTGTGAAATAAATTACTTATGACCTTTTTGAGAAGGGAGGATCCTCCGATCAGACTTGAGCAGTATCTCGTCTGTGCAACTGCCCGATGGTTATTTTCGGGCAGTTGTATATATGATTCCGCAATGTAGGATTTATGTGACGTCAGGTTTTTAGTTTATATATGGGGGTATAGATACCGCTACATCACTCCTCTCCGGAGACTGGAGGTCGACAGTATGTTGAATCGTCCGTAGTCATGCGTGCCAGGGCCAGTAAAAGGTCGGTGTTAGTGAGTTGGTACCGGAAGACGCAGAGTCGAACTGTTTTCTGTAATGCCCCAGTGAATCGGGCTCATGATATTCCTGTGAATCGGGTTGATGCTGCAAGCTCCAGCGTGTCGAATCAGTGCTGTGTGACGTACTGGTTTGACTGCTGGCAGTGAACAAGAGAGGTTTTTCATGACTTTTCATGTAACCAACTGAAGGTGTAGTGTGTCGCTGAAGAAGTTGAAGGTGGTGAAAGCCGCTGAGGATGCTCACCCGGCATGCACGTCTGCTAATTGCTGGTGCTAAATATATCCGTAAAAGCTGTGGATGCTGGCTTGTTTCTCAAGGGCTTGGTGAAGCGATGCTGCTGATGAAGTAGATGCATGGATGTTGCGCTGACGTTCATAGTCGAGGGTCACCAGTATAGCCATACGAAACAGAGTGTAGTTTCACAAACTTCCATTAAAAGTGAGGGTCCTCCATGCAGACGCCTGTCGTATCTAGTCTGGGCAACTGCCCGACAATTCTTTTGCGTATATCAGTTCGCTACGTTTACATGTATATAAGTTTAAAGGAGAACTATCGTACCGCGAGGTAGGCTTTGTTTGTGTAAAACGTGTTTAAAGATCTGACGTTTTCCGTTCGTAAGCGACATTATAGATACCGCTACCATACTGTACTTATGTAGTAACCATGAAGGATAATAGAAGAGCCGGACGGGTCGTTGTATCACACTAGTGACACAAGCGTCCAGTTGTGGACGCTTTTCAGCTGAGTTGATTTTGATGACCAAAGCATTTGACTGGCCTGTTGGTCTAGACGTTAGTGGCCCTGACTGCTATGCAAACATTTGTCCTGGGTTCGATTCTCACCCCGGACAAATGTTTGTGTGATGAGAACGATCATTAATTTGTTGTGTGTTTGGGTGTAATTTTATCTATTATTAGATATATATAAGTATGTTTATTAGTTGTCTAGTACTCATAACACAAGCTCTGCTTAGCTTGAGACGGCGTGGTGTGATAGTTGTGTGGTGTGAATATTATTATTATTAGCATGAAATAAAATGCAAACAAATAAATAATCTGTGTTATTGTAGTGAAATATGGAATAGTATTGTATAAATACATTATTGCCATAAAATAATGCCATTTGATCTGCCATCGCGGTATCATACCGTTATCTCACCGTAACAAAACCGTTTACAAAAGGGTTTACTTATTATTTTATACAACTGTTTTATTGTCTCTCGTAAAATATGGAGCTTTAATAAAGTTTCCTTCTGCTGATCGGGTTATAAAAGCCAAATGAAATTTAATATTTTGCAGGTTGTAAAATATACAACGTAAGAAAATGTTACCTGTTTTTTTTTTCGAGTTTGATATGGTTAGGAATTGGTTAACCCTTTTTCTGAAAGATTGAGTTAACATGTTAAGTATTACCTACGTAATAATAAAAAGTTCAATAAAAGTAAAGTCCAATACTTTATTTATTTTACAGGAAACACATGTTTTTATTAACCTTGATGTGGTAGGTAGCTACAATTTCCATTACAAATTGTAGCTACCTACCACATCTAGGTTAATATATCTAGTGCTAACACACCACTCTTAGGTCATTATAAATATGTGTAAATAAAACCAGTTAGACCTATATAATAGGTATTTAAGCCAATCTTATTAGAAATCGGTACTTCAAGTATTCATAAGTTTGTTGATGTATAACTTTGTAAAAGTACTTTAATATACATAATTCTTTTTTAACAGTACACACACACACCTATAAAATACAGACAAGAAGAAAGAAACAGAAAAATAGTCACAAACACAAGTTAGTTAAAACGTTCGAAAAGCAGACTGAGGTAGTTTGTACAATTTGGGAACCTAATACCACTCCACTGTTTGTCTAAAATTCAATAATATATTATTAAAATAAAAATAAAACCGTTTTAATGAAAAAAAAAGCAAAATAACTTAAATTTCGGTTTGGTGGTTCTGGTTTTGTTTCTTAGTTATTTAATATCAACTGTTTAGTTGTGGTACCCCTTAGCTAAACCTAAATAAAGTGCAAGTTCTATAGTAAGGTACCTATAGAATATAACTATTACAAGTGTGCCTATAACATTTGAAGACCTCCCTCAATTTCTGTAGGATCCCATCTTCAGATCCTGACTTGATGACCATGGGATCAACTAGAAAGTATACCTTTTCAAACAACATTAGAATTTTTTCAATTATGTTCAGGCATCTCCTAGTAATCAGAATATACATAAAAAAGAAAAGATTGCAGCGAATTGAGAACCTTCACCTTTTTTGAAGTCGCTCAAAACAGAGTTATTTTATAGTTACTAAACTAAAGACATTTTTAAACAAGATAATCCTCTCCAAGAAAAATCACCGTCAGCATGAGCTCTTCAAAGGTAACCCTACTACACTGCCACCACCGCACGTACAAAGGGTGTCATGTTTCGTGATTTTTCATCGGACGTACGTCAATTAACATGTAAATTGGACTCGCTAGCTGATGAGTCCCCGAGCGTAGGGCTGCCCTCTTTTGAGTGTTCCGGAATATAGCAGCGTCGCTTTTTTGTGACACGGAGGGATCTTTAAGCGGAAAGCGCTTTAGTAACCCGAAGCTGGGTTTAATAAACATAAATAAACGCAAAGCTAAAGTTCAGAAAGTTTGCTAGCAAGTAACAATAGAGGACACAACATTTTAAGACAATACCAATACATAATATTTTATAGACAAATCCACAATTGAGAAGTGTTGTGTTCGTAAAAAGGCACATTTGGCGCAGTGATTTGGCAATTGGCGTGTTGCGGGTTCGATTTCCGCATGGAGCAATACGAGTATAGGCTCCTTAAGTATGTGAATTAAATATTTATGAACGCCTCCATGATACAAGTGAAATTCCTAGTGTGAGGAAAAGATTAAAAACAAAGTGGTTCCTTTCTTCAAGGTCATATCAAGGTTGCCCTGGAATTCATTTTATTCACTTAATATCTATAAACACACATTTGCCCAGAAACATAATATCAGAGATTCTTAAACAATAAAAAACTTTAGGACAGACATCCCTACGGGTTTGCTTGTATACATATTGTACATATATAGGCATGTTCATTTCCGTGTACACATTTTAAGCAGTAAAGAGGATTTGCTTAATAAAACATCGGATTTGTGTAAATCCGTGACCGACGGGTGTTCAGGGTTCATACAAGACTTAATTAAGTAATAACCGGTCGGTTGTTTTGGCTTATGAATAAAAAATTTTGGCGACTTAATTCCTACATAATGATCGCATCAGGAATGAAGTTTTCTGCAGAAAGCATTGACAGTAGAAAGGGCATAACAACATTGCAAAATTGCTCGCAGAATAGAAGGCCGTTGGGGCCGAAAGGTTCTGTAATAGCGACCACGTACCGAAAGACGTAGCGTTGGAAGGCCTCCTACTAGGTGGACCGATGACCTGGTGAAAGTCGCGGGAATCTGATGGATGCAAGACGCGCAGGACCGATTGCTGTTTCGACACTTGGGGGAGGCTTATGTCCAACCGTGGACGTCTTTCAGCTGAAATGATGATGATGATTACGATGACATACCGGTTTATATTTGACTAGAGCAAGTTAGTGATAGCGTGACGAGCGACAGGACAGAAAGGAAGAAAAAACGTGTTGCGCCGACCCCAAATAAAACGGGACAAGGGCAGGAAGATGATGATGACATGACCTGAGCAAGTGTGGTGATAATGCTCGTGCATGGTGTAATGCTGGTGTGGTGATAATACCCGATACGAAACCCTAAAAGGTTCCGTATCTCAAAAGGAAAAAGCGGAACCCTTACAGGATCACTTTGTTTTCCGTCCGTCTGTTTGTCTGTTTGTTTATCTGTCTGTCTGTCAAGACATTTTATCCCAAAAACACGCGGACGTATCGAATTGAAATTAAAACCATATAATCAAGCCTGCGGTCCCTTGAAACTGTGAAAAAATCATACTTCTGAGTTAATGGAAAAAAACGTGTATTTCGACACTCTCAATAAATCAAAATTCATAAGGTACTTTCTGTCACCTAGAATCCTGAAATTTGACATGAAGCAAGGTATAGGAAAAAACTGTGAATTAGTGGTTACGTCACAAGAAAATTTCGTTAACTCAATTTGGGAATTGAATTGTTTTCATAGGTAAGTTTGTACGGAATCCTCGGTGCGCTAGTCCGACTCGCCCAGTTTTTTCGGTATGATAAGATGCCTCTGCTCCGTTACAGAGCAGTGAAAGGGTAGTACTAACACACTTATAATAGTTTTAGTGAATACTTACTAGCTTTCCTCGTGGTCTATCTCACAGGAATGTGCACTTTACCAGGCTAAAGTAACCCACAGCACTCAATCATCAGAGAAATTTCTCTGAGCATTTTTTTTTTGGCGTGCGTCAGTCAGCGTGAAGCGAGAGCATTTGAAAGAGTTACCGTAGCTCTAGAACGCAAAAGGCAAATGAAGAAACATAGGTAGGTTTTAGTCAGTAAAAGGTTGACACTCTTGCTCCATCCTAGAGTGAGAGATGTCATTTGACTATTTTCCACCACAAAAGAAAAAAAGATGGAGCGAGAGGGAGTGTCAGAGTTAAATTGACTATAACCCACTCGTATTCCTTCAGTTCTCTTTTACATTTACATTCCAGGGCTGCGGTGACTTTTGCGATCAGTCCAGCGGCTGGCGAGATCGGATCAGTACTCCAAGTTGATAATACTTGAGTACCGACAAGTAAACAGTTTGTGTATATGCTTCTGTATAATATAACTTTAGAGAGTTTCTCGTGTTCTCTTATTCAGCATTCTACCATCAACATATGACCTAACAATTCCAATCCCAGAACTGACAAAGTAGTAACACAAATACTTGGTTTCTATTCCCTAAAGAGTATCCCAGTCGGAGCTACAATCGTAATAACGTCATTAGATCACGGGTGAAAGATATTGCGACTGAAAAGATAGCAGCCCCATAATCCATTAGTTGGCTAGGGCGCCCAGGGGGCACATCCACCTGCCGTATACCTCGGCGAAAAAGGAAAACGGAACCATAATTGCAAAAACGGCTTAAAATGATAAGAGAAATTTTTCTTTAACTGTTTTTGGAGACAAAGGCGTAGGAAAACAAAAGAACGGCGTAGTGACATAAAAAATAATTTAGCAGAAGGTCTATTATATAAAAATATCAAGGTCACGTGAAAAATTAAGAAACAATTCCGATGAAAAGGCGTACAAGCGTGACGGCGGTGTTTTGTTTTAAATTGAGCTTATTCATGCTTTTCCGACATTGTTCACACCTAACAGATTGTCGGCCGCTATCTATAAGTAACCGCTGAGTGTTACGCAATTTATCGCTTCACCATATTATATTAACTTCTCGTTCACACTGAACCGACTATACACTATTACGTAGTGCGTTGTCGCTGACTCTCGGTGGCTGATTATTGTACTACGCATAGCAAGCCTACTCTTTTGTTCACACAAGTAACGCATTCAGCCTACTGTCGGCTTGGAGAGAAAGCATACTGCAGAATGAGGCCACACTGGGGCTGACAGCGAGCATACTCACAGTCAGCTGCGGACAATACGTGTGGTGTGAACGATACCTAAGCGTTCTATGATTCAATTCTTCTGTAACTATCTCTCCAGTCCCCACGATGACTAAAATGACTTAAAGTATAAAGTCACTTTGCTAAAACAATCCGAGTAGGGTCGGCTTCTCGTTGGATCTCTGTCTAGGGGACTCTTTGTTTCTACAGTGGAAGGCCAAAGTCAAAGGTCTCCATTTAGGGAACGATTTCCCTTTGAATGTAGAACCGGAAGACTCAGGAAAGTAAAGGATATTAATCTGTGATACTAAGATGATCACCTAAAATTGTTTTATGATCTTTCGGTTGTTTTTGTGAAATTATTTCGAAAATATTTATGAGACTAGTATTACTCATTTTATAAATGAAATCGGAAAGTAATCAAACTTATAACAACGTTTTGAAATGAGCAGATAACTGAATTCAAATGTCTTTTGTAATTTAGAAGATTGACCTTTACTCTTGTAATACTGCTTATCTCCCTAAAGCTTACATGACATATGTATGTGAGTACCAAGTTAAAGTTTAAATTAAGTTATAGGTACGACTAATCCAAAGCGGCGGCAAGTTATGAACTTAACAAAAACTTAACTCGTGTTAATCCTGTAACCTGTGCGCTTCTCGATTAAACCAATAGATTGTCCCGTAGTAGGGGTAAAATGAAACCAACTTAGTATTATGTAAGGTAGTTACGTTTTAACTTTGGAACATCATTGTATGCAGAATTTATTATAAATAATATTAATTTTAAATTGTGTACAGCACTTTCAAAATACTGGTTACTGCTACGAGATTATGGACAACGCTATATATATATAACTTTGATAATAAGGCTCCCCTTTTTTTTATATGGTTAGTCATTTATAATAGCTTCTCCCGTTCTGGTTGGAGCAATAGAGAGTGTCAGATTTTACTGACTAAAAGCCATAGTATTTATCCAGTTGTCCGTTATTGCGAGGGCTGTGATAATTCCTTCGAACAATCCGCTGCCCTGTCAGGGGTCGGCCTTAACTGGCTCCATAGGTCAAGACGTGTGTGAAACATAGTGTGCTGTCGGTTCGGGCTACGTCCTTACCGGCCGGCCGAACGACAATCTACCCATGGCTCACCATCCGCAAACACGCACCTACGGTGGCCAGTAGTTGTTCTGCGACTCCCGACGCCGGAGCTATCTCGGCCTAAACACAGATATGATTTCAAAGAGCGCAGCATTCTTACAGTCAGACTAACAGATAGTGTTAAGAAGGGCTACAGTAGTATGCACTGGAACACGACGACACCCCATGTGGAACTATTTAAGGGCTAAATCTGCCACAATTTGAGTACTCGAAAAAGCTTCGGCAACACCTTTGTTGATCAAGGCGGAGATGGTATGACGCTTACAGAGAGAACTGTTCCAAGCTTGAGCAAACCGAGAGAATTGGTAGGTGTTTAGAGGTATGCGGAAAAATCTCACATACCTCCGCTGAAAAGGAGGATCCTCCAACCAGATGGGAGTTATGTTTGATCTGGACAACTGGGCGACAAATGATTTCAGGCTGTTGTATACGTTCTAATTACGCGGAGAGCTCTAGTTGCGCGATGCAGGATTTCGATTTTTTTTGTTGTTTAAGTGCCATAGGTGTTGCTTCTTGTAGCAAGTAGGCTAAAATAGTGCATTGTCCTTAAAGATAACACAAGCTAAATATAAATCTACACTAATATTCATCATCATCATCATCATCATCATCATTTCAGTCGAAGAACGTCCACTGCTGGACATAGACCTCCCCAAGTGTCTCCTCAACGAGCAGTCTTGTGCGTCTCGCTTCCATCGCATTCCCGCGACTCTCACCAGGTCATCGGTTCACCTTGTGGGAGGCCTTCCAACGCTGCATCTTCCGGTGCGCGGTCCCACTCTAGAACCTTTCAGCCATATCGACCATCTGTTCTACGAGCAATGTGCCCTGCCCACTGCCACTTAAGTTTGGTGATTCTTCGGGCTATATTAAATGTACGCGGGCGAAGCCGCGAGCAAAAGCTAGTATTAAATAATTAGCTCCACAACACGATATCTCACCTCCAAGATCTTGTCTGTCACACATACTATATTTGTACTCATACATAATTATGGATATCTACATTTCGAATCAAAATGGCTTCCGTACCGATAATCTGTGTGATTGAAATTAATGAGCACATTAAGCTGAGCGACAGTGCCTACACGGGTGAGCCACTAAAGCCGTCTAAGTGGTATCATGGAGTCACGCGAGATTGTTTATTAATTTGATTCAACTGGGACTTGATTATTTGAAATAGATACTTGGCTAAATATAAACTGTACTATAATGTTCCTAAATGTGATTAATATCAACGTATAATAATGGTACATAATATATATCTCCTCTTTATATAAGGGAATGTGTTAATAAGTGTGGATTGGTAGAAGTTACATGACCTCTTTTGGTTGTAAGACAATATTCTTATAATGATGTTCTCTTCACCGTTTTGAGAGTACTATATGATATTTGATCTATCTGTGTTTGCATTACATACTAAATCTTTTGATTAATTTGAGCAACTGGTTTAAAATAAAATTTTGATATTAAAGCACATTTAATTATGGTTTATTGATCAATTTCTCAACCAGATCATAGGTTAGATAAACTAAACAGTGAGCATTTTCTTTGCGAAAATTCTCAAACGACTCCGTTAAATTAAGGATCGACCTTTTAGAATTAAATCCTCTAATTAGCAAAATAAACTTCTGAACTAATTACACGTGTAAGATTTTTTAATGGAAAGACAAACATTTACAAGACTTAGCAATGTTACTCCCTAACAATATAGGTAACATAGATATCTCCTTCCTATTTTCCGAGAATCTTGGCTCCCTTCTGAACTTTTTAAAATCAATCTGCTAAACCTTACTGAGAGCATTGATTATACAAAGATACCAGTGTTTTACTAGCGACGGCGGACTTGGACTTTATTGACCAAAACTCACAGTGTCCTTCAGTTTTTTTTTAGAACGACGGCCTATCTGACATTCAAATAAACAGTTACGAAGTAACACAGTGTCCACTGGTAGATCCGCTCGACTGACTTCCAGGCTTCTGGCTGCCCGGAGCAACTGTCATAGATCTTGACTGACGGCCCAGTGTGATCTCATATGCACGGAGAACTCTTGGTATCGACGTAGCATAACTCGTCCACTTAAACGTATGCTCTCTCACTAACTAACAGACGTCAGATCTGTGTATCAAGCGTTTTTGCTCAACATGGTTATCTACAGACATATCACAAATTTTTGGTAAAAGAGTTATTTAAAAAAAAAATGATGATTTAAATTTGCCTTGGTCAATGTCCCTCGCTCGATTGACCAGTATTAAAACTAAGCTAAAAGCCCCTAACTTTGACAAATCAATACCTAACTTACAAACAGTTAATTTAAGGACGTCAGGAACCAGGCATTAGTCATGCTGCCCAGAACTTTAGGGACAGTTAAATTTAGTTCAACTTACCCATGGCAAACAGGATGATGAGAGCCGACACGACCCAGGAGCACATCGTGACGTCACTGCGGCTCCGGTTACATTGTCTATTAGGGCTGCTAGCTTCACATTGGAAGGACAACTTCTGAAACAAACAAAATTGTCATAATAATAATATAGCCTCGTACACTGTAATTATGATACTATTGTTATCGTATTGTATATATGATTGTGTCCGGCGGCATTATTGGCCGCCAATCTTCAATCTTGGTTATTTATACTCAAAATTATAAATAGTCGCGATAATAAACGCATCGTTATAAATATGGAGATGCTGTATTTACATAGTATATATAGGAAACTAGTTATTAGAACCATGCACTAGCTTTCAACGGTTTATAAGTGTCCATGTAGGCCTATGTGAAATGAAATGTTTTGGATTAAATTAAATTAAATTATGTTTTGGCCCGCGCTTGATCTTTATTTCACCTGATGGTAAGCAATAATATGGTTGACGATCGAGCACGCTTGCGCTTGTTTGCATTGCTTGTAAGCAATTCACTTTTGACCTAAAGATTGCAAGTTGTAGCTATCTGAAAACATAGACTCTGGCAGGGATTACCACTCCTTAGCTGTACGCAAAATTAATGTATTCCTAAAACGTTTTGTCCATGTACCGGCGGCGCATCGGAGTTACAATTTTATTTTGAACTTGAGTCTAGCTAGTACCTAGTTCAGTATTTTAAATATCAGAGAATTCTTTTGAAAATTAAATTTGTTTTGGTAATACATAATTATTAAATAATTTTGCCTAATGCAACTGTACATGCGTTGAGAGTATTAAGTAGAACAGGAGATGAGAGACATAGCTACAATATGTTTCATCGTTACAAATTATATTTGATCCACTTCCCGGTTACCTATTGAGCAGAAGTTTTGCATGCATGTGTAAATCAGATGACAATGCAATTATATTATGACATGGAGCTGATCTAATGGCGAAGGTGGCCATAGGAACTCTATCGTGTTTGAGCTTTTTGGAATGGTCTTCATGAATATTAATTATATAGGTATATACCACGCTATAAAAACTGGCTATGAAAAAATAATTTTCATTGAAAACTTCTTTTAACACTCAGTCCATAATTTGAATTGATAAAATTATGACTAATGTCATCAGAAAATATGGATCCTAGAAAAAGTGAATCATTCACAATGAGAAACTTGAGAGGATTTAACAAAGAAGTTACTTCAAGTCTTATGAAAACTTCGCAACTCTTGGAAACACTTTTTTCTATCCAGCACTCCTAAAGCTCTTATTAAACAAGAAATTTTATTTAACTAAATAGAAATAAAATTTATTTTTTATTTGATATTATAGGTACGTATGATATAGAATTATCTACTCATAATAATATAAATTGATTTAATTAAGTTACGAATGTTGAAGAATTTCAATAGTTTGAAAATGACAGATGTAGCAAGATGATCTAAATACGTTTAGCGATTTGTGGTGCAAGCCGACCTGAGCTGTATGATAATAGCATTGTAGTGACATGTGTCGCCAAGTAAGAATTAGAAATCAAAATCTTACGTCGCTGTATTGAAGTTCTCCGCGTGATAAAAAATATACAATAGCCCTAAATCGACTAACAGGCAGTTGTCCGGATCAGACATAATATCCGTATGGTTGAAGGAGCTTTCCTTTTAAACGCAGGCATGTGGGACTGTACACCCTGTTTCGCATCGGTATGCATAACAGCAGTATTATTCTGTAAGAAAACAGCCTTGAGCACAGCGCCGGCTGCAATGACGAAATTCGAATAGGTACATTTAAATCACATACAAATCCACTGTACCTATTTGGATTTCGTCTGCAGTGAGTAAAGCGCTTTGGAGGTCTAAATACGCCATAATTATATAATTTATTTATTTATTCATTTTTTTACTTCATTATTATCATTTAGTGGCACGTTTTATCATATATTTTTGATAATTAGCGGATGATGCAGTGGGCTCGAATATTATTATCACTCAAATTATTGATATATTTTATATTGTGGCTGTTAATTGTCCCTAAATGAATAAAATAAAATAAAATAGTTATAAAATAATTCCGTTTCGCCAATATTGTTTTTGGTGGCTTAAATTTATATACCTAGGTAGATATTATATAGTAAATAGGCGTTAATTACTGAACTATTAGATTCAGTTGTACGGTAATCAGATTAATAAAAATTATTACAATACGATTATATTATCGGCGCTCATAATCGATTACACTCCTTGTAATAATGACAGAGCAATTTTGTGATGTTTTTCAAAATTGTTTCAAATGAGCTTAGTTTTGGCCGTGACTTCGCGTGCGTGAAGCGGATTTACCGACGACTTATGGGGATTAAGTCCCCATGCTCATTAAGGGTATTAGGCGAAGTGAAATTGGGGAATATCCATTAAGTTGTGTAACAAGGTTTTTGCTTCACAACAATAAAATGTCGCAGCGTAAGGCGTCCCTCTGCTTCCTCGACGTGACAGGACAGTTCATTCTCTCAGACTAATTGATGTTGCTATGTAAGTTTTGAATAATGAACGAAAGGTCGCATGCTCTTATTAACTTACAAACTGGCACGATAATAATTCTTTTTAAGGTTTAAGATGCATGTAGAATAGGCATTTTTATTTGATAGAAATAAATTAAAGTTTTTGGTAGTGACAGAAGCGTCAGGTCGGTAGTCAAGCCACTAGGCAGATTCAATATTTTTATTTTAATTGATTTATACCAGTGCTTGACTGCGATCCCACCTGATGGTAAGCTGTGATGCAATCATTGATTGTGAGGTGCACTAGTTTATTAAGAGCCTATTCACTCTAGCCTTGAAGACACCTAAATTATAGTTGGACGGGAAGACTGCAGTACGCAAATTGTTCCAGTCCTTCGATGTACGCGGTATAAACGACGAAGCGAAACGCTTAGTCCGGACCGTTGAAGTTTCAACAACGTAAGGTAAATGTAACATAAAGTTCTTCTAACTATATAAACAGATAATATATGTACTCATAAGCTTTTCATTGTGTTTCTGCTATTATAATACGTAACATGAAGATACTGGAAACCATAAAACGTTCCAACAAAGTAAAAAATAGACCATTTACTAAACGTACGTTAAATCTGTTGAGACTGATAATTATTACGTAGTTGATAAATCTCACTAAGCCTGGTTGGACTTGAATGTGTATGTATGTTCACATATACCTACTTTTTTTCTGTGTGCGTGTGCTTGGAGCGCTCGCTGTCATAGAAAATAGTTTTCGCACACAGAAACAAAGTGCACGTGAAACTACACACACAACTAAGATCAAAAGCGTTCGAGAAATAGTATTATTCCACTCTAGGAGGAGCAGGAGGGCGTGTCAGACTTTTACCTACTAAAACCACACCTGTGTCCTTCAGTTACTCTTTGCGTTCTAAGACTACGGGCTTCGTTTTCAGAAAATCCCCGCTAGTACCTAAATAGGTAGGTACTACTGCAAAGGAACGAGTTCTGACGTCTACATCAGATCATAATTTTCATGACATCAATATCTTCAATATCAATATCATCAATATCTTTGACTGGCCTGTTGGTCTAGTGGTTAGTGACCCTGACTGCTATGCCGGAGGTTGTGGGTTCGATTCCCACCCAGGACAAATGTTTGTGTGATGAGCACGATCATTTGTTCTATGTCTGGGTGTAATTTATCTATAATATGTATGTATTTAGAAATATATAAGTATGTTTATCAGTTGTCTAGTACCCATAACACAAGCTCTGCTTAGCTTGGGACTAGACGGCGTTGTGTGACATTTGTGGCATATTATTATTATTATCTGTCTTTTGCTCAAAGTACTGGACACTCTCAGTGACCGCAAAACGTCTCAAGCATATTACCCAACTTCAAGTAAGACTCACACTACACTGTCTTCTTTTACACCAAAGAGCGTAATTACAAGTCATAAGACATTTTTACGTGCTAGTCATAAATCTGGGAGACAAGTTGGTAAAGTGAAGTGTGGCGGGGATAAATGACGTCCCGCTATCCGCCCCCGCTCCGCGCCCCTTCCACGCGTCTCAGTCACTGCTCTTAATTTATTCTACTTATCGTGCTTATAGGAGGCGCCAATTACGAGGTCGGAGTGCACGCAGAGGATTTGGTGATCCGTTGATGAGATTTTGTTGGTTTCATTGTGTGAATCTGACGATCCATGAATGCTTTTCTGAATTTAAAATAGTTAATGATAATGGTATATTTTTGTGTATAAGTTGAACTTTAATTTATTGTTTTATTAGATATAGAAGATACTTTTTTTCAAACATTAAAGAACTTTTTAAATCTACAAAATAAAAGGCAGATAGTTTACATTTAGACTACGAGTATAAAATCTCAAATAATATTCTTTAACATCAAAGATATCTAGTACAAGCTAAATCTCCATATAAAAGCATACACATTATGAGAATATTCATCACAAAATATAAAAGTTAATAAATTACAGTGTTGTTGTTTAAGTTCGCGCGAAGTTCTTAGTAAGTGCAGCCACAAGACCAAGACGTTGACCCCGCGAAGAGCCGCGACATTATATCAAATTACTTCAGCACACAATGCATGACTAAATTGTTTTCATTTACGTTTTTACAAGTCCTCAAATTATTAATTTCAAAGTGGCTTTGATGCCGTAGAAATAGTGACTACTTATTTGCTATTTTTTTTTGTTGTGGACTTGAAATCACCCAATGACTTTTCCCGCTTTGGAGTGGAGCGAGAGGCCGTGTCAGACTTTTACTGACTAAAACCACACCTGTGTCCTGTGTCCATCAAGCTGTTTTTGCGTTCTGGGCCTGCGGGTTTCCCTTGCCCTGCTGGGCCCCTACGGTTTTGCTGACATCTCTTTGAGGCGAGAGTGGTGTTCCACGCGCTCCATTATTTTGCTATCGACGACTCGGACTCGGTGGTACGGTTACTGGACGGCTGGTCAGCGAGTCACCCATAGCTCGTCGAGGTTGTGGCACCTGGGGTATTAGGATCTCAAGGAGATGTCAGCAACTGTAGGGGCCTAGCAAGGTCGAAGTCTACTGGGGCCAAGGATCTGATTCTGAAAGGAAGACTCGGCCCTGGTACGAAAGGCAACGAAGGAACAGGAGTTGGTTTTTAGTCAGTAAAAGTCTAACACTATCTCCCGCCCCGCCAAGGGCGGGGGATGTCATAAGATGATTTTCTCACCGAAAAAAAAAAAAAAAACCTGTGGCATTAGGATATCCGTTCCCTCACGCGTGTGACCATCCTTTGCAGAAAAAGGCGACCTCCTCCCATTTGATCTTGCTCCGAACCATGGTCTGAACCAGAGCCCAGCGGCGGCGTAAGAGGTCATTGCTGCCGATCGCCTGTAGTCGCGGGGCTCTAAAATCAGACGATTCAATTAAAACCAGGAGATTGTTAGAGGCAACTTCAGAAGTTTGACTTCTTAATAGCATTTCTGAGTCAGTTGTTGAGGGTGCAACTCCCGTAGCGTCTATCAGTAGTTGGTAAGCATAACTTGGTATTTCTGTTACTTACTTAATTTCATAACCAAACAACCAAATCATTGCAATCCCTACAGGAAGTATAATTTTATATCTGACGGACGAGGGAAAATAAAGAAGAATAAACTTAGTTTTACGTCCGCTCGAGTCACTACATAGGAACTTACATGTTATGACAAAACTTGCCTAAAAATAGTGGAACTTATTTATTCACGATAAAGTAAAAATCTTGCACTCGACTTATTTGTTTTAACATTCTTGTTAGCCTGGAAATGTCTAAACACACATGAATACTGAATAATATTAGTATTTGAGAAGTATTTTGAAATTAAGTTTCGTTCACACTATTGAAATAAGAGGGCCAAGGCACACATTGAACAAATCAATCAATCAATCAAAACACATTTATTTCAAACGAGTTTATGCCAGCGGCTTCGCCCGCGTAAAAGTAGGTTTCGCCATACATAACTTTGGACCCCCACTTCATCCCCTTAGGGGGTACAGGCCTGGTCGTCCTGAACCGGGGTTCTGTCCCCACGTGTGTGCGGATGCGGGGTGACTCCGTGGTGGACATCTCGTTCGCCAGCCCCGCTCTGTCGCCGCGTGTCGTCGACTGGTGCGTCATGGAGGGGGTGGAGACGTACTCCGACCACCGGTACATCCGGTTTGACGTCTCCGCCCAAACCTCGACCGTGCCGGTCCGACAGAACCCTTGTGGTCCGCGATGGGCGCTGAGGCAGATAGACCGGGAGCTACTCCTGGAAGCCGCGACGGTACAGGCCTGGGTGCAAGCACCGGATAGGCCTGTCGATATCGACGTCGAGGCAGAGTGGTTCCGGGAGGCCATGTCGCAAATCTGCGACGCGGCAATGCCCCGAGTCCGTCCAGGACGTGCTCAGCGCCAGGTATACTGGTGGTCGCCGGAGATTGCGGCACTGCGCAACGCGTGCAATGCCGCGCGACGCCGGTATGCCAGATACCGCAGGCGCCGCATCCGTCCACCGGATGCGGAGGCCAGAGAGGCGGAGCTGTACGAGGGATACAGAGTGGCAAAGCGCACCCTCCGTGCGGAGATAAGGCGGGCCAAGCTCGAGGCCCGCAACGTGTGGCTGGGGACTCTGAATGGGGACCCATGGGGACGCCCCTACAAGGTAGTGCGGGACAAACTCCGCCCCTGGGCTCCCCCGCTGACGCAGAGTCTCCGGCCCCAGCTTGTGGAGGGTGTGGTGAGCACTCTGTTCCCTATGCGTGGGGAACACTCTCCCCCGCCCATGGCTCCGCCACCAGCGGTGTCCGACGCGGACCACGATGGCGACGACGACGACAACGCTCCAGAGGTGACCGAGGTAGAGATGAGAGTGGCGGTACGAAGGCTGAGTGCCAAAAATACCGCCCCAGGACCCGATGGCTTGCCTGGGAAGGCCTGGGTTCTGGCCATGGAGGCTCTCGGGCCTCGACTAAGAGGGCTCTTCAGCGCATGCATGGAGAGGGGCCAGTTCCCACTTCGCTGGAAGACGGGGAAACTGGTCCTCATCGCAAAGCCAGGGCGCCCTGCGGACTCTCCGTCCGCGTACCGGCCCATTGTGCTGCTCGACGAGGTGGGCAAGCTCTTTGAAAGAGTAATTGCAGACCGCCTCGTCGCGCACCTAACACAGGCGGGGCCGGATCTGGCGGACGGCCAGTTCGGCTTTCGCAGGAGGCGCTCCACGGTGGACGCCATCATGCGCGTGCGAGCTCTCACGACGGGGGATGCGGTGTCCCAAGGCAGGTGTGTCGTGGCGGTGTCTCTGGACATCGCCAACGCCTTCAACTCCCTGCCTTGGAGTAGCATTAGGAGGGCACTCCGGTATCACCGGACGCCCGACTACCTCTGTCGTGTGGTCGAGGCTTACCTGTCGGACAGGTACATCATCTACCCTGGTCACCAGGGAGAGTGGGAACGTCGAGAGATGTCGTGCGGTGTTCCGCAGGGATCGGTACTAGGGCCGCCCTTGTGGAACATCGGATACGACTACGTGCTGCGCGGAGACCTCCCTGGCGGGGTCAGCGTGGTCTGCTACGCAGACGACACGCTGGTCCTGGCGCGGGGAGAGTCGTACCAGGCGGCGGTCGAACTAGCGACACACGGGGTTGCGACAGTCGTAGGCAGGATCCAGGAGTTGGGACTCGAGGTGGCATTGCACAAGTCCGAGGCCATGTGCTTTCACGGCCCTCGGAACGCGCCACCACCGGGTTCCCAGCTAACGGTAGGAGGAGTCCACATCGGCGTCGGGTCAACGATGAAGTACCTGGGACTCGTTCTCGACAGCCGATGGGATTTCGAGGAGCACTTCCGACGTCTGGCTCCCAAACTGAATCGGACTGGGGCTGCCCTCGGGCGGCTCCTGCCCAACCTAGGGGGTCCAGATGCCTCCTGCCGGAGGCTCTACGCGGGAATCGTTCGGTCCATGGCCCTCTATGGCGCACCAATATGGGCGCCGGCGCTGCGGAAGCAGCCGGCGGCCCGGCTGAACGCATGCCAGAGGGTCATGGCCATACGGATGGTGCGAGGTTACCGGACGATTTCCCGCGAAGCGGCGAGCCTCCTTGCCTGCCAGCCACCATGGGATCTGGAAGCAACAGTCCTTGCTCTCATGCACGATCTACGCATGGAGATGCAACGCCGGGGTGAAACTCCGCTGCCGCGACAAATCGAAGCATGGCGGACGGAGCTCCGGCGGGTTCTCATGGTGAAATGGCGACAGCGACTGTCGCGACCCAGTGCTGGGCACGCCACAATTATGGCAGTGATTCCCCTCTTTGAGGCGTGGTTGGAAAGACCTCACGGCGTCCTCACCTTTCGCATGACGCAGGTTCTCACCGAACACGGGAAGTTCGGGAAGTTCCTGCACCGAATTCGTGCGGAAGCGACGCCCGGGTGTCGCCACTGTGTGGACCGCCCGGAGGACACGGTGGAGCACACGGTGGAGGTGTGCCCCGCTTGGGAAGAGCAACGCCGTGTCCTCGTGGGGGCGATCGGCGGCGGCGATCTCTCGCGCCGGGCTTTGGTACAGGCCATGGTCCGGAGCGAGGAGGAGTGGCAGGCGGTCGCCTCCTTCTGCGAAGCAGTGATGCTAGCAAAGGAGGCGGCCGATCGCGTGAGGCAACGGCAACGGTCCTCACGCCCCAACTGCCGCCGGAATTCCGATCCCGATTTCCGGCCACCGTAGGCGTGGGCTTGCGGACGGCGGGCAATGGGTGGCCCGCCGTCCGACCGTCCGGTAACCGTCCGGACCAAGCCCAAGACGTCGACGGCGCGTATTGTTCCACGCGCGCCTCAGGGAGATGTCAGCAATTGTAGGGGCCCAGCAGGGTCGAAGCCTACTGGGGCCATGGGTAGTGTGAAAACGAAACCCGGACCCTGGGACGAAGGCAACGAAGGAACAGGAGTGGGTTTTTAGTCAGTAAAAGTCTGACACTATCTCTCGCTCCGCCCAAGAGCGGGATTTGTCATAAGATGATTTTCCCACCTAAAAAAAAAAAAAAAAAAAATCCCCTTAGGGGGTGAATTTTGGAAAATCCTCTTTTAGTGCTCGCTTACAATATAACAGCAAACCTTGTGCAAAATTTCATGCTCCTAAACCCAGTAGTTTTGTCTGTAGGTTGCTATGTCAGTCAGTCAGTTTCTCCTTTTATATATATAATTAAACCATTTACAGGCACTTTTGAACTGTCAAGATGTCGTCAATCAAAAAAGTGAAGCTAAATTGCACGTTACAGAGCGTAGATATCTATGGAGAAGAATCTGCAAGAAACTCCATGGCAAAGCATTCGCACCCTAAAAAAAAAACCGAACTGTCAATCTTAAACATTTTGGGCGTTTGACGTTTTCGTCGATATTTATAATGTAACTTTTTCCAGATCCTAAAGTCCGACAATAGTATCCTATTGTCGGAAATGAACACAACAGAAAGAAACATGAAAATTTAACTTCTTATAACTATACAAAAATCTGAAATATTAGAAGAAGCACTGTACATCCTTCTTTTGCAATTACAATATTCGAACGAACAGATACCCTTATTCCTGATACGATGAAGTTTTTAAAACCTATTTGAACCGGAGCTACTCTACTCTTGATGACACTTTGATACCATTAGGAAGTTCCAGAATATTCTAAAAGATGACGGGTTTAATTTCAGCACTTAGAAGTGATGGCTGGACGGAGGTTATACTCATAACTCGTTGATAAGATCCGATGAACTTAGGGCGAGACGTTTTATCATAGCTTTTTGTTTTTATGACAGCGATCTTGGAAGTTCCTGAGAAGTCAATTTGGATCAGAAGGAAATTGGATTATTATAGTTTTTGTAAGTGGTGACTTCTTTTTTCTTGCCTTTAGCTTTTTCGGCTTCAAAAATAGTTTACCTCGTACCTCGAAAATGTAGATTGTTTGATTACAGATGGAAAATAAAAGATAAACGGATGTAATAAACTGAGCTGTCAATCGAAATAGAAATTCTTTACATAAAATTATAACATTAAACAGAAACATAGCTTCAAACATTAGACTGCACGCAGACTGAAAACACGTTTACAGTATAGATATCAATCAAAAATCGAAACATTCAAAGCATTTTATTCAAAATAAACCCTTTACAGGCACATTTGAAATGTCAAGAAGTCAGTCAGTCAGAAAAAAATCCATGCTCATTGCACATTGCAAAGCATAGATTTTTTTTTAATCTTAATACATGATTTAAATTCATGAGTTCTAATATTTGGGGAGGTATTTTATTATAATATTTCAAACAGTACCATAAAAAAAAGGCCACTTTAGCGAGTCTGCAACCTGGTTGAACTAATTGGTCCCTATTTCTTGTAACATAATTATGTCTAACATCTCTCAATCAATATAATCAAAACGGAAATTGTAAGTATCCAAGCAGAACTCATGGGAGAACACACTGACTTCTTAGATATAAATCAATATAACAACAGGTTTCTACCTAGCTCAGCTAGTCAGGGCATCAAATATTATTTTGTAACATAAATATCAATATAAATTAAATCATTGATTTCATTTCATATCAAATCATTTAACCTAAGTATCAGGAGACATTCAAACTAGCAGTAACTACTCAAATTCGTCCTAATCCAACTATAGAAATACCACAAATCAATTTGGTCACCGCAACCTATCAGTAATCAGCTTATAGACAACGGGCTTTAGTTAAATTCGGCACAGTTAACTCTATAGAGTAGTGGCTAATTCGATCATTAAGTTGATCTGTCTGTCGCTAGTTATTTTGGGATCAGAATCTAGGACATGAAGTCGATTTTCACTTATTATTAAATTCAGAACTGTTTTGATTCATGCTATTATTAATGGTTCTTTAAACAAAATCGTGCAGTTGGTAGACTAGTTATACCCAACGGACCATTCGTTCTCTACGAGTGCTATATAATTATATTCTTAATATTTTCAATTTAATAATTGAATAAATTAATTTATTATATTGTGAATGTTATTATGGAAATGTAATCTATATTCTTCTACGCTATCGCATTGGGTTATATACAATTAATGTTACAATAAACATTAATTGTATGTATACCTGAAATAAATAAATAAAATAATAATGGTTTAAGGATTACCCCGTTCCTGCAGTGCATCTGTTATTTTCGCGCAGGGTCACTTGCGTCCATGCCATCATTAGACGCAACCTTGCCTATATTAGAAAAAAATACAAAACACAAAAAAAAAACAATAAACACCTAATTTTGAAAAAAGAATATCGTAACTTTAATATAAAGTTTACTTGAACTTAAAATTCCAAGTCAATCCAAAGATGTAACACATCACAGCCACCTGTTTTGAAAAATGGCAGTTTCATACTGTAACCCCTATTATTAAGCTTTACGAACATAGCCATAAGACTTCTGCTTACTAACACACTATGGATAAAAATACAAAATAAAGGTTATTTTATTGCTTCTTAAACAGTCTGGTTTCCTTTTCAAAGAAGTTAAAATATTCTTGTATTTTATTATAGTAGGAATACTAGAAACATTGTTTAAGAATTAGTTCAACATAAAGCGATAGATAGTGTTGTACCAATTTCTACATCGATTCTCTGGCTACGCTATGTATAACCTCGTCTTTTATTCCCGGTTCCATCCAAAGCCCTGTGCGGAATCTGGCTGGTCATTATCAGGTAGAATAGGTAATATCATAAATATTATAATTATCCCAACGTTCATAAGTATGTTTATATAAAAGAGAGAAGCAATTAATTATGTAATATGATTTTATGTTTATAAATTAACGTAATTATCACTTCATTAACCGAAAAAGGGCTGAATAGCTTCTGTTATACTGAAGACACAGTTGCTTACATATGTAAGAAGGATATGCAAACACAGTAATTTGCTCACTCTGATGCGCCCTCACGTGAAGTGTGAATTCAAACTTCAATGGTCGCTCCACACGAAAACACACACGTACACAGCAGAAACGCACACTAACATTCGTAGACAGTCTGGAACACTTTTTTCTTTTCCACTCCAATCTGCTTTTGCAGTGTCTTCTATTTGTCTAGGCTCCAATGACAAACATATCACTACTCCCCACTTCGATCTTAACACATCCTAATAAAGTTCAAATTAACCTGATACGATAGTAAATGGAAGACTATAGACAGCCAAGCCACTCGTGAGCCTGAGAGATCAATTATGCATGCCATGACAAGAGATGGGGTTTAAATAATAAAGGGGGATCCATTCAAAGTGACGGTAGATTTGATACGACTAATTATTTAAGTCTGGGATTCGGGATCGGTTGTAGTACTTACTGTGTACGTACTAGTAATATTTAATACGGCGACTGGGTCTTATGTAGGTCCAAGAAGCAGATGATATTTTGAGTCTATGTTTAGCTTAACAAAAATAAGCAAGTATTTAACAAATATTTTATTTTATTTGACTGGGTTGTATAAAATTAAGAATTCCATAAATATTAGAGAACCTTTAACCACTAGATAAACAGACACCACAAAAATACCCCTCAATTATTATAATTACAATGGTATATTTCCATTTATTTAACACACGCAAGAACGAAAAATCTAAATAAAGAAATCCGATGGCTACACTACGATTCAAATAACTTGTTAAGACGCCATAGTAAGGCGAGGGGAATTGCGCCGGCCATCCCATGGGGACTATCCATTGAATGGGGTAAAAAGTCGCGTATTTTTCCTTTCTCGACGCTTTTCCACGTTGAAAAACTCCTCTTGTGCTGCCCGTCGAGACTGAATGGAAACGGACTGGTCGGCTCGCATTCACGCCAAGAGTCATGGCTCAAGTTGTGCCCATTGTACTTGACGGTGGAGTCGCAAACTTTAATTTGTTGTCGACGCCTGACCCTCCGATATATTATTAAACTGTCAGGCACGAAAAGGTAAAAGTTTTGGTAACTGATCGCTTCGGATTTAGAAAAGATAAACATTACCTTTTCGTTTGCATAACACTTTGCTTAGCAGGAAAATTTATAACAGTACTTGCTTATTAATCAAAATTGTTAAAGAAGTAAAAAAACGGTTGTTCCTTTGTTTGGTAATGTCTAGATTTTACGGAAGTCCTTTGATAACTATCGCTGTATAAGGTACATTTTTTCTGAAAGCACTCTTCCTTGTAAGCTATGCGTACAAAGTTAGTATGTAGGTAAAAAAATCGACTGTTTGTTGGCTGTTACCCAAAAAATGCTGATTGTATTTTTAGTAAAATATTGATCATATTAAGAACTCACAATCGGTCACTCCAATATAACACTTAATAAAACACAAATGTTCATTTTCGTAGACGCGGATTATTTTCTCATTATTCCAAATTCTTTGTATGTATGTACAGTCAGTTAAATGAATCATTTAATACTTGAATCTGTGACATCTGGGTTTCTATTCAGAGTAGTCGGATAAGAAACATGGATATCAGCTAATTCCTTTTATCATTAATATTATTATTTTTGTTTGTAATAATTTATAGAAGTAATTGTGGTTATACTAGTTTAACTGACAGCAGCGTCACTCGTGTGAATTTAGAAAATTAGAAAGTCAAGGAAACATATTCCTTAGATAAAAAAATACTTATCATATGTGTTATTTCAGAGTACAGTCTACCACCATCCCTAATTTCATCGTTACCCGTTCAGCCTTTTGAGCGTGAAGGATTTGTTAGTCCTTCACATAGACACTTTAGTTTTCAGTGTAAAGTGTGATTATGATAAGGTTTGGATGTCACTTGCACGTCATTTAACGACACTTTTTGATTTTATGACCACTAGATACTATTGTAGATAATAAGATAGATTTATTACCTGCAATTTTTATTCAAATAATTTTCCATTGCTGTATAAACACATTATCCCTTAACCTCTATTATTACATAACATTGACATACCTATACTTCATTCGCGTTAAGATTAGACATTTCAACAACCTTTATTACTGTCCGTTTAACCGATTTTGACGTCTATTCCGTAGGCATAAGGATGGCATTAAATGCAAAAAAGTGGTTTCAACACCAACTATTTACTGCAGCCGCCATTTATCAAGCCAACAACGCAATAAAAGTCAAAATCGATTGAACGGACGGTAAAAAAGTTTGTTGTGTTTTAATAATCTTAACTCGAATGGAGTATTGAAATACACAACACACACACAGACACAGCCGACTAAGTAATATGCACACACTTGTATTAGATAGTAGGCAAGGTCGTACATATGCCTAGATGCCGCAAAATTATTAATACGAGTACATCATGTCCCTTGACAAAAATATATTACGTGAGCTAACGATATTGATCTCATGTGAGGAAGCTTGCAGTAATGGGCTTGTTCATCTTTGATATTAGATACCCTTTGTCAGTTGACAGGATATTTTTTTGTAGTCTAATTGCGTATTGTATGCTTGTTATGTTTCAAAAGCTATGATTGTTTTAACCAATATTTGGTATAAATTAATATTTTTGAATGAATGTCAATTTCAATCACTTAAAAAAAATAGTTCCCCATGCTACGAATTACTCCAGTATCGGGGGTGCGTTCACATGTAAATTCATATACAGAAGACACCCAGGTCGGAAGCACCTATCTATAAGCCACACAAATATTTGTTCCTTGCAGGAATCGAAAACGCGATGTGCAGCGTAGCAGTCAATCGCTTAACCACTGTGCCAACTTACTGTCTTGAGGCAACGGTCCTCGCTCCTCAGCCACCGGGATTCCGATCCCCATTTCAGGCTACTGTAGGCGCGGGTTTATGGATGGCGAGCAATGGGTAGCTCACTGTCCGATCGTCCGGTAACCGTCCAAACCGAGCCCAAGTTGTCGACGGTGCGTATTGTTCCACGCGCGCCTCAGGGAGATGTCAGCAAACCGTAGAAGCCCAGTAGGGTCGATGCCCACTGGGGTCACGGGTAGTGTAAATGTGAAACCCGGGACCCTGGGACGAAGGCAAAGAAGGAACTTAGTAGGTTTTTAGTAACTAAAAGTCTGACACTATCTCCCGCTCCACCCAAGAGCGCGGGATGTCACTGTAGGATTTTCCCACCGAAAAAAAACACCATCAAGTTATTTGAAGCAATATTATGTTATCTCGAAAACACGCTTTGCAACCCACACGGGAACTGTACAACTGAGTCTAACATAAGTTTGAAATATGTTGAACACAAGCCCAATCTTTATCACCTTAAACGACCTTCAGCGAACAAAAAATAATATTACGAACATTCTTTACATTCTCTTATTCTCTGAAGGGCTTTACAGCGAACACTAGGAAAGTATTTTCAAACAAAATACATACTTTATATCAAAGTTACTGAAATTGACGCTCGGCTCATGACGAATTCCCTAATTACTCATTTGAACTCGTAGACGCGCTACGCCGTGTCGTAGACATCTCGTAGCATCGCTCGGAGAAAATGTTATAATAGAGAATCATGAAGCTTAATGATGATTAATCAATTTAGTTATACTTAAAAATATGTAGTCATATTATGGGTAATGTAGCGGTAGCTGTGTGATGTGCGTTTTGTCTTGGTGTAGTTTTTTTCTTTCTTAAAAGTTTCTTGGTGAGTATAGACTCAACTTAACTTTTAAGAAAAAAAAATAGCAATTTATTTGAAATAAATAAATTGCTTAGTTTATCTTCAAAATTCTTTATCAAATCTTCATCGACTAGGTTCATCATCATTTCAAAAGGAGGCAAAATTCTACCACAAAAAAAAAATCAGTTAACATTTGTCGAAGATATCGCAGAACAAGCTATAAAAATAAAAACGTCCACTTCGCTTGAGAATTTCCTCCTTTTTTTGAAGTTGTTTTAATACAAACACACTTATGCGTTAAAGTATTACGATATTACCGCTGTCATCTGGGTACGATGGAAACGTGTCCAAAAGACTTGCCACGTTGAATGGCAATGCTAATTCTTTGGACAAGGAACGAGCCAGCCACGGTAACGCCTTAGCGACTTGTTTTTGCCGACTGATCGACAAAAGTGTCAATCAGTTGGCGAGAAATATCTTTGAAAACATGACGTACATTCAGACCTCACGGTACAAGTGGTGCAACCCCAAACAGTTCATTACTTCAACTATCGGCGCCGCCTGAAGGTATCAGCAGCCATAGCTGCAGCGCCGTCACAGCCCGTCGTACTTGGAACATGAGACGACGTGAGGGTGTACAGGTTGTGTCCCACCATCCATGTTCATCTGGCCTTCCCATCGTCACGTATCAAGCCACTATAAGTTACTGCAGGTACACCGGCAGTGATAAAGAGCTCGACTAATATTGTCATTGATGACGAGCTAAAACGATGCTACATCTATTATAGTACATATGGTGTATAACAGAATAGTCTGAAGTCTGAGTCATTCCCACAGAGCCAGCAGACATCACACACTCGACACTATTTAAAGATAAGTATAATATCTGGTTGTCCGTTATTGTCTTTACCACAGCAGAGTGGCACATTGGCTCATCCCACAGTCTCAGGGTGAAGAGATTGTTGGGTAATTCCGTGCTTTATTTTTCTATGCGTGCAACGCATGTAGTCACATCACGTTTGTTTTAGTAATAATATTTTAATGGTAAGGGATTTAAACATGGTGCTTCAAAATTAAGCAGTGAGGAAGATGAAATGTTTGTGGGTAACTTTTCAGTACAATTTTTTTTTGCGCAAAACATTTTAGAATACATCTCCCCTTTGAAAGTTTTAATGACACGAGTACATCTTGTCTACATAAACACTTCAACGATATCTTTCACAAAGACGAAGAGACAATGCGGAATAAATTCGCCATTAACACGAACTAATTTGTTGACCTGGATATCTTGGGTTCGCTTCCGAGTCGCGTCACGTTGGATTCATGAGGAGCATCAGTAACTGTGTCGCAATCCTGATTGTGACTGAATGACCGAGTCAAGTATATGATGTGATATAAGACTTTGTTAATTGTATCCAAGTGGATTAAAGTTAAATATAGATAATAAAAAGATAAAAGTTTTTCTTCTCATTATAGTTTAGTCTGAAAAATTTTAATCATGTATTTTGGAGCCTTTATCATTTTATATATTTTTAGGTTCGGGACTCATTTATTCCTATCTCTCTACCCCATATTGTTTCTGTCAACAGCGCCCTGACTGTCATACCTCTTTATCTGTGGTCGTTGACTGTCAGTTATTTCGAGTTGTTTTCATTAATAAGTTTTTTCAACAAACTTTGCTTGTACTGATACTAATTGTTAAATCCAAAACATGCACGGAAATACGTACTTGCGCGTATGTTTTTTTCATTTCAATAAGAAGAATTAGTCATAATGATTCTATCATAACTGTTTATTTCATCATCATCGTCATTTCAGCCGATAGACGTCCACTGCCGGACATAGACCTCCCCCAAATGTCGCCATAATGAACGGTCCTGTGCGTCTTGCATCCATCGGATTCTGACAACCTTCACCAGGTCATCGGTCCACCTTGTAGGGGGCCTTCCAACACTGCGTCTTCCGGTACGCGGTCGTCACCCTAGAACCTTTCGGCCCCAACGGCCATCTGTTCTGCGAGCAATGTGCCCATTGCCACTTAAGTTTGGCGATTCTTCGTGCTATGTCGGCGACCTTGGTTCTCCGGCGTTTTGTCCATGTTCATTTTAAGACCCACTCTTTCGGAAGCTCTACTGAGGTCATTGAGCATTGTGCTGAGCTCTTCCGTAGTCTCAGCCATGACTTTTATATCGTCGGCAATCTGAAGATGAGTGATGTATTCGCCATTGACATTAATGCCTAATCCACTTCGGTCCAGAACCTTGAAGAACCATCCTCCATTGCGGCCGTGAACAGTTTCGGAAAAATGACGTCTCCCTGCCTCACACCCCGCTGCAGGAGATCGTCCTGCAGTCTGACTGACATAGTGGCGTTTTCGTACAAACACTTCAGCACCTCGATGTACCGATAGTCAATCTGGCACCGTAGGAGAGACTGCAGCACAGCCCAAGTCTCGATCGTAAAATGGTTTTTTTTACATACAAATAAATAAGCTCCTCGAAAAAAATTCGTGGAATAGAATTCAACCTCACTATATTTTTTATTATTTTCTTTTCTTTTCTACAATAATATCTATAACCACTGAAATCTCTTCTTGATTAAAACCTGAAGCGGGTCTTGAGAGCACTATTAACTAAATACACAAAAGCTAAAGACTTATACGTATATTTCAGTCCTGAAATCCTGTTTGTTTAATTCGTCCGTTGACCTGATTACCTCCAGGGCTGGTCCTCAGTCGCAACACGTAACATCCTCGTTACGGCTAGCTGACTGCCCCACAGAAGATGTTGACTGTGACTGACGTCAAACTTGGTCATTTGGTTTACAAAATAAGAAATATGTCTTTGAGATTTATATAATTATGTCAGCGAAGTCAATAGTACGGACGTGTCGGCGAACTCAATAATACGGAAGCCAGCTTAACAACGGGACGTAAGTGGATACGTCAAACCACTTGATATAGTCTGTGCTGATTTTGCGCGAGTCGAGCCATTAAAAGTTGCAACCGTACAGACGCAGTTCCTTTTTCTCTATCGGTAGCTGTGAGGACAACACTACTCAAGAAATTGTCTCACGGCTCGTTGTGAAGTGAATATCTACATCATAATAAATCAGTTGCGTAGTCTGGAATAATTTATTTATTGCTCCACCCACTCGTCACTCACAAAATAGGTTCGATCGGCATCCTGAATTAACTAAAATATTTTTTTAAGTTAGATTTAGTATAGCTGCTGTCCAGTTAATAACGACAGTGACTGAGGACTAACAGGTCACGTTATTAATATTACTAGCCCGACTTTCCCCGCAGCTGAGCAAAGACCACCCGCTTCTTCCATTTGTAACGATGCTGAACAACTTTTAAAAAAGAATGCATTTAGTTCGTCCCGACATCTCCTCAGGCCACATGTAACGCTCGATAGATAGTAAAGTTAACAAATAAGTTAAGACTTAAATTTTACAAGTCAACGAAATCTGGAGTACGTGGGTGATTTTTGGTGCCAGAAAAAGATTCCTATCATGACTGTATTTCTCCAAAACCATTTTATTCAGGGATGAAGTTGAGCTCTTCTAAGAAATATTACATTTTCCGGAACCTTTAAGCTAAGTAAACATAATACCATTGAACAATTTTCAATCCATTAGCATCGCTTTCAAACGCTGATTTAATAAATTAAACTGTTTGGTATTCCGATAACCGTCTAATATCAAATGATATTAACGATATCTACGGATACAAGAATTACTCGTAAGCCCCCCGCTACTGCCACCCATTATATATCCATTTCACTTTAGCGACTATCACAAGCGTGGGAGGGTTAGCATCTGCTGTTTTTCTTACCCCAACACATTATTTAAATTACGTATAAGTAAAATTACATGTAACACTTAGCTCGCATAAACATTATGTGAACAAAGTAAGAATAAAGTCGAAAGTTATTCCAAACTCGTATTAAGTGCTAAAGAAAACACGAGAATCCGGGATATAGAAACGGAAGCAATAGTTAGGGGTTCCGCTGTAAATATAAACGATAATATTTGTTGTAACATTTCTGCAAACATTTTATTTCTAGAGAAATGTTTTGATTGTTCCAGAAATTGTTGTTTTAAGATGTGAGCAGTATCTCAAATGGAGTGCGCCAATATAGTGAACATTAGATCGTAGCTATGAATAGCTGCTGGCTAGCGACCATAATGCAGTCTCGAGGGAGTCGTAAATCAACTAACCAAGACCCAGCATTTATTTGGCTGAGCAAATTTATAAGGTAATCCTTTTGTGATTGGTTTATAACATAGACGGACGCCATAACCCAGAAATAGCAAAACATATAATGCGTAGATATCTACAGGTCTCTGAGAAGCATAACTATTTAAATATACCTGTATACTTCAAAAAAATTGCACATGTTAATTAATGAAAACCTTAAATAAAACAATTAATAATTACGATTTTTATCAGTAATTGTAACAATAGTGCAAACATCAACTCTATATTTAAAAAAATAAGTAGACAGACATCTTACATAAAACAAGCAAACGAAAATCTCCAGCTATCGTGAATCATAATTAACGTGGCAAGGGATAATTTAATATAAAGCTTTCATAATCAACGTACACATAGCGTACACGTAGAGCTCATAGCGTAATATCGCATGCTATAATTCCTTAGTAACCGGAAACAAAAACAAATAACAACAAGAAACAGATCAGCTACTTAAAGAACCATTACAGTAGGCGTCCGGCCGAGCGATCGTCTCGTAATGGTGTGAAAGCATGGCTACTCCTGTTAGATTAGAATCTATGGCACTAACAAGTGCAAGTTATTTTTATGGTATTATATTGTATTGACAAGGGTTGGGGTTGCGTGTTTTATTTTATAGGACACTAGCTTGCCCCCCCCCCCCCGGGGTTGCATGAATGCAATTTTAGTTTGTTTTATATTTTCTTTCATATTATGAATCTTGTCCAGGACAATTAAGAATAACAGAATAGAATTAGATGATACTTGTATGTATTTCTAGATTTGAGATTTTTTTCTGAGGTTTTATTTTCGTTATTTATATAATTAACTCTATTGTGAGAACGTATCTGATTTAATAATACCATTAAAATCTACTAAAGTTGATTTCATGTATAAATTAGCCTTTTTTATAATTTCACAAATGTGCTTATTCGGCTCAAACGCTGAATAAAATTACACCTGCGATTCTTAGCTAAATAGTGTTGCCATTACCGGCGAAGCATTCCTTAAACGCACGTTAGTCACTGCATAAACATGAAGAGCTAAAAGTGTATAATTTTCACATTTGCTTTAAGATATAGCGACATGTGTTTTTTTCTTTCTTTTAAAAGAGACGGTCATGCATACTACTTAGAAATAATGTACCTATTCTAAAATTATTCGTTCCATTTTGAACCCAATGCAATCAAAACCTTGCAAATACATTTCGTAATTCAACAAATGTTTGTCCGGAACGTGCAATGTTTAGAAAGTTAGTCAAACCCTGCACTCTGTATAAACAGGGGTTACAAATTACATACCATTAGCCAGCTGCGCTGTTCCTAGTCATTAATGATGACACATATAGCTCTAGCTGTGATGCTGTGCGTGTGACACACTTCTCTGCTATCTACACCTGGGTACAGAGATTAAGATGAATTTGGGCCTTTGTTTATAAGTATGACGATCAAAGAATGTGAAGATATATTAACCGTTATTCATCAAAATTACACAAATAATATTAAAACTATTAGCCTACTTTCGAGTAAAATTGAAAACAATTACTGTCAGCTGACAAAACATTAAAAGTAACCTCACATTTCCGCGTACAATCGACGGCCGCATACATTTCCTTGTACAATAATTCGACATAAAAATTTAATTACGGGTGCACTCATAAAGACTTGAACCCTGCATTCCGCCGGTCACACTTAATTACTACGTACCTATTTTAACGCGATTTTTTCGTGCCTTTCGTTCGCACTAACGGTGGTATCGGTTTGCTGGAGAGGGATGGACACAGTGGATGGTACGGAGCGCGTTGCTGAACAGCCGCCGGCGGTGGCGGCGCGAGCCTGACTAAATCTGTGTCCCTCTCAAGCCAGGTCAGGTCAGGCTAGAGCCGCGTCCAGAGGGCGAACATTTCCTAAATAAATTGTGTAAATATTTTATCATGGGCCCGTGTTTTCAGCGGCAATTTGACGGGCCGCGGTTCGTTTTAACAAATTCGTAGCTGTCGGTACGAATTTTATTGTATCCGATTTATTTGGCCGCAAGTGTAAACACGTAGGGATCAAACGCGTCCGTCTAATTTCGTTTGATGTTTCAATTTAGAAGATTAACCGTTTAGATTACATTTTCAAAAGATTTGGGATTAAAAAGTAAACAGCGGTCGCTGGCTCGTCAAACGATTTGTGGGAAATGGCGCCCATGGAGTTATGTTGGTACAGTGATTATTAAGTGGTTAATCACTTTTTTGGAAACAAGGTAGGAAGGTTCTTTAAGCTCTTTCAAAGCTTTTGCCCAGATAACAAAAGTTAATAAAACATCAAAATATACTGCAAAACTAAACCCAAACACTAAACTTACCATGCAATTTGAAGAAACCGTATTCAACAACACTGTACCCAACAACACTATTTATCTACATACATATTATGTACCAGGAATACAATGAGGCAACATGTCACGGATAATCAAAAGTATTTCAAATCTTAGTACAAGCACTCGGCGATTGTCAACTCCACATAATCCGTAGACGACGAACAAACAATCGTAGAAACTCAGTCGGCCGACCGTATGGACGCAGCTTTGCACAGCATCCCACACACACAAGCGCACCGATCTGCACGCACACCAAGACACGATCCTTCGGAAAATTTGATACATTTGTGTATGTGTGCGTAGGAAGTGTCTGTGTATGGATATAGGGTGGCACTGTGTTGATTTCCCTGAAAATGGCCGCCGTCGAAAGCGCGCATGCGTCTGAAAGCAAATGAACAATGCCGTGGAAATTTGGAATGCTGTTTGAATCTGGACTTTAGATAGACGGGAATAAAGACTGTGGTGACCTCTGTGAAGAGCATTTAATAAGTTGGTAGTAAACACGGCGGGTTTTTGAAGTTCGGACTTGAGTAAGGTAAAGGACACTTCTTGACGTTGGCGGCGAATAGAGAATTAAAATGAGTGTTCACATAGCGACGAACTTAAAGCGCGGTTAGCGATAGAAGCACTGTGTACCACACGCAAGGCAAGTTTACATCCTGACGGCGCAGTTCACAAGAAAATTGCTTGATAAAACTTTGTCCAGATCTGATGAAGTCAGCTTCTGACGGTGTTTATAAGGATAGGAAAAAAAAATTAACAACACCGTTTAGCTTATAGTTAGTTTAGTACGGAGATGCTAAGTTAAAAGACAGTTTTTTTTAAATATAATACTAATATTTTTGTAATTGATCATAATTAACTAAGGAACTTAAAAGTTTTTAATGGACCATCAGTACTTTCATACCTAAGTGAGTGATATAATTGGTTTCATTAAACCAATTATGTCACTCGTAATGTAGAACAGCAGTGGCATCGACATAATGTCAATAACATAGCAAGAACGGAGATGGAACATTGCATAACTAAAGTATCTCGTTCAACCAACTGAATAAAATACCATTTTTATTCAAACACGACTCATTTAATTAGTGAAATTTTCGCAAAAACAAATACGAGTGGAAGTGAACCACATAAAGCGGTAGTCAAACGAATTGGAGCGGAGATTGTAAAATTTTACGTTTGATCCCCTTCAACGAGTTGAGAAGAAATCGTTTGACAGGCACTACTACGGAAACTGTTGTTAACACTACTGGAAACGAAAAAATAATTTGATGGTAAGTAGCCTTTGCAGCACTCATACGCATGCCGCGCCAAGTCGCGGCATGGTGGACAGAGTTCCAGCAGGATTTCATGGTGGAATGGCGACAGCGACTATCGCAACCCAGTGCTGGGCACGCCACAATTATGGCGGTAAGTCCCCTCTTTGAGGAGTGGCTGTAAAGACAACACTGTATCTTTACCTTCAACATGACGCAGGTCCTCACTGGACATAGTATGTTCGGGAGGTTCCTGCACCGGATTCGTGCACAAGAAATGCCCGGGTGTCACAATTGTGTGAACCGCCTGGAGGTTACGATAGATGTGTGGCCTGCCTGGGCAGAACGAAGTATGAACCCCGGGGTACTGCAACGAAGGCAAAAAAGTAACAGAAGTTTGTTTAGTCAGTAAAAGACTGACAGGCCCTCTCGCTCCACCTATAATGATTTCCCTTTGAAAAAATAAAATCGTAGGCCACATCATCGCTTACTATCAAGTGAGATAGTGGTCAAACACGAGTCAATCCGTAGTAAAAAAAATTAAAATGTAAAAAACGGGCAGGCGTTTAGGGCTACTATATTTATGAAAAACTGTTCTATTCAATCCGTTTGTAAACTCAAACTCAAAATAATTTTATTTCCTACGGGCCTAGATGTGCACTTATGCAACGTCAGAATTTTTAAGGGTAACTTCATGGTTACCCTTAAAAATATTGATTGTAGGTATCCAACTCGAAACCAAATCACTTCTCAGCAAAATATCATGATAATTCTCACAAATTGAGAAGACCACTAGCCCCGACGACTCGCTCATCACTCTATGCGTTCAACGGAATTACAGAGACGCTCAGCGTTTTAGCATTCATGTCGGATGCTGCACTCTCAAAGCTTGCGCATTGACCCATTGGGAGAGAGATGATGACATTGAATAGGGTTTTAACTTGATCCCCGGGGGATTACTGTGCACTTTAGTTTGTGATACTATGTAAGTTGTGCAATGAATCTAAAGAGAATGGATTCTATCTTCGCTGAAAATTATTATTATTCTAATAAAGAAGTTTTCTCCTGTACTATAGGCGTTTACAAATAGCCGATCACTCAGCCACTGCGCTAACCGTGCTGTAATTGTTATTAAGGTTTAAAAAAAAATCTTATAAGATCAGTTACAGTTCACTTGAAATGAGATACAAAGAGCTTTACATTAACGTCTATTTTTATTTTATAATTTAACGGCTAATTAACCCTAATATGTATTTAATTTATAACTTTTTTATTTTATTTATACATATAATAAAACGGTAAAATTATTTTGTGATGGTATTAATTGGCGCAAAAACTACTGAACCGATCCTGTTCAAATTTTGCATACATAATCTTTATAGGTCAGGGCAACTAATAGGCTATATATATTATCACGCTATTTGCTATGGGGGGTGAGCAATAATCCAAAATGTCGATATTGAACGACATTTGCCACGAGTTCGATCCCCAGCTAAAGATAAAAAAATTGTAATTATTTTATCTCCTTTTTGTTATAAAGTAACTTTTACCATTTTTTTAAAATAAAATTGACATTTCTATTCGATATCTTCTAAATATTTTGTAGAAACTAATCTTATCACATAATAAAATCAAAGCGGCGAGTAAAATCACGTGCTATAATTTTGTAAATTTATATGCCACCACACGCAATTCAGATACTCGCAATGCCATCTAAAGACTGAAAGTAGAAATAATGATGACAATGATAGTTAAACTTCATATTTGATAGATGGCATTGTGTATTTTACGTAATTTTCTGAGTGGTGGAAGAACGACCATTGCCCACATTTGCAGACAGTTCTATTGTATAAAATTGGACGAAAACTATAACTGTAAATGCCTATATGTATATACTTACTTACTGACTGTATTGACTTTAAAATAACACGGTTTGTCCGTGTGTTTTCGGAAGGGGTAGCATGGCACCTTTCGTTGGAAGGCCCCCAGGTGGACCGATGACCTGGTGAGGGTCGCGGGAATCCGATGGATGCGAGGCGCACAGGACCGGTAATTATGGCGACCCTTGGGAAAGCCTATGTCCAACAGTGGACGTCTTTCGGCTGAAAGGATAATGATAATGATGGCACCTTTTTTTCTTTTTTTAAGGGTGGAAGTCATCTATTGACTTCTCCCGCTCTGGTTGGAGCCGGAAGGCGTGTCCAACTTTTACTGACTAAAACCACACCTGTGTCCTTCAGTTGCCCTTTGCGACATCTCTTTGAGGAGCGCGTGGATCACTACGTGCTGTAGACGACGACTGAGCTCGGTCCGGTCATTTACTGGACGACCGGACGGCTAGCTACCCATTGCTGAATGTTCGCAAGCCCGCGTCTACCGTGGCTGGTCGTCGGGGTCGGAATCTTGGCTCGGCGTGAGGACGTTTGTTCCCTCACGCGTGTGGCCTCCTCCTTCGCTAGCATTACGGATTTGCAGAAGGAGGCGACCGCCTGCCATTCATCCTCACTCTTGACCATAGCCCGAACCAAGCCCCGGCGCGAGAGGTGACTGACGCCGATTGCCTCCACGAGGACAAGCCGGTGCCAGCACACCTCTGTATGTTCCACCAGATGGCTGGACGGCTCCACCGCAATCACCCTGCGGCTTTCAACACCTGGAGCATCACTTGCAGCGACAGCTGAGGACTCAGGATGTCCTATCCCTCATAGCTTCAGCCACCTTCTTTGATCGTAGTGCTTCACTGAAGGAGGCTACTGGTTGATATTTTTTTCACCAATCGCCTCTATGAGGGCACGGCGGCGCCGGCGCTCCTACCAAGCGGGACTGACTTCCACCGTATGCTCCATCGTATTTTCCGGCCGATCCGCATAATGGTGAGACTCGAGTGTTTCTTTTCGCTAAATTCGATACAGATACCTTCCGAAACACCCACATCCGGTAAGTCCGCACAAAGGGAGGATGCCGTGATGCCTCTGTAGCAAAAAAAAAAGCCCAAAGACAGGCATTACTGCTGCGATTGTGACGTGCTCACCGTGACAATGTTGTTTTACCAGAACATAAACCAGAAACATACATAAACTTATGCCTTTTCCCTTGAGGTAGACAGAAATGCCAACTGCTACGACCCATACATACTCTTTCTATTCAATGACGTTCATACATCTGGATCTGAACGAGTAGGTACATAATATGTATCCCGAAGGTAATTTGCGTTTTTACCTCTAACCGTTTTATGTAAAAGTACAATAAATAATTACGATGCTTTCAGAATAAATTGCAAGCACAGAATGATTGTACAGTTTTACGAACTTAACGTAGAAAAAGTCGCGGGCAACTGCTAGTATAAAAATAAAAATGTTGAAAATGCAAGAGAACCAAGGATACCGGCATAGCACAAAGAATCGCCAAACTTAAGTTGCAATGCACAGGGCAAGGCACATTGCTCGCAGAACGGATGGCCGTTGGGGCCGAAAGGTTCTGGAATGGCGGCCACGTACCGGAAGACGTAGCGTTGGAAGGCTTCCTACAAGGTGAACCGATGGTCTGGTAAGGGTTGCGGGAATCCGATGGATGCGAGACGCATAGGACCGTTCATTGTGGCAACACTTGGGGGAGGCCTATGTCCAACAGTGGAAGTCTTTTTGCCGTGTGATAAACATTTAGAATGTAGGAACGATAAGTAATTTTACCGTTTATCTTGCAGTTTGACTACTTCATGCGGCCTACACAAATATCCTTTCTTTAATATTTCGTCGAGTCGTGAGCTCCTTACTAGTACTAAGTTGGGCTTCACGTACAAATACCGACAAATGCATGCACTGGCTGGACAGGTTCACTCAAATCTGTGTGGTTCTTTCCTCAGAAGACCATTTAAGACACTAATCTGCATGATTCTCATATGATTTGACCATTACATGTTTATTGTATTTTTTTTTCAGTGGGAAGTTATCCAATGACATCTCCCGCCTTTGAGCGGAGCGGAAGGGCATTTCAGACTTTTACTGACTAAAACCCACTCCTGTTCCTTTTCTGCTTTCGTTCCAGGGTCCCACGGTTCTCTTTCATACAACCCATTACCCCAGTAGGTTTCGACCCTGCCGGGCCCCTACGGTTGCTGATATCTTTTTGAGGCGCGCGTGGAACACTACGCGCCGTCCACGACTTGGGTTCAGTCCGGAAGGTTATCGGACGCTCGGACGGCGAGCTACCCATTGCTCGCCGTCCGCAAGCCCATCGGGATTCTGGCGGCTGGGGCTTGAGGGCCGTTTTCTCGTGCATGCGGCTGCCTCCTTTGGTAGCATTACTGCTTCGCCGAAAGAGGCTACCGACTGCCACTCCTCCTCGATCCGGTCCATGGCCTGTACCAAAGCCCGGCGCGAGAGATCGTTGCCGCCGAATATCCTCACAAAGACACTGCGGTGCTCTGCCCAAGTGGAGCATACCTCTACGGTATGTTCCACCGTGTTCTCCGGGCGATCCACAAAATGTTGACACCCGGGCGTTTCTTCCGCACGACTCCGGTACAGTAACCTCCCGAACTTACTATGTCCAGTGAGAACCTGCGTCATGCAGAAGGTGAGGACGCCGTGTTGTCTTTCTAGTTACTCTTCAAAGAGGGGATTTACCGTCATAACACATATGTATTGTATGAACTTTGAAAGTGACTTTAACCTCTGAATTTGTTTAGTAGTAAGCTAGGAAAAATCGGCTTCATCTAGTTTGAATTAATGAAAGAAATGACTTGTAAAGGTGTTATTTAACCTTTTGCAAAATAAACATTATTTATCAGTTTATGAGTTATGTTTTTAGCATAATTATGATATATCTCTATTATAGCATAATAATATTGCTAATTATAATTTTATGATACCCGATATTATTATCATTCTACGCTCACTTGCTATTCATAAATTACCACATCATAACTCAGCATCAGATGAATCAGTGGTCGCAGGCGAGACTATAGAAGTTTGATAAATGTGAAAAATATTTATAATTATCTAATAAAATGCGTTTAAGAAACAATATTGAAAGGTCAATGAAAAAACAATGAAATAGCGCGTTTGCAGAAAACGATCGATTAGATTAGTTTTTATAAATGATAAGTGATATTTATTCTGCAAATAGGTTTATAAAACATTTTTACACGTCATTTTATTTTTGCCATTTTAAACTAGATGAGGCCGGTGTTTCCTAGCTGACTACCCTGAGAAGAAACTCCGAAACAAACTCAGGGGTCAAAGTCTCTTTTAAAGTCCATACAGTAAATATGTAATGGTCAAATCACATGAGAGTCATGCGGATTTGTCTCAGATGGTCTTTTGAAGAAATAACCATACAAATTTTATTAGTATGACCTGTCACGATGTTTGTATGTCTATAATCAAATTTTGCAAAATAAATTTTGATGCACTTCCCGGTTACCGAATGAGCTGAAATTTTGCATGCATGTGTAAATCAGATGACAAGGCAAAATTATTATGACATGGAGCTGAACTGATAATGGAACCGGAAGGTGTCCATAGTGAGGTAATAATAATAATACATTTATTAAGACACACACTGCATATTACACGTTAAGCACAACAATTAAAAACATCACAATATTCTTAAGACTAAACAACTATTAGTGCATAAAGTAGCCCTAGACCCCACACTAGGATACCCTGTGTCGTGGGATCTAGTTTTTTTTTTTTTTTTTTTTTTCGACATTCCTGACACATTAAAATTATACTAGTGGGTAGTTCACTAATGGTTGTTAGGATACAAAACTAGATAATATTTAAACTTAATTCAGGGAATTAAATTATGCACAAATGTAATTAAAAGGTGTGTGAACAGTGTAAATGTGTATAAAAAGTGTAAATAGAGAGAGAGTGTGTGTAGTGTAGAATGTATGTATGTGATAAAGTGCTACCTGGGGGAATCATTGCAAAAGATTCATATTAAGGGAATGAGAAGAGCTTCAGTCCGTGCATAGTCTTGAGCTGATAGCCACTCGATTACTTTTATTTTACAAGTGCGCTTTGAGCAATCTACTATGTCCAGAATTTTATTGATCTTTTGATAAATGAATGGACCCATGTAACTAGTGGATGTTTGTGCGAATTTAGTACGAGTAATAGGCGTTTTCCATTTTTTCTGTCTACATGATTTGGTAGATTTGGTTTGGGTAAAGGGTGCTAGTCTGTGAAAGCGTAGTAAGATTGATAGGATAAAAAGTTGCCTTATTCTGAGAACTTTACAGTCTTGGTATAGCTTGTCAGTGGGATACCGATAGGGCCTTGCATAAGCAACCTTTAAGATGCCCCTTTGTGCACGTTCGAGTTTTATTAAGTGGCTCTTTGCTGCAACACCCCATGCCGCTATGCAGTAACTCAAGATAGATTGGCATAGAGCGAAGTACACACATCGGAGGGTATTGTGGTCTGCTATGTTCCTTAGTTTTTTAAATACAAACATTAGTTTACGGACTCTAGCAGTGACAACATCTATTTGTTTGGTCCAGGATAGCTGGTTGTCAATCATGACGCCAAGATATTTAATACAGTCAACTTGTTCAATCTCAACGCATTCACAAGAATTACTGTTAGGGTACTTGCAGGAATGGAGTCAGATTCGAAGTGGTTTTTCGGGCTCGGTTCTCTTAGATATTCTGAATGCTATATATTTTGTCTTACTTGCATTCAGCGTAAGAAGGTTTTGCTGCAGCCATTTCATCACTTTAGATAGGCCCCTATGTGTAGCATCAATGACCCCAGCCCAATTGTTGCTTTGGAATACTATAGCCGTGTCATCCGCAAAGGTGAATATTTTGGCGTTTTCTATTTGAAGGTTGCAGAGGTCATTGATGTAAGCCAAGAAAAGAGTTGGCCCAAGCACGCTTCCCTGAGGAACGCCGAAGTGAATATCAGAATATTTGCTAACTGCTCCGTCTTTAGATTTAACTCTCTGTTGTCGGTTTGACAAGTAGGAGTGAAACCAGTTCTGTGCTAAACCCCGTATTCCCATTAACGAAAGCTTCTGCAGGAGTATAGGTCGAGAGATAGTATCGAAAGCCTTAGCCATATCTATGAATACACCAACACATTTGCAACCAGAATCTATCCTTTCGGTAACATGGTCAACAAGTGTCACTACTGCATCCTCTGTTGACATTTTTTGACGAAATCCATATTGGTTATCAGACAAGATTTTTTCTTTTTCCAGGAATTTACGTAGACGATTATTGGCTAGTTTTTCTAATATTTTAGATACTGAAGATAACAAGGATATAGGTCTGTAGTTAGTGACTAAAAGTGGGTCGCCAGATTTAAAGATGGGACAGACATTGGCTAACTTAAGGCAGTCCGGAAAGACACCGGAAGACATGCTCAAGTTATAAATATGGGAGAGAACAGGGGCAAGAGAAATTTTACATAGTTTTAAAATCGAGTTGCAGATCAAGTCATCACCTGGGGCAGAGGACCTTTTTAGATTGTCAATGATTTTTATTATTTCTTCTGGATTAGTTGGAGTAAAGAAAAAGGAGTTCACAGTAGTGCTTTCCAGTTTCGTGTTATCTGCCAGTTGTTGTTCTGTAACCTTTAGATCAGATAGTATAGTATTAGCTAACTTTTTTCCAACTGTGCTGAAAAACTCATTTGCAGAATTTACCGAGTTTACAGGATCTTCATGGATTTTAGTAATGTCTGCGTTTGTACTGGTATTATTTTTCATGTAGCAGATCTCCTTAATACTTTGCCAAAGTTTCTTGGTGTTGTCTTTATTTTTAGTCAACAATTTTCGATTGTAATCCTCATGAGCTTTTTTAATAATATCATTACAGTAATTTCTATAGGTCCTATACTCTCTCTGAGACGTAGTATCCCCCTGATTTTTTCTAGTGATGGAGTGCAGGAGGTCTCTCTTTCGGACACATCTGAGTAGACCTGCCGTCATCCAGGGCTTACGTATGGCTTTTGAACTACGTACTTTGGTTTTTGAGCTAAAGTCCTTAATTTTTTGCGTCATTAGATTGACGAAACGTGTTGTGGCAATATTAACGTCTGCTTCGGTTGTAATGCTGGACCAATCAGTTTCAGCAATATTAGCATGGAGCGCCGGGTAGTCAATTTTGTTATAAAATTTAGGAACCTTAATAGTTGTTGTGGTTTTGGTGACACCAGCAATTACTGTATCATGGTCAGTTATGTTGGAATCACAAACTATAACGCTGGCTGGTGACTCAGTTCTGAGTAGCACATGGTCTAGGCAGTTCGAACCTCTGGTAGGAAGGTTGTGGCCTGGCATAAAGCCACTGTACGCAATAAGGTTAAGATACTCATTAGCTCTTGAGTCAGTAGCATTTACTTTGATATCCAGATTAATATCGCCGGCGATAATACAAGTTTTACCTTTAATCAAACTCATCACCTGTTCTAGCGACTCCAAGAAGTAAGAAATATTGTGAATGGAGGGTGAGCGATATAATGCAACTATACTGTAGTCCGTTCCGATATCAATTAGCAGGCAGTCAGCATCTCGAAATTTAGGCTCCCGCACTTGTATATTTAAACCACACTTTGACAATACTACGATACCATCATTTTGATTTTGATATTCTTTGGAGATGTGACAATCATAATTGGGTAGGGTTACGGCATTGAAACTGGGATCAAGCCAACATTCTGTCAATATGATAACATCTGGCATAAAACCTAGTCTGGATAAAAATATGGAAAAACAGTCGAAGTTCTTACGTATGCTTCTGATATTCTGATTTAGGACAGTTAAGAAGTTATCAGGGGAGCCCAGTTTGGCTATAACATTTTCTGGTGTAGATACACGAAAGCAATCAACCATTGAAGAGTTATCAATATTATTCAGGAGTTCACAATCCATTAAATTGGTGAAGTAAGAGGGAAAAATAGAGTAGGCCCCTACCTATCATCTGTCTCGGATTTAGATTTCTCTCCATAAAGCTATAATATTTTGCCACTGTAAGAACAGTACTCACACACGGAATCGGGACAAGCACAATCCCACAAAAGCTAATACAGAACGAAAATGAAGGAAAACAAGCAAAGAAAATGGACGAACTCACCATGCTACGAGTAGATCTAGATGACGTTACAGTGCAGGCAGCAATAATGTGTAAAAAACTTGAGAGTGAATAGACGCAACGAAGAATGAGAGTGTTTGTTGTGTTTGTTATGCAGAATTTACAGAAAAATATATAATTATAATTTAGCTTAACATTTAAAAGTGTACAATTTTTGAGAGATTTACAGCTATCAAAAAGGTTTTGGAAAATACAATGAAAGTTTAGTCAATTATCTTGTTTGTCACGGTTAAGTTTTAGCTCGTGGAGTTGTGCCTCAGACTTGATCCGTATATAGGGCTGCCCTTCGCGTTTGCGGAGGTAAACTTGACCGTTAGATATCCAACAATGCTCATAATGAGCATATTTAGCAACGTCTCGCGCTAGGAAATGAAGCCGTTTCATTTTAGCCGTGAGGTGTTCAGAGATAAATATCGGATTTCTTTCTCCACCGATACCCAGATGAATGGTGTTCAAGCGATTGGAAGAGTTTTTGTTATTAAATTCCTTGGTTATTCCTAAAAAGTTGGTCTTCGTAAGTGTGTCTGCAAATTCTATAATAATTGTAGACTTGCTATCGGAAGATTTACTCGGAGCTCTGTATACATCGCGAACATCAGACTTCGGTATCTCACTCCCAAGAGATTTAAACAACTTCAGCGCCTTTTCATACAGGCTCATCTTTGTTTCTTTTGGAACCTTTGGCACATTTCTGATTTCTACCGATGTTTTTATAGTGTTTCGTTCCAGTCGTTCTATTTTTTCATCAATTTTAGACAAGTAGTCGGCTATTCCCTTTCTCTCCTGTTCCATACCATGAATTTGATGTTCCAGATCAGACAGTCTTGTGCCAAAAAATTCAATGGATTTCATAATTTCGGCACTGTTTGTTTGGATGCCATCATTTTGTTGTTTTACTTCCCTGATGTGCTCCTCAAGGGCATCGAGTCTAGCGCATTGATTGGACATCACGGCATTTACTTTTTCTATTATTTCATCAAGCTTTGACGTGACTTTTTTCGGTGGAGATTTTCTTGATTTTTTGGAATCTAGGCAAAAACGGGGACGTTTACATCTCTGAGTTGCAATCGGAGAGTGTTCCACTACTAATTCCGGTTCGATTTGAACAGAAGCCGACTTATCTGATTCAGAGGGGGACCTTTCTGGTTCTGGTGGCGTGCGAAGCATGGTAATGTATTTGAAATAATAATAATAAAAAATAGTTGAGACTCCTTCCTCCTTCAAAATCGGACACTATTAAAGGCCCAAAGATTCCAGCGCCAAAAATGCACACTAAAAAAGGCCCTCGGTAATAAAGTTCGCGAGAAGAATGCCGTAAGCGCCGTGGAATAAGCGGCGCTTGCGCGTTTAGTCACGCCTCGCAACAATTAAGTTTAGACGGTAGTTTGGATAATGTTTTGATGAATCACACACGATTTAGATTTAGATAAATTTAGATTTCTAGTTAATTACACTCTCCAAACACTTATTATTGATGCTAGTAGGCTGCAATCGACAATATTTCTACGATCTTCGAATTTTTTTTGCACTATTATCACTTGTGGAGTGTAAGTTCAATATTATTCAGAGGAGCAACAGTAACACGATCTCGTCACGGTAACTGTATGTCTGATGAGTGATGAGTCCATAGGAACTCAGATAACCCTATCGTGTTTGAGCTTTGTAGAATGGTCTTGACGAGTATTAATTATATAGGTATATACCATGCTATAAAAGCTTGCTATAAAAAAAAAATATTTTCATAGAAAACTTGTTTTAGTATTAAAGAACCTGTTTGGTTTAGAAACCGTCATTGATAAATAGCCTCCAGCTTTCCACATGTAATCGTCCAAAGACTGGATCTACTGTTACTAATCTATCTGTGGTACATCGAGCTGGGCTGCGGTGACGTATGGCAGCAGCAATTTATCAGGCAGCCGCCGCTCTGCGGTCGACCAATTAGTGCATACACACATGTGCAAGTGTGTGGGGTGAGGGGTATAGATCGTCGGATATATGCGTTATTATGTTACTGAGGATTATCTGCTGGATGGTCATTATGACCGGCCCACCCATTAATGTCCTTGCGTTGGTATTGTTCCTAAATTTGTTAACGTCTTTGCGTTTTGACATTAGCTACACGTCATCGCGGCCGTTGGTTGTTCAGATACACTTGTTCTGTGTTTCGGTCATCAAGAGATCACACTCACAGATAGATCGTTCATATCAGAAATTAAAGTACCAATACTTCATTGTGTTTAAAATTTCTATTATAATATATTTATTACGCACGTCTACTACAGTAACTAGTCTTATTAACAGCAGTGGTTCAGTGATAACGGCCTCGACTTACGAGTTGTACGTTGCGGGATCAAACCTAGCCAAGTGCATTACTCTGTGTACCTAATTAATTTCATCACCACTGCTCTAAACGGTGAAAGAAAACATCGCGAGGAAATCATTATGTCCTAGAACGTGATGTTCCAGGATAATAATATATGAAATTCACAAGGATTACGGCCCATCCCCTCTCCAAGAGTGGAGGCCTGAGTCCCAGTAGTGAGAACGTTAAAAGGCTGATAATATTATTATGTATGATAAAAAATTAATAGAATAAAGTTGTATGCTAGTTGTATGCTTCACCATATCCTCCAGGCAGTCCACACAATGGTGACATCCGGGTGTTTCTTGAGGCTTAATCCGAAATAGTAGCTACTCGAACTTGCTTTGTTCGGTGAGGACCTGTGTTATGCGGAAGGTGAGGATGCCGTGACTTCACTCCTCGAAGAGGGTCCTTATCACCGTAATTGTGGCGTGCTCAATCCCAAGTAACATTTAATTGGCTATATTGATTATTAACTTCTCAAAACTGTATTAGACTGAAGTTTAATGGTCTTTGCAATTAGGTTTTGATGTTCCTCTGTAAGCAAGCTAGTATTTATTGTCCTCACACGGCAATTCATCACTTTACTTAATATCAAGCAATCTTTAAGCATCATTTAGTTACTGTTTACCAAAGCTATGGGAAGGAGTCATCGCGTTGTTTGAAATAGTGACCGTGGCCCTGGAACACAGAGAGCCACTTAAGATGTGTATCTTCAGTGGCCTTAAATTTTATGTAGCCAAAAATTTATAGAACAAACTTAAACAATTTCATCTAGTACAACAACAATAACAATACAACAATTTCAATACACTTCGCAGGATATTAGACTCAATTTACTGTACAAGCCCAAATTAACAATGTTTACCGTTACGTTGGTTAACCGTTAAATTATTATTTATAACTCGTAATTGTTTCATTAATATTTAATTTTCGTAGAAGCTCGTAACTCCGGAGCGTCGTAACAGTGCTACGACGTCTTCACCGTAGCGCTACGCCGTAGCAGTCGTAGCCAATCGATTACTATCAGCCACTAAGCCGATTTAAATGAGCTACTTCGACCATTACTTTTGGTAGACTAATAATATACGTTTAGTTAAATTAAGCTTATAATTCTCAGATAAAAATATTATCAAGCTTGACGACCTCATTTTAGAACTGTGAAGTTATAAATACGTGATAGCCACCAATTATAACACGCATCGGGCACATATATTCTTTGCTACCAATGATATATATTTATATATATAATTCTTCTGTACTACGTGTGTTTTGTCACCTTTCAGTTCCACCTAAACGGCTTGACTAATTCTTTTTTGGAAGAAATTTTAAATATGCGTATTTAAAAATACGATTGAACCCAGTAGAAAATGCTATCAGGATTTTTTTTTATAAGCAGGACATCAGCTGTTGGGACCGCTAGTATATCATATTTATTGGATTTAATTACCAAATAAGAGCTTCCTTTCTAAGGAATAGGTCAAAACAGCGTCGACAACAAGAAACATACGAAAAGCGTGTTTCTTAGAAAATCTATTTCAATTTTAATAAGAAAACCATCTGTTCATTGGAAAGCATCTATTGTGTTTTGTGTTCTATTTCATGGCTATGAGTATCGACATCAACAGGTTTCCTTTACTTGGGCAAAGTAAATTCGAAAATAACTTCTCTAACGGCCTGCTGGTAGCAACTTAGCAACTACCGGTGTTATTATGGCGACTACTCTATGTGCTCCTCTACAATCTTCTCCTTCTTCATGGTGCTGAAACAACAGTTTAAAAAATTTGCCAAGGCCAACTTTGACAGTTCAAAATTTTGTTGGCCTTGGCAATTTTTTTAGCGTCTAGTATAAAGATTAAACTACTGATCAATTTTATCTTAGACATTAACATTAACAGAAGTCTGGAATTAAAGATATCTATCTGGAATATTCCAGTTTATAGCTGGGAAGGTTATTGTAGGTTTTTTTTTTTTTTTTTTCGGTGGGAAAATCATCTTATGCCATCCCCCGCTCTTGGGCGGGGCGGGAGATAGTGTCAGACTTTTACTGACTAAAAACCCACTCCTGTTCCTTCGTTGCCTTTCGTACCAGGGCCGAGTCTTCCTTTCAGAATCAGACCCTTGGCCCCAGTAGGCTTCGACCCTGCTGGGCCCCTACAGTTGCTGACATCTCCTTGAGGCGCGCGTGGAACAGCACGCGCCGTTGACGACTTGGGCTTGGTCCGGACGGTTACCGGACGGTCGGACGGCAAGCCACCCATTGCTCACCATCCGCAAGCCCGCGCCTACGGTGGCCGGAAATCGGGATCGGAATCCCGGCGGCGGTTGGGGCGTGAGGACCGCTGCCTCACGCGATCGGCCGCCTCCTTTGCAAGCATTACTGCTTCGCAGAAGGAGGCGACCGCCTGCCACTCCTCCTCGCCTCGGACCATGGCCTGTACCAAGGCCAAGGTTATTGTAGGTATATTGATTATTACTTTATACTTACATAACCTTATTATTATTAAAAGCTTACGAGTGAATCGCCTAGCGGCCTACGCTGGGCCTATGTAGCCGATTCATCGGCTAAGTCTTTTCAGATTCAAAACTAGATGGCAAAATCATTTGTATTGGAAGTAGTAAAAGTACAAATTTAATTAATGAAATATATTTTCATTATAATTCATTTTGTTTCCAGACGTAGTCAAACATTAGTTTCCTTGAACATGATTGAAAAAACTTATGAAATTATTAAGTCTTCATTCGTAATGAAGACTTTTCTAGATACTTAATTATTCCAACAACTATTATTTCGCCATTGTTTTTTGTTGCCAGTTTTTGAAGCACGGGAGGCAGGTCTACAGGTACTCTGCCTTGGCCAAATGGAAGCCCGTCTATGTCCAATAACAACCCAGTGATATGAAAGTCAACCAGGATAAACATACACAGAGGCCTTACATTTTTAAAACCTTTAAACAAAAGAATAAGACGACTAACTAAACACATAACTTTCAACCTATAATATATAACAGCGCTGTTCCCAATTCTCTACAAAATGATCGCCAAAGATAGCGTAGATAATAATGCAGTGGCGACGTGCCAGCCAGGGAATTAAAACATCTTGGTGCGAGGAGAGCCACTTAAACGCCAAGTTGCCAGCAAACATGGCAATGCCAAGAAAACTATTGGTGAGCGGATATTATGTGAACTAGTTAACGATGCCATGGAATCAGTAACTGTGTTGTGTTCTTAGCAAATCTTTGGGAATAATATTTATTGCGCTATTTATCTTTTGTAAGAGTTTATTGTCTCATATAATATTCTTATTGAGTAGGGTGAGAAAATTCATTAGAGAATAAATTAGGAGTATTTTTATATCCCAAATTATCTTTACAAGCCATGGCTTTGCTGCCGTTCCCTCACGCGTGAGACCGCCTTCTTAGCAAGCATTATACTACTTCGCAAAAAGAGGCAACTGCCTGCCATCCTTCCTCGCTCCGGACTATGACCTGGACTAAGGCCCGGTGCGAGAGGTCATTGCCGCCGGGATCCGATCTCAATTTCCAGTAACCTCGGTTATCGGACGGCCGGACGACGAGCAATGGGTAGCTCACTGTCCGGCCGTCCGATAACCGGCCGGACCAACCCTGAGTCATCGACGACACGTAGTGTTCCTGTGCTTCAAGGAGATGACAGCAAAGCGGTTGGGCCCAGCAGGGTCAAAGCCTACTGGGTTGTGCGAAAGAGAACCCCGGAGCCCTGGAACGAAGGCAAAGAAGGAACATAGGAGTGGATTTTAGTAAGTAAAAGTCTGAGATGCCCTCTCACTCCGTCCTAGAGCGGGAGAAGTTAGATGATTTTCCATCTAAAAAAAACGGCTTTGCTGCCGTGACGTATATCACTTCCATTTATTTCTCACTGCTTACACAAACAAACACAAGTTACGTGTTTATAAAATTAATTTAAAGTGTGACAAAACCAAGATACGCTGTTGGTTGGCTATCAGTGCTTTTAATATTTACTCTCATTTGCCATGTCTATACCCCACAGCTATTTCTTATCTACCTGGTAACCGCTTACAACATGCGTGATGTTACGATTTCCTAAGAATCATAATTATTTTATTATTGCGAAACATCTCTTCGTAAATCGTTTACACGGTTTAGCATTCAGATAGAGTACAAGAAGATGATTTAAAAAAAAAGTATGATTTAGTAAAAAGCGTTGGTTTCATCCTGTTTGTTCACACATTTGGGTGAAATAAAAATAACATAGACTCGAATCAATCGATTTTATTTTTCGTTTCCTTTAAAATATTTACATTAGCAAACACGTAGGCAGTGACAGTTAACATAAGACTTGAGTAGATTGGTTTAATGCTATGACTATTGTTAACCTACAGATAAATAATTACAAGAGTACAAAACAAGTTTTATATTAACGATAAATGGCTGAATAAATGGCTCGATTTTTTTTATTTCATTTTATGGGCTAAGTTGTGCTCAACACAAAATTTCAGAAAATTATTTTGAAAACTATTCAACGTGTTTATTGTAATTATTTGATTAATTATTTTATTATTCGTTGACACAGTAAAATTAATACTTGATAACAGCTGTTTTGGGTTCTTAATTGATATTAGTTTAATTGGCACAGTAACTACCTATTATAATTAGTAATGTATTTTACATCAAACAGAGTATGCTCTAAATCGCCCGAAAATTTTTCAATTAAAAATATTTTACAAAACCATCACTGGGAAAAAGTCATATAAAAATTCGTAATACATGTATTCACAATATAAACTTAACCTCTCAGACACAAGTGTACCGAATTCGGTACACCTCGGTACCAGCTAACTTAAACCTTATATTTATGGAATAAGGTTTAAGTTAGCTGGGATAAGGTGTACTTTATTAGGTACACTGGTGCCAGAAAGGATTCTTGAGCATCTTTAAAATAATACAAATAACGGTGAACACATGAAACTATCAGATAATTAATAACAACGCCACCTATCGAGCCTGGTAGTCAACGGGAAAATCGCATTTTCACATCCATTAACTCTAACAATAAAATCTTCTTGTACTTATTATTATTGACGTCTTATTATAAATCTATTTTCTACTTTTTACAATTTGTCAGATATGATTCAGGATTTGTTTAATATTCAATAACTATTGTTAAAGTGTATGATTTAAAACTAACTATGGATTTACTACAAAAGTGGGAGTTCGGAAGAAACGCTTCATTTCAAATAGTATTAAAAAAGATCATTTTAGTGATACCAAATAGGCCGCGTATTTTTTTCAAATCCAACGTAGTACAAAACATCTTAAAATATTTACATTTTTATTTTTCGTGTTAAAATCTCTTAAAGCTAAAACGGTAAATTAGCTAGGTAACAATTTAATAGTATTTCGCTTGTAGCAGTCTTTATTGTCGTCGTATTTATACGTGTATCGTAAAATCTCTTCTCTCTTGCTCCTGTCGTTGCTGGTATCTGAAAAAATAAAATAGCGCCATCTAGTAACACATTGTACAAACAGCTAATAAGTATCACCACCCAAAGCCATCTTGTGATAGATATTATCAAAACAATGAGAAACAGAAAATGTTTGCTTTAGCAAGTGTATGCATTTTTAGATAGATGGCGTGATTTTCTGGTCCTCGGAAAATATTTTGGTCCTAAGTGTCACGACACACCGAACGGGGACAACACACTTTTTGGAAGAGATCTTGCTTGAGTGAATAATATTGAAGGGAAATTAATCGTGAGGGATATTGATAACAAAACAAGAGAGATATATAAAAAATCCTATACCTACTCAGAAATCGGTTTACCTAAGGTAGAGTTTACCTAGACGATGTGGGCGTGTGATGCCGGCGGGCGCGGCGTCGCGCCTTGTCGTGCGCGCGCGTTGGAGCCGAGCGCGCGTCCACCGCCGACTCCGCGCTCGAGTCGGTCACTGCGCGGAATACCTCGTCTGGAAGGACAACTGTTCTTAAGTTACTACAAAAGTATCCAAAATAAGATCTGATGGGATACTATAAGTACTACTAGGGTGGGGTAAAAAGTTCTCGGAATTATCCATATAATTATAGCAAAATCAGCAAAATATCCTGCCTGGGTGCACTTTTAATTTGGTAATATTAAGTATTCAACTTCTTATCTCAAGTAGTTTGTGTGCAGGAATTGTTGCAGTTAACCTCTTGTGTGTTATTTGTGAAAACGGATAAACTTGAATATCGTGCGGTAATCCATTCTTCGTTTTGGATGAATTAACTCCAACGGCAATTTGTCCAAAGATGACAAAAGTGTATGAGGACTCTTCTCCTTCCATGTTAACCGTTAAAAAGTAGACAGTTGAATTTAATCGTGGTAGCACATCCCTTGAAGGCCCACGTGAAGAAAGGCCTAAAACTGTTACCGTATCGGAAACAATCGACAAAGTGCGTATCATGTTGGACGACAGGCAAGTGAAGGTGAATAACTGAGAGTGTGGGGATATCTGAGAAACGATTGTAAAACATTTTGCAAAAAGAACTAGGGATACGAAAGCTTTGTGCAAAACGGCTGCCGCATTTGTTGAATACCGACCAAAAGCAAATGCGAAAATAATTTTCGCAGCAATCTTTGGATGGTTTTAAAAAGAATCCGACCACTTTAACTCACACACTACACTTTAAAAAAATCAAATGTTTTTTTAAACAAAAAAAAAACACCATACGCCAAAAATTAAACAGTAGTCCAAGCAGTGGGTAGAAGCCGGTGGTGTAGCACCAAAGAAAGCGAAGACGATCGCTCTTGCTTGATGGATCATTGCCCATAGTCTTATGATTTGGCATCATCAGACTTTTACCTGTTTCCGCATTTAAAAATAAAGAAATTTCTTGCTGGGTAGCGCTTCACACTGTATGAAAAAGTTGAGGGCTGTAGATGACTACTTTCACAACCTTCCAAACTAGCACTTCTGGGACGGAATATTGACGTTAGAAAAATATTAGACCAAGTGTATTGAAGTTAAAAGAGATGATGTAGAAAAATAAAATAAAAATAAATCACTTTTTTACTGAAATTTGTAGTCTTTCATTATCAAGCCGAGAACTTTTTACCCCATCCTCGTATGTTGTTATATTTAAAATAAAATATCGAATTCGTTTCAAGACTAACTAACATGCATTTAATTTACCGCTGAAGTTGAAGTTGTACAAAATGAAATTGTAACTATCAAAAGAAATTGCACGCAATCAAGATTTAAAGAGTTAGTCTTTACACAGAAGTGGCACTGATTAAATAAAATATTATACGATATAATCGACTATAAGAATAAAACAAAATGGTTTGCCTGATGCGGATATGTGCGTAAGCAAAAGATAATTTTTTTCTGTGACTAATTCAAAAGACATAGAAATACCTTTCCCCGGCGTGACGGGCATCCTGTAAGATACGCTGGAGTTGCACTCGGCGCACGGCGAGCCGCTGGAGTCCGAGTCCGACTCCGAGCGACGCACCATTAACGTCATAGCGCGAGATAGCGTATATTCATCTGTGGAACATAAAAAAATATTACAATTATGATGTATACTGGAATAATTAGAGACAAACTGCTTGTGCTATTGTCTTGTGTATACATAGTTGTGCAATGTTTTTGAAAAATTATTACCCCAATATTTCGTTTCAACGATTTCCTGCTTTTATAATTTAGGTTTACAACATGTGACTAAATAAATCTACTCATTATCTAGTTTTATATTGTCACTTTTACACCATCATCATTATGATCATTTCAGTCGAAAGTCGTCTACTGTTTTACATAGGCCTCTATTAAGTGTCATCACAACGAACGGTCCTGTGCGTCTCGCATCCATCGGATTCTCGCGACCCATGTCAAGTCATCAGTCCAATTTGTAAGAGGCCTTCCAACGCTGCGTCTTTTGGTACACGGTCGCCACTTCAGACCCATTTGACCCTATCGACTTGACTTCGCCATGACTTTTTCAATAGTACAAGTTATTATCAAAAATCAACTTGATTTATAATGGACTAATGGTGACATGAGATCTACATAAAAAAATAGAAAAAACAGCGGATATTTCATTGAATACAAATGAAAAAATAGGATTTAAACATAGAACACTGTCTACACTGGAGACCAGTCTGCGACAGATATCGTATCTTCAAAGATTCAAAGTATTTTATTTCAAATAAACCATTTACAAGCACTTTTGAAATGTCAAGAAGTCAGTCAGTCAAAAAAATGATGCTATTTGCACATTCCAAAGCTTAGATCTCTATGGAGAAGAATGTTCAAGAAACTCCAAGGACACTCTTTTCAATCATGTTATGTATTACAAAATATATCGGTTACAATGTAATTTATTTACATTGTTCTCGCTAGCGAAATTGACTCGGAAAGTAAAATTAAAAAAACTCTATTTACATATGTGAATACACACACAAGCGTGCTATTAATTTCAATAAAATCCTGCTAAAACTATTTAGACAAGAATTTATTTCCTAATGTTATTGGTAAATCACATGTTTGTACAATTAAATTATTAATGGATATATACTAAATTATTAATGGGTTTGAGAATCATGCTTTTTGGGCCAAATAGCGCGTAATTTGGAGTGAACGCTCTTAAATAGTTCCCTTATAGAGTCGCACCGGTAAATGTAAATACCTCTAATGGTTCTTTTCTATAGAAATAAAATTGAGTCGATGTCTGCAGCCCGTCCCCATAGTAAGATACCGTATGACATGATACTATGAAAATAACTAAAATAGACTAGTCTAGCTGTGTCGACGTCCATAAATTGGCGGATTTTTCTAACAGCATATTTATGTAGCTGAGCTAAGCCGTCCTGCGAGAGATGTTAAATGAGGACCCCATTGTAGCCTTGACTCAAGCGTGAAAACCCAGGAAAACCGTTTTATTGACAAATTCTAGTTTTTCATCGTTCAATACTATGTCAAAATCACAACTTTTGACATTGGGCAAGGAAAATCTTTTTTTTTTTTAAAGACATTTAACAGGCAATTACAATTTATTACTTAAGTAATGAAAATTGCTAATAACAAGCATCCACATATATATGTCTAGTTACAGATCGCGTTGACATATTTTAGGTTTAAGATAAAGATAAAAATTAATTTAAGTAGGTATAATAAGAATTGAATCGAATCAAGTGATATCAAAGATGAAGAAAAAGACTATATAGCGTTATCTTAAATTTAAACTAATTAAGTTATCTATGATTGTCTCCAAAAAATTCCTTGGTTAGGATCTTTTTATGAATTTAATAAAACGGCGATGTGAATGGTGTTGCATGGCGTAATATAGTCCACAACAAAGTTATCCCTCGAGGTCACGACCCTTGGCATTGAGGATAAACGGTGCAAGGAGGAGGAGGAAACATAGAAAAGTGTTGTTCCAGCCACCTGCGTTTTCATGATGTAGATGATGGTGCACGTGCTGGCGCGGCGGCGCGCCCTGCAGCGGCGCGGGCTCGGCGCGCCCGAACGTGCGCAGCGTGCCGCCCCCCGCGCCCGCCGCGCCCTCCTCCGCGCCCGGCCCTGTCGCGCCTCCGGACATACTGAACGTCGCGTACGGACTTATCTCGTACATTTCTAAACATAAATAAATATATAAGTTCCTCCAAAATTTTATTTAAAGTCCCAAATTCCACTATTAGACTAAACAATCGATACTTAGAGTCGAGAATATTTCTGGACCAGATCTCGTGCTTTACAACACTAGCTTAAGGATCCCCAAAATATGACAGCCATTAAGGATTTCGAATTAAGCGATCAATAAGACGATAGTCAGATATATTTATCAGGTATATCTGAAAAGTGTGATGGCAAACAAAAAGTCTATGCTCATCATCATCTTTTCAGCCGAAAGACACAGTTGTACATAGGCCTCCCCCAAGTGTCGCCGTAACGACCTGTCCTGTGCGTCTCGCATCCAACGGATTCTCGCGACCTTCACCATGCCATCGGTCCAACTTTTGAGCTTCAAACGCTGCGCCTTCCGGTACATGGTTGCCACTCTAGAACCTTTCGCTCCCATCGACCCTGCGAGCAATGACCCCTGCCCACTTAAGTTTGGCGATTCTTCGTGCTATGTCAGTAACCTTAGTTCCCCTGCGGATATCTTCATTTCTGATGCGATCACGCAAGGAAACTCCGAGCATAGCCTTTATTTTTGGGTGAATTTAAGCCTTCTGATGAGTCCTGATGTAATCGACCCCGTCTCAGAGCCAAATACCACGACTGGCACATACTTGCACGTTTTGTCTTGAGAAACTGTGGTAAAGTCGTTGATGCTGTAGTGTTTGTGTACATGTCTCGAGTGCACGGGCAGTGACAGTTGACAGTTGCATACGGCCCTTTGACTGAGGCGGACGTGTTGAACCTAACTGGTGACGTAACGTCCACTACATATACATTGTTTTCAACAGCGCATTCAACACCGTGAGTCATTCACTGATAGTAGCGAGGCTCAAGCTTAGTTTACTTAAGCTGGCTAAATCTTATGTCTTATGAATTTCATGTACGCTACAGTATTCGCCTCATTTTGGCTTAGCTTTGTAATGCCTTTTTTTGTTGATGATTGAAAGATTACAAAAAAATGAATGGACCAGCAGTTAGTCTACTTGTGCTAAACAAATATCGAAAACTGGTGCAAATCTATCAAGAGCGGGAGAAGTTATATTTTAATGATTTCTTAATTTCAAAAAAATGTATGCTGAAAGGCGATCCCGATACTGCTTCTGGAATACTTCTACGCATTGCACGTTATTGGTTCGTATAATAAGAGGGCCAGTGCTGATCTGATCTTAGTAGAGAGTAGACTAAATTCCGCGATCGTGGACCACAGTTATAAGGTTTCGGCTGAGCCTTGAAAAAGCGATGTCACTAAATCTGTTTTTATTGTTTTTGCATTGTTCCATATTGTTTTACTAACATAGTTTGTAAAGATTTTTTAATAACATGATTATGTTAACTAATGATCCAAAATTACGCAAAAAAAGTATACCTTGTTGGTCCTTTTTCCCAATGGGATGCTTGATGGGTGATGACGTGTACACCTGCTGACAGTTCCGCCGATTGTCTCGCTTTTCCACCGACTTTTCCTCCTCTTCCGAGATATCTCCCTGCTCATAACCTTTCCTGAAGCATGTTGTTGTTGGACTGGAGGCAAAATAATACTTGTGATTCAGAAATTGATTAATTTTAAATAGCTTATATAGCCATTCTGAATAAGCAACTCTCTCTCTACTAACCACCCATTATTAAAAAGGAACATATTGATAACAATGTGTTCTAAACGGAAAAAACTGGTTCTCCTGAGCTGTATGTCAAGCCGTTTCAACTTTGTGTCCAATTGATATAGATATAGCTTGTTTGCCGTGTCTGCGAGTAATATCGTTGCACGTGGGCTGTCCCTTGTCTCTTACACTCACGCTCCTTTGGACACAAACCCTGACTGTGATGTGTTCGCGGAAGACGATTATATTTACACCTATCTTCTTTAACTGATTTTGTGTATCTTTTTTAACTAATCTAATTGAAAGGGAGCTATTTTGGTCAAAGTAAAACAAATAAATAAACTCAAAAACAGTATAAAAGGCTCTTATAGAAGTTTTGATGAGTTACAATTCACTAATAATTAAGACTTTCGAGTTTGCAGCAGGGATCGCAATTATATGCATCTGCAATGCCTCACCAGCAGGCCTCGCGTTCGGTTTGTTTACAAAAAAAAGTCTTACCTCCGCTTATATGCTATTGCTGCTATTAACAGAAACGCAGCGAGTAGCCCACAAGCTGCCGCTGCCACCACTGCGGTCGCTCGCTCTTCACCTTCCTCGACGCCAGGAGGGAAGTGTGCTGGAGCAGGGATTCGTTCTGAAATAGACAAAAATGGTCTTTGAGTTGGAGCAGGCAGCTATTGACCAGTTAAAGATTTATTCTTGAATTTTTTTTTTTATTATTATTGATATGCTCGCGTTTGACCACTTTCTCACCTGATGGTAAGCGATCATGTGGCCGACGATGGAGCACGCTTGCCTAGAAGTAACCTATTCACTCTTGACTTAAAGACCCCTAAGTTGTAGCTATCAGGGAACACAGACTCCGGCAGGGAATTCCACTCCTTAGCTGTACGCATTATGAATGTGTTCCCAAAACGCTTTGTACGTATGGGTGGGATGTCCACCATGTACCGATGGTGCAACACCGTATGTCTAATGGTCCGATGATGGAACGGACTAGGTGGAATTAAATTGTGCAATTCCAACGCACACTCCCCGAAGTGTAATCGATAGAAAACCGACAGTTTAGCAACTCGGCGTCGATGCTCAAGGCTTTGGAGTTTTGATTCGACAAGTGCATCATCACCGATGATCTCTTGGCTCGCTTCTCAATCGACTCCAGAGCATCAAGCTGGTATTTGGCAGACCCATCCCAAAGATGAGAGCAGTATTCCATACACGATCGAACTTGCGCTTGATAAAGTTTGAGCAGCTGTTCCGGCGTGAAGTACCGTCTCACCTTGGCCAAGATCCCCAATTTTTTGGCAATAAAAATAAAAATATATTATAAAAATTAATTGGCTATAGTCCAAGGGCGAGATTTTCAGACCATATTTTAAGATTGTCTTGTTGTTCAGTAGTCATAATCTCCCTAGTCTTTTTCCAACTAGACTGAGGTCGGCTTCCAGTTAACAGAACACCCGTGTTTTACATGGAGCGACTGCCTATCGGACCTCCACAACAGTCTTCAGTTACTGGGCAACACATATAGGAGCCTTTTTGGCCTCGCACTGGTCTTTTATTTAATATTGTTTTCTGTTATTATTTTTAATTAAGTATTTATAGACTAAGTAGTTACTTTTTATTTTATCGTTGTTTGTCCTGTGCGAGTCTCAAATGAATGCTTTCTTTCTTTCTTTTCTTTCTTATGATTAAGTATAGTTATTAACATCTAATTAGTTTATGGTCCTTATTTATAACCATTTTTTAAAGTAAAATAATGAGCAAGTAATGTCTTTATTTATGTAATTGCCGTACTGCCCAATTGGCTATTTCAAATCCTTTTTTTTCTTATTTGCTAAGAATTCTAAGTTCAAAGTATTTTTATTTTTAAAATATGGGATTCTTATTTGAAAATTAGTCGTTTATTTAATGGTTAGCGTTCTGTTTTAGCGTTGTATTTCATGAAAATGGGCAATTTCGTAGGTAAAGACCTAATATATCGTCACACAATTATAAAGGCGAAAGTATGCGAGTGTGTGTATATATTTGTTACTTCTTTATGCATAAAAGGCTGAACGGATTCCAATGAGACTTGGTACACTGATGGGTAAACTATGTCCTGGAATACCAAATAGGATTTTATTCCGGAAGTACCTTTTCTTGAGATACCTAATTTTATATTTTAGTAAGATGTTCGGGCGCCGTCGGCTACCTTCGTCACTCATCGGGCTGCATCGCGGGCGATGTCGCGCGAGACATGCGGGGCCCCAGGCCCGCCGCCACACTTCACTAGCCAGAACGACCGACGACACACGCGCGTTGTAAATTCTTCACATTTCTTTGGACATAAGTTTGTTAGTTTTACAGCCTACTGCTTTTTATTTAAGTCCAATTATAGGCCCTAACAAAGAATATAATATGTAAATGCTAATTTTGCAAATCAAAGTACAGTCTATAAAGTTCACCTTCTCAGTCACCGTCTTGTTTTTGTTTTTGAGGTGGGAAATCTATCGTGTTAGACTGATTACTGAAACCCGCCTGTATTCCTTCAGTTTCCTAGCGTGCCAGGGCCACGGACACTCTTTCAAATGTTTCCGTTGACTTTAAATGGTGATTGTCTGCATTCACTGGCTAAATGATGATGGCGATGATGGGGAAGTAATTATTAACAGTGTCATTCTAAGTTTAGTGCGAAACATTTAAGAAACAATCAATGTACCTCCACTCTCAGTCAATGTCGAAAAGTAATAATTCCCGAGCGTTGTGCCGGCAGCACTGGTGGCCACCACCTTGAGATGGTACCATGTCGCCATCGCCAGCCCACACATCACAGTGGGCTGGGCTGCCGGCGACACCGTCTGAGTGATCCACGACGACTCCTCGAAGCTCCTCACGGAGACCGCGAACTGGGTTAGAGGACAGCCATTACTGTCCCACGTCAGCAGGTTTAGACGGACGCATGAGCTGTTCGTCGTTATAAGGTCCTTTTCTGGAGATGCTTTTGATGCTGTGAAAATATTATTATTATTATATCACAAAGGATGTCGATGTAGAGGGTTTTGGGACTTGATTATTCATTGTATATAATATAATACTCAAAACATTTTGGCAATGTTTTCTACAACAATTATGAAATGTCGATGTTTCGACTAGTCATAAATACAATTCGAGTATTGACGGCACGGTAGTCAACTAAAAACCGGCCAAGTGCGAGTTGGACTCGCTCATAAAGGGTTCCATACCATCTATACTATTTATATGGTTAATTTTCTTGTTATTACCGTTTATTATTATTATTTACTGACATTGTTCTCACTTACTTATTTATTGACATTATTAATGTTAATTGTAATATTTTTGACATTGTTATTAGGTACTAATTTATTGACAATTTAATGGTTGTTGTAATATTTCTGACATTGTTTATTTTCGTTTTTCTGTTTTTATGTTATGTAGTTTTAATAACGGTATAAATTAAATCTTTTTAACATTTAATATTTTTTTAACTAATCCTTTTATTGTAATTTAAGTCATATTAGTTATTACTGTTTTGTTCCTAGTTTTTTAGTACTCAATATTCGCATACAATTTTAATTGTTCTTGAATAAATAAATCTTGAATATTTTATCATTAGACATTATATTATAACTATTATTAGTATCGAATAAAAAACCGCCAAAAAACCACGTTAGTTGTATGGGAACCTCACTTAAATATTTATTTTATTCTGTTTTTTTAGTTATAGCGGCAACAGAAATATATCATCTATGATTTCATCTCAAATTTCAACTATTTAGTTATGACGATTTATTAGATCTGGTGACAGACAGACGGACCGTGGAGTCTTAGCAATAGTAGGGTCCTCCTAAAAACCACTGGAAATTATCACTCATTGTACTCACGTCCTCCCTTAGTCGACACGACCAGCTCATCGCTGGGCGGAGACGAGCCCACCGCGTTGTACGCCGTCAGCCTCACCCTGTAGAGCGTCCCGCACGCGAGGCGCTCCAGCGTGTGCGCGCGGCTGTCGCCGGGGAGGCGCGCCGTGTGCCACTTGCCGTCGTCAGAGCGCGAGTGCTCCACTAGGTAACCTGGACAACAAAATCAACTATCTTATTTTGGTTCCTGAGATACAGCCCGCTAACAGATCGACTGATGTACAGGGGAAGCTTTGCAGTACGGAATCATTGGTCATCTTTCGGATACGGAACCCTACGAATATTCTGAATTATAATATTTAAATAACAATCCAAAACCTCCATTCAATCCCTAACTAATTAACCCTAAGACACGGCTAACCTCGTAGCATTATTATGTTTGTACCGTTTATCTACTTAAGGGGATACATTTTTACTGTTTTTCATAAAACCGCTCTTACGCGATTATGACGTTATTACACATTTTTCATTAGATCTTTCGGAAACACAGTATCTTGTGGATATAATCTAGGCTTCTAATAAAATCAATTTATTCATTTGTGTAAAACTAATCCATTAGAGACCTCTGAAAATCTGCTATTTTGCATGAACTTTGACACTTCATAATTTACTCAAAGAGTCAAAACTTGTATAACAATAGAAGCCTTGCAAATTTGATCAAAATGATGACAATTTTATTTTCAAAAACTTTTAAGGGTTAAAAAAACACGTATTTCCTGAAACAAGTTTTGTAAAATATTGGAGTAAATCAATTACCAACTGGTAACAGAGTTTTCAGGCGTTATCTCTTTTTTTGCGTTGCCTTTTTATCAAACATTGCGTTGGATTGCGTTAGATGAAGTAACAAGCTTTTACACCATGCTTGATGTTAACGATAGGCGAGTGGAAAATGACCCTCTTAAATACTAAATTATAAAATTAATGGCGAGTTTATTTGAACGCGCTAATCTGAAGAATTACTGGGTTGAATTGAAAAATTGTTTTAGTGTTACATAGCTCATTTATCTTTCCTTGATAGCTATAGGCTAGTCGAAATCACGCTAGACCCACAGGAGCGGAGCAGTAACCAAAGATGCGAGGGAAGCTTATGTTGTCGCGAGATTTTCTTGTAAAATAGAAGAAAAAATATTTTATATCATATACATCATTTGGGTAATGTTATAAATAGATGAGTTTAATTTAATTTTAAGTCTTTTTTTGAGTATTTAAATAAAAGCTTGTTTTTTTTACCATTATTTTTTTACCGTGGAAATAAGGGTAAATACGCTGTGTTGTATATTGAATGAAAACGTGGACTTTGCCTCAATTATATACCTTAACTTGAATGATCTTAGTTACCATGTAAACTGGATCCGCCGGTATGCGGCTTCTCCCACACGAGGTGCAGGCGCGCGGGCGCGGCGGCCGCCAGCCGCAGCTGCGGGCGCGCCGGCGCCGCCAGCACGCGCAGCTCCCAGCTGGCGCGCTCCTCGCCCCACGGGTTGCGCACGGTGCACGTGTAGTTGTCCGCGGAACCACGGTCCACCTCTGAAAAACAATAGATTGTATGCGTGAACAGAATTTAATGTGATTTTGTTTTCGGTTTAAAAAAAACAACACGGCCAAGTCATCAGCATCATCTATCTTCCTGTCTTAGTTTTTATTCCTTATTGCTTTTTTTGTTATTTGGGTTCGGCGCAACATGTTTTTTCTTCCATTCTGTCCTGTCCTCCGTTATGCTATCACTAACTTCCTTTTCTTTCCTATCACTCTTCACACAATTCATTTATCTTTTCTTTGGCCTCTGTCTCCCTCTCCACCTATCCACTTGTATACTCACAACTCTAGGTACCAACCGGATAGGAACCGCATGCAACTAAAGCGGTTCATCCCTCCTCTTTACGTGACCATACCAAGACAAACGTTTCCCCTTCAACTTTTCAGTCACTGGCGTCACTTTTAAACTTGCTCTTATACACATTTCTCACTTTATCTATTCTCGTCACACCACACATCCATTTCAACATTCTCATCTCCACTATATGCAATCTTTTTTCATCCGTCTTTCCACAGCCGAACATTTTGATCCATACAGTATGAGAGGTCTTATCACGGACTTCACGGGCAAATATTTAAAATAATCTTTTGTAATCGACACAATAAACATAGCTTAGTAAATAAAACTTATCGCCTGGTAAACATTGAGTGAAGATATCCTATCTATTTTTCTGTCTTTTGTGCCGCAAAACCTGCAGTTAAAGCTACCCATGAGCTACCACAGACAATGCCGTAGAATGGCTGAAGTATTTGGCAAACAAAATTTAACTGAACGTTCATAGACCATTCACCATTCACAAGAAGGAGAAAAATAACCAATCAGTAGAGAATTATGTAACATACTGTACTGTATACATACTGAGTATAACAAGGTAAGCTCCGTCGATAAGGTAGTTAGTGTCATGCGCGAGCGGTGGTGCGGGGCGCGCGCGGGCCCAGGCGCGGTGCGGAGGGGGCGCGCCGGCCGCCGCGCAACGCACGCGTGCTCGCCGCCCCCCCACTGCCTCCAATCGACGCCCGAACGACGTTATTTTTGCTGGCGCTGGAAAGGTGATAGTGCAAATTGTAAGAAACATTATGGAGTATTGTGATTAAATCAAACAGCAAGACATCGAGAGTCCTTCCTGCTCATCGCCCTGCACATACCATCATTGCCCTGCTCAGCTATTTCCACGTTGGGGTTGGGTTTTAGTTTAACTGAATACAACTTTTGGACTGCTGACAAGATGTAACGATAGTGAAAATAGTTGATTATTTCCCAAGGGGATAAAGGAGTTCCAAAGAGATATGCCCGTTACATAAGGCATTATGTCATCAGAGGTTAAATGCGGGGGAATCCTGAGTGCAGTGAGAGAATCAAGCTAGCCCAAGGCGAAGGCACCCTTATTCCCGAGGAGAGTACTCTACTTTACAATATTATCAAAGCCATAGCATAATTGGAGTGATAGTATATATAGTATATTTTTTATTGTAAAGTACTGTGTGGACTGCTCACTTAGTACTTTACAATAAAAAATATTTATTCAAAGTTATAGTGTAATGTTTACAAGTCATTAATGCAAGATACCTGCATCCTCAATTACTTGTTTTACTTTAGGTTTACATAACATATTGAAATTGTGAGCAGGAACATCTATCAATGACAGCTGGAACCAACTAATAATCATACTTATCAAGGTGCTGGAAATTAAATTTCCATGTCTGTCGGAAAATGTTACTAAGCTTTGTAAGTCGGGCTAATGCGACTGTTATTTTATACCATTCCTTGGAATTTAATGTTTACTTAAAAAAAAAAACATCATTATACGAAATGGTTTTAACATAGATGTAGTAATAAAGGAATAGTGCAAAACTAATCTCACCTCTACCATTAGGCTTCCTCGCCACAATGGCACTCATCTCTCCCTCCCCGGAAGCAGTGGCTGCCGTCACCCAGAACTCATACACTAGATGCTCCTGCAGACCTCGCACTTCCACTTGGTATTCTTCCTCCTCATCCTTATGATGGACCGTCATCTGCGAGTGCTGGCCTGTCCTGCACAATATTGAAGGTATTGTAAGTAAATTTTAAGCAGATAAAAAAAAAAAACAAAATGTTCTGATCTCACAGGCTTACATGGGCACTTGCGTCAGAAGCTAGTGCATAGCTCAAATTGGTGAAACGGCAAGAAACTAAAAAAAACTTCTCTATTTATCAGCATTATAGTGCAGAGGTATTTACATAATATTACTATTAAGTAAATATCACTGCGCTGTAGCTACTATATTTACTTTCCGATGTAAATACTAACACTTAGGATGTATATTGTTAGTCAGAAATTAAGTAGATCTAAGAGTATTAGAAACGACGAACCTCTGTGGTCTATTATAGACGGTGTAGTGCTTGATTTTGCCGTTCTTCTGCAACGGAGCCAACCAGCTCACGACCACCGTATCTTCCGAGCTTGCCACTGCTTTTATGTCCATCGGAGCTCCAGGTACTGAAATATTTGTAGCACGTATATAAATATAGATTACTCGTACACTCACTGATTCACTTGATTAGTATGGAAAGTCTTGAAAATGCCTATCTAGGACATGTTCACCTGCATGTCTCAATCATTTTTGTATCCATCTACTGTAACATACCGATCTGATTGAATCACACTCGTTTCAGGTTTTGAGCAGATCAGTCTTTTCATATGTTTGTGAATTGACTTCAGATACTCACTGTCTTCATGTGTGACGCAATAGACTGGTTCAGAGGAAGGTCCCGTGCCAGCAGCAGTTCTGGCACGCACTGCTATGCTGTAGTTGGCGGCTCTCTGCAGCGCTTGCAGGATGGTCTCCATGCCACCTGAGCGACGGGTTTCTACTTGACTGTCTAGTTCGTCAACCGTCTGTGAAGAAAAGTTTTGTTATAAATTCTCAATTCCTGCTTTTGATAATATTAAATTTAAGATGATCTTAATGTTAAACATTTCTCAGTGGCTTTGGAAGTTATCGTATGACGAAGCGGACTTACTCACTATCATAAAGTATTGATATAATAGCTAATTGTTGGAAAAGTTCAGATCACAATTTTGAGTCTACTTAATTACACACACTCATTTTTCTCATCTTACACACCCAGAGGACCTGTTCCAATTCATTTTATTATTATTATTATTATTTTTATTTAGTTTAGATATAACCGTAATCTTAAGCATATTTTTGGGTAAAAATGTTTAATTTGTTTTAAAGCTCACAACCTTCACCTTACTCGAGGGCTTGAGGCGCTGCTTGCTGAAATACAGGCCATAAACCTAGTTGGGCAGCAGATGCTCACTTTAGACACAATTGATTGAATTATTTAGTTGTAGTATATAAATAGCTTATAAGCAATCGTGTATACATGTTTTTACTTTGTTGCTCAATGAATATAAAAAAAAAAATGTCATTATGTCATGTCATGAAGTCAATGCTGTGAAATACACACCTCGTAAAGTACTTCATATCCGAGCAGCACTCCTCCTCTTAACGCTGGTGGCGGAGGTTCCCACCACACTCGTACTGACTGCGCTGACAGAGCTTCGCAGCGAACTCTCTCTGGTGGGGCTTCTGGAGCTAAATGAGAAGATGGAATAAGAGTAATAAGAAGGGAAATAATAATCTTTAAGTAGTATAAAATTAATATCTGCAGTGTTTGCTGCTGAGGTAGTAACCCTTGTGGTTTGAGCACGCTCGGCGTATTCTGTGCTTTGTACTATTTTTTACTATGCGTTTGTAATCGTTGTGCTGTGTCTGTCCTCCCGAATAAAAGTTTTCCTATTCTAATCTATTCGGACGAAATTTTAATCATCTACACTAATATTATTAAGAGGTAAAGTTTTATTTTTGTTTATTGAGGTAATCTCTGAAAATATTGGTCCAATTGCAAAATTTTTTTACCGATAGAAAGCTACTTAATACCAGAGTGAAATATTTTATGTTATAAATTATTATAACATAAATATGGCATTATGTTAAAATGGTAAACAGAAGATTTTGCGGTTAATTGATATTGGAAAATGACAATGGTGACCCTTAAAGAGACGTTGTGGCATGGTGCAATGATGTATGAACGTAATCTTACCTCCTTCCAAGGTGGTGGCAGTAAGCGGCGCGCAAGGTGGTCCAGCTCCCACAGCATTGAAGGCCCTGACCTTGATCTCGTACTGCGTGTGCGTGCGCAGCGCCACGAGCGCGGCGTGCGACGCGCCCCAGCCGGCGGCGGTGAGCGCGGCCGACTTGTTGTCGGCAGACGACGCCTCGTGCCACGTCACCACGTAGCCGAGGAGCTCGCCGTTCCAGGACTCTTGCGGAGGTGCCTGTTGGTATCGTTTGAAATTAGAATTTATCTATATATATAAAAGGAGAAACTGACTGACTGACATATCAACGCACAGGCGAAACTACTGGGATTAGGAACGAGAAAATTTGCACAAGGCTTCCTTTTATGACGTAGGCGAGCACTAAGAAACGATTTTTCAAAATTCACTCCCTAGCGGGATGAAGCGGGGGTCCAAAGTTTGTATGGAGAAACCTACATTTACGCGAGCGAAGCCGCGGGCAGAAGCTAGTACAAAATAAAAGCTCGTCATTTTAACTATTCATAAATTAATTCCGTGTAGATATTGTGATGTAAAATTGGTATAACATAATTTGTAATCTTGTAATTCATTTTAAATAGTAATACGAACACGTTTGATGTTGATTTTAATCTTTGCCTTGCTAAGTTCTGACTTTGACAACGTGTTACAAAAGTGTATGCTGCTTAGTGAGGAATCTCTGCATTTGGGTATGAATTTCTTTTACACAATCTATCTATAGTTTCGTTTTGGTATATTACTCTAATAACCAGCCATATTTAGACTCATTTTGTCATTTTTCTTTTTATTTATCCAATAATAAGCGACTGGCCTGTTGGTCTAGTGGTTAGTGGCCTTGACTGCTATACCGGAGGTCGTGGGTTCGATTCCCATCCAGGACAAATGTTTGTGTGATGAGCATGATTATTGTTCTGTGTCTGGGTGTAATTTATCTTTAATATGTATGTATTTAGAAATATTTATGTATTTTATCAGTTGTCTAGTACTCATAACACAAGTTCTGCTTAGCTTGGGACTAGACGGCGTAGTGTGATAGTTGTGTGAATTATATTATATTGTTTCGCAGACTACGCCAGCTGTTCTGATTGACTTTTCTAATTGATCTTGAATATGAACAACACGTTAACATGGCCCTTAGATCATAGTTTACTATCAACGAGATATGGGATTAACATTTCACCTGCCATTTGACGAGTAACTCTCCTGGAGCAGTTGCTTGCACTTGGACGTTATGAGGAGGTTCTGACGGAGCTGCAAACATACACTTGAAGTTAGAGAATCAAAAACATAGGAGTTATCTTGATTACAAATAAAGATATCTTCTTTTTACCTTCTTCCAAAGTCTGCACGATGACGGGGTCAGAATAGTCGCTGTCGCCTATAGCGTTAACCGCTGCAAGCCTCAGCGCATACGCAGTGGCTGGCCGAAGACCTTCCACTCGGTACTCTAGGTATACTTCCGTAGTGGTGGCGTCAGGGTCTTGTCTGTAATGAGTTACTATCTGAAGTTAGTGTTCGTGGAAGTTTAGGGGCAGTTTTGCTGGTGTTTGTCAAAGAGTGCATTGGTAAACACAACTTGTGTTTTTTTTTTCATTTCTATACAATCAAATACACATTAAATGACTCATGGATATGAACAAGTTTTATCATAAGATCAGCTTTAAAATCTGTTGTTCCTTCCATTTTGCCACGTTACACGAATGTTACGAAATATACTGAACAGATTTTAGGATTCTGTACCCAAAGGGAACCTTATATATTTTGCTGTTCAACCGTCTGTCTATTTGTCAGCGGGCTATATCTCATAAAACGTTAAAAATTAACTTATAGGAACACAAATAAAATTTTTACAGAGTATTTTTAGTAATTCAAAAATTAGAAAGGCAATAAACAAAAATTGATATTTTTCGGTTTATGGTACCTTCAAGTGCGAGGTTGACTTTAAAAAATATATTTTTTAGCCCTTAAACGTGTCTTATATTCATAAATCATTATTTTTACTCTATGAGAGATTGCCATTTAATTAAAAGCCACTCTGCATACCTAAATAGACTGTGATGTCCAATATTACGATAATAAACTTGAGTAGTTCAGGTATCTAAATAATGTAAAAGCAAGGAATTTGTAGTTCCTATTAGGTCAAGCCCTTAACAATCTCACCTCACGAGCACCCTGTCAGCAGGCACATCCCTGGTGGGCGCCTCGGCCCAGTCCCCTACGTCCGGGCGTCTAGCGTCTCCCACGACGCGGTACTGCAGGCGGTACAGCAGCACGCGCGCGTTGCCGTCATAGCCGCGCCGCCACGACAAACTGGCGCCGCGCCCCCCGCGCCGTGACACGTGCAGCCCCAGCGGGGCTTCCGGGAACTCTGGGAAATGTTTTACTTGTAAGTGGTGTGGTGTCCTAAGAAGGCAAAAATCAACACAATTGCGAGTGCAAAGCGACGCGGCGCGAATGGATCAAACAATTAATTTTCTATTGCGGAGGCCTACGTGACTAAGGCACGTGTGAGCCGTGCGGCGATAAGTGAAGCGAAGCGGTCGCATTCAGTTGGTTTGATATTTTTCCGCAAAAAAATAACTTTTTTAAAATAAATATGCGCTTGTAGGACTAAACCACCTCATCGCATTCAATTCGCATGAACTACATCGGATCGCTTCGCACTCGCTGTTGCGTTGTATCGCCCAAGTAGAACACCAAGTTAGTGGTCCAGGTAAAGGGTTTATAAGAATAAGGAAGAATAACAGAAGTAGTGACCTACAAGGGCTAGTGTCTGAACGATTAGTTTTTGACCAATCGCTCAGTCGCTAGCTCAAGACGCGAAAATATGATGACACATCGAGACTTCTCGTATGCTGTGAAATTTCGGGAATAGATCAAATTATTGACATGTTTAATTAAGAACAACATTTGAAACAAATCAAGATTCTGTTCCAGTACCGCGTTCATACAGCATACCCCAGTGTTTAATATACGTTACAATAATAGCTTAGCATAAGCATAATCATCCTTGCAATGTTCGTACTGCTTGGACTCAGGCCTCCATTCTAGTAGAGGGAATGGGCCGTAATGCACCACGCGTGGCCCATTTCAGATTGGTGATGTCACATGTTTTCGAATTTTTGGTTCTAGGATATGCCGGTTCCCTCACGATGTTTCCCTGCACCGTTTTGAGAGCAGTGATGATGAAACTATTCATACTAAGTAATATACCTGACTGGGTTACAAAAATAAGTAAATATAAGACAAGTAAAACAAATAAGGAGGTACCTTGAACAGCGAGATAAATTAGTAGCTCGTCTCTTCCATATGCGTTTTCAGCTCGACACCGATACACTCCCGAATCGTGACGCTCAGCATGCGCTATACTCAATTGAGAACTAACACCGCTCTCTGACCTTTTTTCTGACACCGACACTCTGGAACACCAAGAAAAATGTTTTTACAAAGAGTCTACAGTCTAGTCAATAAGCTGGGTCATCTTCATCATCATAGACCTCTATAATTCATCATCATAGACCTCTATAATTATCACCACAACGATTGGTCCTACGCGTCTCGCATCCATCGGATTCCCGGAATCCTCACCAGGTCCTATTCCGTGGTGGTCCGATTCCACCATGTGGGCGTTCTAATGCTGCGTCTTCTGGTACGTGGACAGAAGCTGGATACTGAATTGGTATTGGCACTTTACAGGGTAGCTTTTCTAACAATTTGTTTAAATAACACATGCTTCCATTTAAAATTGGTTTCTTTATGATTAAAAAGGTGAGTTTAGTAGTTATCAACTAGATAGTTACCTGTAAGTAGTAAGGTCCACTCTCTTCATGTTATGAGTCCATTGCAGCTGAATGGGCGGGTCTCCTCGTGCGTCGCACTGGAGCGTCGCCTGCGCAGTTCTTTTAACTGTCATGTTGCGTGATGAGAACTCGAAATGTGCGGGCTCTGAAATGTGATATTATGTCTTGAAAGTCCATCAAGTGAAAGAATTGAACTTGGAATTATATCAAAATTATATGAAAAAGCTAATGCAGATAATTTTGCAAAAACGCCTCTGTAACTTGATGTCAAAAATCGATCAAGATTTTTATTACTTACCATTGACAGAAACAGCAATGATCTTCGACAGTCCTCTTCCAATCCCGTTCTCCGCTCGGCACATGTACTGTCCCTCGTGATGATGTGCTGCTGGGGCTATGCTCAGAGAGCCATTGGGAAGCATCGAAAACTGGAGGTCCAGATTTGAAACAGGACGAAAATCACTTACTCCTGACCCTGGAAAGAATTATTAGATTATAAAGACAGCAAATCCAAAACAATATGGAAAGATCCGAAATAAACATTAAAAAAAAAAAATGAAATTTTTAAATAGCAGGCGGTATAGTATGTTTCCGATATGTAGCCTGCCTTGCATATAAACTCACCATGACCTTTGAGCCAGGAGACCCTTGGTTCAGGATATCCTTTAGTAGAGCAGTGTACCAAGATCTGTGTCCCTAAGAGAGCTGAAACGTCTTGAGGTTCGTATACCCAGGATGGTGCAACTGAAATAAAATAAAGAAACGTAATCAGATATTTTATAGGATCAGATTTTATTACTTGTGTTATCATCTTTACCTTTGACGGCCAGCCTCGCTGTGTGGTTGACCTCTGCCGCAGAGTTACTTGCAACGCACGTGTAATCTCCGCTATGCTTCGACGTCACGTGTGAGAATATTAGAAAACTGAACTCATCCAGAGATTTTTCCTGAACCTAGCAGAAAAATAAACATAATTTTTACAACTTCGTATCTAGGCATTATTAGACAGACATAATAATTACACTTGCTCGCGCTGACAAAAGACTATTCTTTTATTTTTAAACAAGATAACTATGATTTCTCTTACTTGTAAACCAGATGGTATATGCTGTCCGTCTTTGAGCCAAGAGAAGTAAACTGGCTTATCACCAGACGTGATGCCGCACAACACTTGAATCGAACTACCTTCTACCAAGTCAAGTGGAAAAGAGAATCCAGCTATTTTCGGTGGATCTGAAATCAAATATTGTGTTTAATATTTAGTACAATAAATAAATAATTCATTTATTAGGTAAAAATCATTTTATCAATCAAAAAGAAGGGGACAAACTTACTTCTGACAAAAATCTGGACATCCTTTTGGGCGTACTGTCCCGATGGTGACGTCACTCTGCAAGAGTATACTCCAGCGTCAGCAGGTTCGGCCGGCCACAGCAGCAATTCTCCTCCTACTCCTGACAACGCACGACCTCCGGTGGAGCTGACATCCAGACCTCCTCGCTGCCACCGGATTTCACTGAAGGGAAGGCAGGGTTAGGGTTAATTATTTGAGGATTATGTAATTCCATCAGTACACCTATCTATGTTTAGACTAGTTTGGATTAAGTTAGGCTAAGATCAGAAAGGGCTCTTTAAAGGAGCAGGTCAGGAAAATACTACAAAGAAGAAACTTTTAACCACTACTTTGAAGGGTAAAGACAAGGTCATCTAACATCGAACTACGAAAACAAAACAAAAATGAAACTTATAATTTTACTAAGCAAATGCACCTCCATCAACCTGATTGGAAATCCGGAGAATGGGCAGTAGATGGTGGTGTTGACGCCTGCTACAACCCGGATGGGACCGATGTTCCTTATTGATGGCGGTCCTAAAATAGTGGACAAATCATTCTTGTTTTAAAATTTACACGATATTTTAAAACTATTTGTAAAAATCAGAAGTTGATATTTAATTCATCTAACCCCAAGCAAACGCCGTTCGCTCTCTATTTGTCTTTCTACTGTGTCTCTAATTACGGTATTCGAAAGGTTAAGAAAATCAAGTCAGTAACTCTATATGTAAACAAAGTTGTGCCTTTTATCTTAACTTTTCTCGGCATAGCATAACAATTTTTTTTATGTACTGGTTTGCTCGTACAATACTTGAATATAAGTTAAAATAAACTGAAGAGTTTTCTATCTATTATATTTTGTAAGCGACCTCCAAAAATCAGCTCGGTCCAAAAGTTTGCAATATTCACTGCGAGTTTATAATAAAGGAAAAAATTGTAGGACATAAAAGAAGTTACCATAAACATTGAGCCTGGTAGAATGTTCGACAGCTCCCCTGGAGTTGTGCGCCCTACAGGTGTATCTACCGCCATCCTCGGGCCGGACAGACGTCAGGTTCATATAGCTGACGACGTCACCATTCGAGTTCATGAACTGCGTTATACTCCTGTCGACAGATATAAAAAATGAAACAAAAATATATTGAGCATTTTGCGTCAGAAAGGTTCTGATGAGAAGATGAGGTTAACATCAAAAATAGAAATCTGAAACGTGACTTGCTACCATTACATGACATTATAAGTGCCTTCACATATGTGACGACATAAATCAGTATCTAGGCAAGGATAATTGTATATCCAAAATAGGAAAGTTAAAAACCCTTGGGAATCGTACTCCGAAAATTGGGACGACGCAATATACGATCCCTTGCCCAAATTGTTTCTTCGATTTTTATGTACCTAAGCATCTTATGTCAGACAGAATGTCAGACAGAGAGCTGAAATGTGTACCATTTTAGCTCTTTGTCTGACATTGTTTTCAGAAAAACATCATTTTTTGGAAAACAGTTCGTTAAAAACCATTAGAAATTCATTTAAATGAGGAACCTGTAAGTATATGAAAAATAACTTCAAGGTTTACCTTTGAGGAGTATTATGTTCTTCCACGGCCTGTCCGTCCAACAACCAGGTAAACCTTGGTGGAGGGCTACCAGAAGCAGCACAGTGAAGCGCTAGGGATGGTCCAGGGTGTAACGCCTGTTCTATGAATGTATAGTGTAGTTCAGGAGCCGTGTCTGGAAAACAAACATATCATCGAATATGAACCATTTTTTCCACTGCTTCGTATTAACTTTCTTAGTTTAAGAATCAGGCAAAAAGAGCACAAATGTTGATCATATATTTAGTATACTGATTGTTAATTTCTGTGAGCAGTCTCATAGGTGGATTTTATATCTATTACGAAAACATAAGGAGGCTAACCCAACGTGAGATTCCCACGGGTCGCAAGATAACCACATTCAATATTAATGCGCAATTATTCCTTAGCTCTTATCCTAATTCCGTACACTGATTACAAATGGCCACACGTTTCGTAACCAGTAACCACCGAATATTCGATAAAACAACAGTCTTACATCACAACAGAATCCAATCAGTGTACAGACGAATGTATGGCGGCCGTTTATCACAGATCATAACGGGGTATCTGCCATTAGCGGCGGATTTATCGCACTCGTGACGCCGACACATCATTGTTTATGTTATATGTTAGATACTGAGTGATGCGGGCGAGAAATGGAGTGTAGGAGATAATCCTTTGTATGAATTTGAAGTTATAACAATTAAATAGGGCAAATACAAAAGGGGCTCAAAAATGTGCTAATTATTGCAGAGACAACACGTACAAGAAATATATGCACATTTATATCAACTCCAGTCACACACAGGCATAATGGCGTCTGCAAGTATTTACTTCGCCCACTTAGCACATTTTATAGTATTCCTTGCTTATAATTTTATACAGTTTACTCAAGTCGTTACACGAGGAGTGTTAACATTAAGTGTGTAGTTAATGCAGTGCACTAAACGAGGTGCATTACCTTCTTCTAGTCTTGTTAGCCACGAAAAGATTATTATTATGTTAAGAGGTTAATTAGTCAATAAATAACGTGATACAAACAATAAAATTATTATAATAACACATTTTCATACATACTAAAAGTTCATACAAAATTTCTCATCTTTCAGCTATTACAAAATAATCTCCATGCACAAGAAACATCAGTAGCTGCAGCAATTGTTTACTGAAGAATTTTATTACCATCTTTAACGACTATTTAGCCCAGACCTACAACGAGCAACGCTCATTACATCCCCTTAATCTCTTTGCATCCAGCATCCAAAACATTCAGTAAACCCAGTCGGCATGCCGTCATAAATCTTGGCAAATAAATTCAATTAGCCGCTACACTAACATAATAACGAATGAATACAATGGCCGCCGGAATTATGAGGTTCTAAATTGTGAGCGGCGAGCGTTTCTGAGAGCTTTATTACAGGCCGTACCGGACGCCGGACGAAGTGACAGACAATATGTCAGCGAGTGGCGCAAGTTAGGAGGTGGTGGAGGGCCTTATTGATGACGGGATTTGAATGAAAATAACGAGACTGTAGTTGTATAGAGTTGTATAGAGCTCATCATCGGATTTCTAGTTTACGTTCTTCATTGACGATTTATCATTTACTGGCCTGTTGGTTTTGTGCTTAGTGGCCCTGACTGCAATGTCGAAGGTCGTGTGAAAGATATTTGTGTGATGAGCATGATCATTTGTTCTCTGCCTGGGTGTAATATATCTATAATACATATGTATATATTTAGAAATATATAAGTATATTTATCAGTTGTTAAGTACTATCGGTACTAAATAACTGCTTAATTTGGGACTAGATATTACTATTTAATTATTATAATTTGATACAGGGAATTTATTGAAATCGAATTATAAACATCACTGAAACTGAACATTTGACAGCAGCAATCAATTGAAAAGTTATTGTTACCAATACAATTACACATAACGGATTATAGCCATATCACTCCTTTTTAAACAAAACAGCTCACTATCAAATTATGTAAGAGACGTTTAATTCCACCTAAACCCACATATTCACAACAACACTTTCGGTACCAACCCGCTGCCACCCATCACTCAGCCCTCCCCCAGTTGGCACGGCGCCCGCTCACAAGCTAGCTCTTGTAAACGTTGCATCGTTTTGCGCGAATTTATATCAGATGGCCGCTGATAGTGGGCTAATTGTATAATTGTGCGGTGCGCTCTTTGTGATGCGCTTATCTGCCACGCGCCGGACATCGCCTGCCGCCTGCATTCGGAACTGGAATTAGCGCTAATTTATTAGTACTAATTGGTATTGTTTTTGGATTATGTTTTAATCGAAAGGGAATAGAGGAAAGGCAAATTTTAGGGTTCCGTAGCCAAATGGCAAAAAACGGAACCTTTATGGATTCGTCATGTCTGTCTCTCTGTCCGTCCGTATGTTACAGCCACTTTTTTACGAAACTATAAGAATTATACTGTTGAAAATTGGTAAGATGTATTCTGTGAACTGCATTAGGATTTTCACACAAAAATAGAAAAAAAAAAAAAAATTTTGGGGGTTCCCCATACTGATGAAAAAAAATATTTTTTAGTTTCAGTTCTATGAAACTCAAAATTTTTTTTTTCATCAAACCCTTGCGGGTATCTATGGATAGGTCTTCAAAAATGATAATGAGGTTTGATTTGTAACATAATTTTTTTCTAAACTGAATGGTTTGCACGACAGACACTTCCAAAGTGATAAAATGTGTGTCCTCCCTCTGTAACTTCTAAAACAAGAGAATGATAAAACATTATCATGCAAACTTCCACCGAAAATTGGTGAAAAACGAGATCTAGTAAGTAATACGTCATAAATCGTAAACCGCAATTTACCTTTCAAGTTTGTACGGAACCCTCAGTACGCGAGTCTGACTCGCACTTGCCCAGTTTTTTGATATGTAAATGTGTAGACTTGTGTTTCTAAAATAAAATGATGAAAGCTTAAACTTTTCATTAATTGATTCTCTTTAAACACATACTACCTATCATAAATTGCACTTTCTAAAAGCGATGCACCGACGACTAAACAAGGGACTTCGTAAACTTACACAATTTCCAACATAAGTGCCTATATTACAGTAGCTACCCGGCATGGGTCGAGGCTATCTCCAAGAAACCCTTTAAGATTCTTAACCAGAAGTCTTAGAAATGGACCGGCAGTGAACCGCTCGCTCTTCAAGATTGAAAATGATACATCATGTCGTGTATATTTTATCATATCATGCATGTGCTAGTAAACTGGTGTGAATAAACGTATATTACATAATATGTACTGGTACATATGAATTGAAGTTTTGCTTAAGCAGTTGAAAACCAATTTCATAAGCCAGCAAAATATTGAAAACATTGATACTAACAAATCATACTAGATGGCGTTAGTTATTTCTAACTTTTTGCTCCAAAACTGTGTACACTTCATTTTTTCTGAGATATAATAATAATAATATAATATTCCACAACTGTCACACAACGCCGTCTAGTCCCAAGCTAAGCAGAGCTTGTGTTAGGGGTACTATACAACTGATAAACATACTTATATATTTCTAAATACATACATATTATAGATAAATTACACCCAGACACAGAACAAATGATCGGGCTCATCACACAAACATTTGTCCTGGGTGGGAATCGAACCCACGACCTCCGGCATAGCAGTCAGGGTCACTAACCACTAGACCAACAGGCCAGTCAAAATCCTTAAAGAGAGATAAAGATCCTTTGTGTACAGAAATGAGCAATCATAGTCCGTTGAATCTATTTTAATACAAAGTTTTTTTAACGAGTATTAAACTGTTGCCAAACTCAAGCTGTATCCGCGAATGAAAATATTTAAAACAGGCTCTGGAAGTTTGCAGGCGAAGAAAACTACTCGTCGGAATGTTGGTCTTAGTCGAAAGAATTAACGAGAGCTTAGTTGTGCGCTGCTTCACGGATTTAATTATTTCATAAAATATTGTCTTAATGCAATAATTTCTTGGGTCATTGCCAGGCTGCTAGGCATGGAGAATCTTTATTAATAAAGTATGAAACGTTTGCGTTTTCTGAAATTGGAAACCAATGCGTATCTTGTTTTTTTTTCTTTTCGGTGGAAAAATCCGCTTATGACATCCCCGCCCTTGGGCGGGGTGGGAGATAGTGTCAGACTTTTACTGACTAAAAATCCACTCCTGTTCCTTCGTTGCCTTTCGTACCAGGGCCGAGTCTTTCTCTTAGAATCAGACCATTGGCCCCAGTAGGCTTCGACCCTGCTAGGCCCCTACTGTTGCTGACATCTCCTTGAGGCGCGCGTGGAACAGCACGCGCCGTAATGCAAATCTTGTGCTTTACGTTTTGGGTTAAATCTTAATTAATGTTATAAAGACGTAAATGTGTTCCTTTATAGGTAGGTAGTATATATTATAAATGATGACCTCTGGAAGATATGATCCAATTATGACAATTGGGAACTTGATTGTGTTTACTGTCGTATAATATTTTGTACTAAACAACAAATAGGAATAGGTATTTGTTTGAGTGAGTCGTAGGAATGTCTCGCTATCTCTTTTCTACACACATAACTTAATGGTAGTGACGTCACATTTCAGTATGTGTATAATTCTTTTCTTTTTCTGGATTTGATAAATTCTTTCTATTTGTGATTTTCGATAAAGTTACTTTTTAATAAGGCATCACTGCTTACCATGCATTTTAAGCAAGCAGTGATCCGTGAGCAGTGGTTTTATAATAAAGTTTATAATTATTATTATCATCCTGTAGTATTGATACTACAGGATCATAATAATAACAAAAGCTGGTTGTAACAAAATTTTGAAATTGGAATAAGTTCTCTACGTACTGGTATTACCGCCGTCACGTCAACATACACTGTGATCTACGAATAATTAGCATGCTGGTGCATTACTCGCCCACGGTTACAAATCAGTTGGGCTTCACGATGCTTCCCCAAAACGCAGCACTAAGCGGATTTATAGCCTTATGCAAATGCCACCCGATATCATACTAGTACATTTTAGCCAGCATCCGAACAAGGTTCTAATGGAATTGATGCATTATAAAGGCGTAATCTGATGTTCAGTACGAGAGCAATGTGGTCAGATATGAGTTGGTAGACCAATTCCATGGCATTTAGTAAGTACGATCTGGATTTTATAGGGATTAGTTTAATGGGAATTTGAATTACATATTGATATTATTCGTTTTTTTTTTTTGTTTTAGTTGTTGATTTTAAAAATGAAACAACAAAACACCTAGGATCACATTGTTGTCCGTCTGTCTGTTTATCTGTCAAGACCTTGATCTCAGGAACGCATAAAAGCATCGAGTTGAAATGAAAACCATATACTCAAGTCTGCGGTTCCTTGAAGCTGTGAGAAAATTAAACTTCAGAATTAACGAAAAAAAAAAGATACGGCCGTTTATGTCACATAAAACCTGTATTTCGACACTCTCAAGGGAATCAAAATTCATAGGGTACTTCCCTTTGACCTAGAATCCTGAAATTTAGGACAAGGTAAGGTCTCATAGCCCAAGTATAGAAAAAAATCTGAAAATTGTAAATTTGTAGTTACATCGAAACGAAAACTTCTTTTACGATTCGAAAAAATCAGGTCAGATTCAGGAATTGAACTGTTTTCATAGGTAAGTTTGTATGGAACCGAGTGCGCGAGTCCGACTTGCACTTGCCCGGTTTGAAAGTGGCTCTAGTGAATGAAAAGTTGAAGGGGAATAGTTTATCTCAGTATGGTCATGTGAAGAGGAGGGGTAAAACGCATGTTACCAAAAATGTATGACGGTGACAGGTCGGAATGGAAGACAAAAAACATGTTGCGTCGACCACAAATAACATGAGACAACGGCAGGATGATAATGACTGGTAATATTGTTTAGTTGTAGTTGTTGGTTTGTCTCGTTTCGTCCAAATAATTATGCAACTATGAGGTGTTCTAGGTCGACTTGGTTTTCATTCACCGAGTGTTTTGAACGTAACGTGCGATGACGAACATCGTTTCAATACGACGAAACCCGCCGACACGGTTGTCTGCTTGTCGCAGACTCGATTACCGAATAAATATTTGTATGGCCTACAGATAACTGTTTCAGTCTGGGTGTTTGTGTATCTATGTGAGTTCAAATGTTTGTAAACGCACTTACGGTAGAGAAGTAATTCCTAATGTGCGGCAGCGTCCTAATAAGGATCCCATAGATAAGTACAACGCGATAATACGAGACCTAGGCAACGACCATTCAAGACAAGTTGACGATTTTGGACTTATAATATATATTATGTCAAAATTATATTTACAGATTTGAACTCGCATCCTCAAGCATAAAGGGCGGCGCCTGAACCAATGTACAATCACTACAAAATATTGCAAAATATTAGAAGAACTGTTACTCCGTGACGGATTAAAAATGGAAACGACCACCTAAATGGAACAATCAGAAAATTATGTCACAAAATGATTTCCTTACTTCGACAATAGTGTCGCATTCTAAAAAACAATTTCTATTTTCCAATTCCATACAATCAATACAACAAAATAATAATAAAGGCTATCTCTCACTGTGCTAATCCAGCTAGTTCGCGAAATATATGACGTCATAGATCGTCTCTATTATTCCATTAGAACGGTCCGGATTATCCCAGCGCTGACTTATGCGCTGTCCGCGACATTATTGCGGGAGTTATGGCCACCAAGCCGGTAGGAGGTAAACTTATAGGTAAGTTATTAGTCACCGTTAAGAGTATGGAAAGAAGGTAAGTTTAGCAGAAAAATAATCTAAAGTAATAATGTTACCTAAGCATAAGTATAATCCGCCTTATAATGTTCCCAGTGCTGGGACTCATGCCTCCTCTCTAGGAGACGGAATGGGCCGTAATCCACCACGTGAGCCCTGCGTGGACTGGCGGATGACACATGTCTTCGAACTTTTGGTTCTAGGACATGCCGGTTTCCTTACGGTGTTTTCCTTCACCATTTTGAGTGCAGCTAATATTGCCTGGTCCATTGTTATAGAAGTAGTTTTTTTCACAAATGTGGCATGTGCTAGTAGGTAGGTGGTTTATTAATACGCGCAATAACCCTAGAGCCAGTCTATTTTAGATAATACGTAGTGACATTTATGGCGCTATACATTAACTATTTAAATAAACTACGAAATGTTGCTTCACGCAATTAGAGTTCTCCGCGTAATTTGAACATAATACAACAGCTCAAAATCGTCTACAAGGCAGTAGCCCAGATCAGACATAACATCCGTCTGGTCGGAGGATCCTTCCTTTTCAACGGAGGTTTGCGGGACTTTGCGCCCTGTTCCGCATATCTCTAAACATACCTGTGTATTTGCCCCTTCTTGAAACATGATGTGCTATATAACAACATACTATATGTAGGTTTTCATTATCACTTGTCCTTATCCCAAATTATTTCGGGTCGGTACCCATTCGTAAATTCTTTCACGAAGGAAAACCAAAATGAAACTTCACAATTACTCTGTAGATAAAAAGGTAAGTTTCTCAGTTCAGATATTACATTCGTTTGTTACGTTCCTAGCCAGACTTACCCACATTTATTTTCTAAATATTCCTCTCAGTTCTCAGTGGTTTGACGTACCAAGCATACTCCGTTCCTTTGCAAGCAAATGACAAAATTCCAACAAACTATGAATGTTTGCTCACTGTGTATTTTTCTGTACATTTCATTAGAATTCACAGTTGCTGCATTGTGCCGGGGCACTGCACAGAGAGCAGGTTTCACTTAACTAAAGGCTTAGACCGTCTTAGCATTCTGCACTCTTTTCCTTTATATGAGCAAAAGTCTGGAAGCACCTGCAAAAGATTCTGTTTAGGGGTATGAAGTTTACGTTACAAAGCTTTTGTAGCAAAGTAAAAAGGTCCTTGCAATGGTGTTTTAGTAATAGTGCTAATTGTGTTTTAAGATGTAAAATTTCTAAGCGAAGCTCTGTAGTCGTGTTTTGGTTTGAAAGGCCTGCCGGCGAAATTTCAGGCATAAGATCCGTTTCAATTAAAGCTAGCAACGTATCGACCTACCTATGATGTTGCTTGTCTATCTATACCTAGATTTCAGATTCAACACTAAATGCTTATTTATTACTATTATTAATTAATTAATTGCTTACTACTCCTACAGTGTGTACTAAAGTGTATAGCAAGCCAACAATCTACAAATTAAAAAAATGTAATACAAACATTTATGCTTGAGCTTTACTGTTTTATAAAAATATGTCCAATTTCGTTTCATCGGTGTTTCCAATATACAAATGTATGGGGTGGCTATACTATTTATGAAAGCTATGTGTATTAACTTACGAATATACAGCAGCTTTTTATTTTCAATTCTCATGAATCCTGCTTCTGTCGGTAATATTCAAAAACAGCAAAGTCGCAAAGTTTTTGAAGCAAGGCTTGAATAGGATTATAGGCTCGGGCCGGGCGTATATTTCTTACTTTGTGGTATTAGCGCTGTCAGACTGCGTATTTATGATATCGCCTATTTTTTCCTGCTGCTAAACATACTAACGATTAACAGCGTAATGTATTAAGAGAACATGGAACATGCCATAACAATGAATAATCATATGTTTTCCCAGAATGGCCAGTCTTGGCAACTAGTTTGGCGATTGCTAATATAATATACTGTTAAAAGGTTGAGACCATTTTACTAATCACTTTTGTTAGGAGTTCTCAGTTCTGAGTTTCTCAAATAATAGAATAAAACTTTACAAGTTAGACAATTTGACTTAAAATGTGTCCTTAAGAGGGCCCCCGGCCCGTCTATCGTATACCTGAGCATGAAAAAGCTTGTCGGTTCTTTCAACGCAATGTTGGATAAAAAGAGTAAAGGCGAACAAAGAAAGGACACCTGGAAGCTCTGTTGGTTTTCGGTAATTCCGTCATAAATCGGTTAATACGTATTTTTTTTAAACTTTTATAGTTTTTGGATAGCATTTTTGTTTCCTATAAAAATCTTGATTAAATGTGCAAATATACATTTTGTTGTTTTTTTTTTATATAAATTCATTATAGAGGGCCAAAATTCACGCAAAATAGCAGATTTTCAAAGGTGTTTATTGATTAGTTTTACTCAAGTTTATAATTTAATTTTAATACAAACCTAGATAATATTCACAAGTTAAGTATGTGTTTCCAAAATATCTTGAGAGAAAGATGTGTAATAACGCCATAACCACGTAAGAGCGGTTGTACGAAAATGTATCTTGGGTTAGACACTCTTAATTAAAAACATGAATTATTCATTTTAAATGACCAAACTCATAGTTTAAAGAAGAAACTGAGGAAAATGTAGTCATTATACAATGTTGGAACTTCATCAGTCAATGTAATGTTTCGTGTACATTGTTCTACGTGACCTAGTTCAGTGCTGAGTGTACCTATCTATCCTTTACTACATATATACATGCATACAGGAGCAGCCTTTAGGTGTGTCATAGTAGACTATATTGTCTTTGTGAGCCGGCTTCAGTGGTTGATGCTTGCAATAGATCTCGTCGAGCGAGAATGGACGGAGTTAAGTTTTAAACTGAACTTGTAGGGACTATTGTTTTCACATATTGTAGTTAAGTTTTGTGAAGTGAAAACACAGTATTGTGATGAAAGGTACTCTGTGATAGAATAAATTATGTATTGAAATCGATAATGATTTACATGACTAGGTTATTACGTTAATAACCATCTTAGAAGGTTTTAAATATTGAAGTCTTTATAATATTTCGGTACCCGATGGTAAGTATTTTAATTTTTTATAGCAGTAATGTACCATCTTAAGAAGTCTGCACTCCGCTACAGTTCGCAGCTTGCACCTGCGGTCCGGGTGGCGGGTGACGCATGGCCGGTCCAGTCATTATAGTGCCGTTAATCAATAACCCGACGACACACAAAATCGCACCGCACTGCACTCCGCAAAATTACTCCATTGGTAATTACACGACGGAGTGGCCTCCGATTGGCCAATCGTCTCTCAAAGGACGTTAATCGACCAATCAGAAAGCAATTTTCGTTTCTCGAAACGAAATTTTTTGGTTCATGTCTTCTGTTTTTTTTTTTTCACAAGATACTGTCGATCTTTTCAGCTTACAATTCAAATGCCATACGTGCAACGCAAAAAAAAACAAACTTCTGAAGAATTATTAAGATTGGTTGTCAATACCACATGGGATACCTAGTAACTTATGCCACAAACGTTTTATTTTGAGATGAGAAATCATCAAATGACTTCTTTCTCTCTAGGAAGCGGGCGGGTGTGTCAGATGTTTACTGGCTAAAACCCACTTATGTATCTTCGTTTACCCGTTGTATTCTTAGGGCACGGTAGGCAACTTTTTCAAACATCCCCGTAGCCCTAGCAGGCCATGGGTAGTGTGAAAGCGAAGCCCGGGGCCCCGGGATGAAGGCAAAGAGGGAACAGGAGTGGGTTTTTAGTCAGTAAAAGTCTGGCACTATCTCTCGCTCCACCCAAGAGCGAGATTTGTCATTAGATGATTTTCCCACCTTAAAAAAAAAGCCCTAGCAGGTTACCTACTGAAACTTCTTTGAGGCGCGAGTGGAACACAACACGCCGTCGACTTGGGCTTAGTCCTTACCGGGCGTTCGGACGGCAAGCTGCTGCATTGCTCGTCGTCCGCAAGTCCGCACCTACAGTAACCGAAAATCTCCTTCCAATTTCCGACGGCCAAGACAGCTCCTGTGGTGGTGGCTGGGTCGTGAGAACCTCCTCCAATTCTCTCACGGTTACGGCCTTCTCCTTCACTCATACACGACGCAGCAAGAGGCAACTGCTTCTTATTCTATCTCGCTCTGGATCATGGCCTAAAACGTGAGAGGTTACAGCCACTCGCCTCCACAAGCACGGTGGTGCTCCGCCCAGGCGAGGCAGACTTTCACCGTATGCACCAGCGTGTCTTTTGCACGAGCGTTTCGTCCACTTGAATCCAAAACAGGAACCTTCCGAACTGGCCATAGCTAGTGAGGACTTGCGTCAGGTGGAAATTGAGAACGCTGTAGTGCCTCTTTAGCCAGTCCCTAAAGAGGGAACTTACCACAGCGTTTGTGGCGTGCCCGGTGCTAAAGGTTGTATTTAAATTCAGCTTCCGACTCTTTTACTTGTTAATGAACACATTTAAGTCGAAATGAATCCTTCAACCTCATTATAACTAAAAAAAATAAAAGGCAGAAATAAAAGTGATCTGGTAATCCCAAAAACACAACGGGGAAACTGGCAAGTCCTAAACAAATATGTGGGAATGGCCATGAACCGTCCATTCATTCCAAATGGACCCTCGGCATGGGACTGAACATTTGTTGAAGGGAATTAATTCCGTAAGGACTATCGAGTTTTTCTGGGACGAAGATAAAATAAATAAAACTGTTACGGATAGCGACACATGTTTGATATTTTAACTGAAAAGAGATAACGTTTAAAATACGCAGAATATGCAAAAATGTGTTTGATAAAAATAATTCTCATTTATAAAATACAGAATCGAGGAAATTTTTAGTTTACTTGGTATTTGGTTTTGTTTTTTGTAAAATAAGGTTTTATGTTATGTATTTTCTCTCTTTAGTCGTCGTTCTCCAAAAATAAAACTATAAAGTGAGCAAGTTGTACATTCCATCCCACTTTTGACATTTGTGCTATTTCTGTAATAACTGAGATCACCCACCAGAGTGGACTGTACTCAGCTACATACCCCTTCCGAGTGTGCAGGCTTGTTCATAGTACATAGATCTACACACTATACGATCGCAGCAATCGCGTTTCATTTGCTGTTACTTATTGAAGAGTTCCATTGTTTATTTCCAAAGATCTTCATCAGATCCTGATATATTTTGTATTATATACTGAAACCTTTCCTGAAAAATATACATTCTAGCAACAAAAATCCTATCTCAATCTGATCAATAGATTTGTAGAAAATTGCGGGTCAAATACAGAGGCTCTTTTTTTTAAAGTTAATTAAAAATGTTTACATGTAACATAAGATCTCACAAAGAAAACTTATGGTTTATTCAATTAGACGATGCAACTTTACCCATTCACGTTTCTCCAACACAACTTCTGTGAAACTTTACACACACACATTTCACACTCAAGACTCGACTTCCGAAGGTGAATTATAAGAAATAAACAGCAAAATTACAATGCTTTTGAACATTCAAGAGTGCTTGTGGAGGTTTCTGTGAACAAAAATATTCCAAGTATAATAAACACTTAGCGAGTTGCCCTAACAATGAATGATGGAACTGGGTTGAAAACTGATTAGGGTTCAGGCCCAAATGTTTCAGACAGGACTCTGTTTGGAGGACGCCATAGGTGTCGCTACATTGTGTATTTTTGTCGCAAAATTCAATCAGAAATTATGGATTTAATCCGTGACTGACGTCCATCATAAAGCGACGGTACGAGCGCTCAGTCTCACAAAAAATGCGAAATTCAGAAACATGACCTCATGGTGCGCCAAATTTTGTATTTTTTTTTCTTCACACCCCTTTTTATTTTTCTAAACTCGTACTCTAAAACCCGCTCTTCTACCGTTTTTTCGGCACGAAATTTACTGAATTGTGCACTAGTGCGGAAAAGTGCTCGAGCTCGCCCCCACCGCCATGTATAGAACTTGTCGTATCAGGCTGGGCGTAACACAACCTCCACGAGTCATCGGCCAACCGCTGTTTATTTATTTCTTTGTAAGTTTATTGAAAAACGTCATTTGATACACGTGGTTTATTACTGCAGCACTCGGCACCACAACACTCGTCTGCGGCTCAGGCGAATTCGGTCGCAATGATAAACTTTCCCCACTTGCATCAAAATTTATTATTTCAACAATGGCATTATTTAAAAATATAATTTTCAAGACGGTGCTGAAGAAAAATCCCTGGTAGGAGTTGGGGGAAGCCTTTGGACAGCAGCAATGGCATTGGAAAAATATTTCATGTTTTCGTCTCATAAAACGCCAATACGATTTATTTATCTAAAATTACCTGAGTAGGTACCTAGCCTATTATTTTGCCAGAAACAAATCTCTCGCTGTCCACTTTGTAGAACTAACTTCGCTTTTATTGCTTTTTTTCCTCACACAAATCGAAAAGCATTGAATTCCTTCTAATATATTGATTTAGGAGTGTGTACACATTGATCGAACCGCGCGTACTCACACGCTTTATTTTTGTGGAGTGCTCTAGGAATGCCAACACTTATTTGAGGACTATATATATCTACGTGCCCAATCAAAAATCTCTACGGTTTTTCGCTATTATTTCGGTTTCATAATTTTTGTGATATTCGTCATGTTACTTGGAGAAGGTGTTGCACGTTTTTTTTCTTCCATTTTGTTCTATTAACCGTCACTCTATCACTAAGTTTTCTTTCATAATTATCATTTCACACATAATTCATCCATTTTTTTTTTGTCCTGCTTCTGGCTCTCCATTTATTTACATTCATATTCATACCTCCGATACTTACATTTCATTTTATCTTATTTTTATTTAAAGCGTGATTCTCTTACCTCCTAGTCTCAGTTCAGCAGCTGCCTGCGCGCTGTCCAGGTCCCTCTCGGCGAAGCACTGGTACATGCCTCTGTGCGCCCTCACGACCCCATGGACCCTAAGCACCCTTTCGCCGCCCCCCACTGGGACACCGTCATGCAACCATCTGACGCGAGCGTCGCCACCTTCCACGGAGCAATTGAAGGTCACTGCACTTCCTGAGTTGGCTACCTGTAAGGAAATGAGGCTTGAAAATACATATAAAAACTTACACTTAGATAACTAAAGCCAGAAGCAATATAAATCAAGATTTTATTGAATAAGAGCTGTTTTTGAAACAACATGCAGCAGATATATGGCCATAAGTACATCTTACAATCTGATTGCACTGGCATAAGGCTTTGACTTGGCACAAAGTTTAATGTAGCATCCAAACCTAATCATTATTTATAAATTCGTATCAAAACATTTGAAATCCAGCTTGTATAGCATACAGTAGGAGCCATGAGGAAAAGTATGAAATGGATACTCGTGGTCCTAGAACACAAACGACAACTGAATAAACATAGGCGTGATTGTAATCAGTCTGACACGCCCTCTCACTCTACCTTAGAGCGTCAGAAGTCATTAGATGATTTCCCATCTTACAACAAAAGCTTGTATGGCATTGTATTCTGGTCAGTTTCACCACCTATGGTATCAGGTGACAGAAAAGAAATAAATTAACTTAATCATCGCAACTGTTGGAACTCGATAAACAAGCGACAAATACGCGCGAGGCGACTCAAGACGATCCTGCGAGCTTGCCTCATAAATTATTCAAGAGCACATCACCTAGTGACTACATCACGCGGATCAAACTGGATTACTAGGGCTGCGAGCAAATGGTACGGGCATCTACATCTACCAGTCTTTGATCCAATGTGTTCGGTTTTCAATTATGCTTAGTATTGGCACGGCATTTATTTGCTCAAAATGTAATGAAATTCAGTTGGTAACGAGGCGTTTAAGGATTAAGCACCTAAATGCACATACAATTTATTTATTTGCGTGTCAAATAGCCATCATGGAAACTAACTGAACAAATGCCTCTTCTAGAGTAACAGACTGTATTATTGTTATTATTATAGATATTTATTACTAGCTGTCCCCCGCGGTTTCACCCGTGTCTGCTCTGTTTCTGCAAGTTTTAGCGTATTGTTATATAACCTACATCCTATATCGATAAATGGTCTATTCTATACTTCTGTTTTTTTTTATTCGAACCAGTAGTTTCTGAGATAAATGCATTCTAACAAACAAATAAACTCTTCTTTCGTGTTATACAAGAGGGTGAGAACATTGCACTGAACTCCGTAAGCTCTCAGATTCTTTGCAATTTAGATTCACGTTGTGCTTTAGACCGAGTTGTTACTTTTTTGACTGGTCTACTGCACTGTCCTCTCATTACCGCTGCGTTGTACTGTAAAAAGAAAAGACAAGAGTTTCCACCGTGTTCGAATTTTAATCAAACATAATTGCATCGAATGCACATTCGTCCGTTCACCAAAATGTGGACCAACTGGTCCGCGTTCAGATCTCGTTAGAGTTACACGCACTCAAAATCATTACCACTTTACAATTGCCATTTTACCATTACCATTTTACCTATCTAATACCTAAGTGTTGTAGTGATTTAGTGTAATATTTTCCTTACAACTTGAGACTTTAACTTACCATACAAACCCTATCCTATCATCAATACGCGAAAAGAGTGTTCGGTCACCATAGCACCAGCACTACTTTTTACACATAGTTTCTTCTCGGATCTTTATCATAGGACACAGTTATTTGGAACCGTGTACTAGCTTCTGAAGTTTCATAAGTGTTCATGTACAATTACTTACTTTTCTGTACTAATATTATAAAAATAAATTTTGTATTTTAGTTTGTAATTAATAAAATCAAAAACTGCTGGACCGGAATTTAAAAATTCTTCACCAATAGAATCTTACACTTTATCATTGAATGACGGACGGGTGAAGCTGCTGGCAGAAACAAATGTAAAATAAGAAATATTTTAAGTTTGAAAGTACACGTCATGGTTTTGGTGTAATCCTTTCCATGTACAACGAGATCTCCGGTATAAGAGGAATTGACTTATTCTCTGTCGGAAGCATAACAGCAATAAGGAAGTGATAGGGTGGTCTATTGATAGTCGAGAATGTTCACAAGCGGCTTATATCGATGACATGTCCGGTCCACTGACAACCCTATGACAAGGGATGGCTAGCCATTCCGTTCCGCTCCTAGGAACTCTATTCAGCGGAGTACGGGAATATTATTTATTGTTATGATCAAAGATATACGTGTTACATATTATGTTTACCTCTAGAGTGTTTGATGTTGTAGTGGCAAACAGGAGATATATGAGATTGTGGTGAATTATTCACAGGTTAATTTTAGGGAAGAATCAGATGTGAGTGAGTAGGGTTGTTCTATAGTTATTTTAAAATGTAGATTTTGATTACATAAGGTTAAAAAAAAGCTAAGCACGTATTTAATGTATTAATATTTACATTATATATTTATTTAACTTACACATAACAGTAATAAACGAATAAGTAAACTGATTTGCATCCGTACACTTCCAGTAAGATTCAGTTGAAAACCAGCGTCAGGTTGGTTTTTGATGAACTGGACTTATTTGGCCTGCGCCAATTAAGTGCTAACACATTGACACACAATGTGTTAGCTTTCTTTTGTAATCTTAGGTTTCTACATGTAGTTTCTACGCTAAGTGTATGTATGTGTCAAATAAATATTTTTCTTTATTTCTTTCTTTCTTCCCTCTTTCTTTCTGTATTTCTTTTTTCTTTCTTTAATAAAGAGGTCAGATAGGTGAACATTTTATTCTTTTTTTGTAGATAACAGTTAATTATGAACTAAAGGGACAAAACAATTGAAGAAACTTGGTTTTAAATTCATCAATTTCGCGTGCCAAGCGCTGCCAGTAAACTTCTGATCTTAGGATAAACTAATAAAAACACTTGTTCAGTTGGAAATCAAATTAGGTACTAGAAATATTAACTTGTGAATTAAATTACTGAGAATCAAGTCTGCTTTGAGCTAAGTTTGAGAATTAATTAAAAATCAGAATAAATGTTTTATATCTGAGCTGAGACAATAGACGTCTGTCAGTTGGGAAGGCCATTCAGATAGACTGATTTGCTTATCGTAAATAGTTAATTAGTTTTTCAAAGTGATCAATATATAAGAGGAAACTTTCATTTTGATACAATTCAATTTTATTAATTATATCTTAGGTAGGTGAAGTGTGCACGGGTTTGCGGATGACGAACAGTGGATAGCTGGTAGCTAGGTTTAAAGAATCTTTATTTCTCATAAGAACATATTACAAACGTTCACTAATATGAGATTTAATTTTTTTATTAAATAGTTGTCGTCTAATGACGAAGCATGCAATACACCTTATAGTACAATTACAATTATGTATACACAATAAGCTTACAACATCACGTAATACTACGATACAGTATAACAGGGCACAACAAAATCATTGAAGACAAACATATTGTAGGTACATCTAACACAATATGGCACAGCTGACTGACTAGACGTCACCGAGGTACCCTCATAATTTGCTTTGTGAGAATAAGAATCAAAGAGTATGACCGTTAGGGATAACCACTTGTGTGTATATGTAGGTGTGTGATTATATGTAGCAGTGCCCAACCAGCAGCCAGCGCAATGTTGCTCCATCGTAATCTTGAAACTAGCTGTACAAGTCCTATCTTCAGTATAAAAAGTAGCTCGCCATCTAACCGTCCGGTAAGGTACAAGCCCGAATCCTCGGCACGTTAAGTTCCACGCGCGCCTCATGTAAGACCGATGGCTGCTGGAGCTACGGAAATGTCCGAAAAGGTAACCGAGGCCCTAAGACGCAAAAAGCAAGTGAAATGACACGGGTGAATTTCCGTCAGTAGAAGTCTGACACTCCTTGTCGCTCCACTCAGATCAGGGAAAGTAATGCGATGATTTTCCACTCCAAAAAATAGGTATGTAAAGAGTTTCTGATGCACTAGGTAAGCATTTTTTTGTTAAAGCTGATTGCACACCAGTTCACTAACTTGAATATTATAAAACTGTGAACATAAAAACTGGATGACATTCCTATAGTTCCATTGTTTGTTAATTGTTGAATGTTCTAGCTTCACGTAACAGTTTTTTCATTCACAACATTTCCTAGAAAATGTGAAATAGAGGCATAAAGCGTGTCATAGGATCGCAACGCAACTCACTCAGTCATTCATCTCGAAACATTTGAAACAGTTTAAATATTCCGCATTTTTACATGATAGAGAACTTTTCGCTACTATTGTCTCCAAGTTTACATTTCAGTGAACGAATTTTTCCCGTGAAATAATTAATTTATTCACAGGGTTTGCGCTGACAATAGTCATTTTAATAGGACGAGCTTTTTTGGAGGTTTTTTTTAATCGACTTGCTTTTGTGCACTGTTTCACCTGATAGTAGGTAAGCCATTATGTGGTGGACGACGGAACTTGCCCAGAAGTAATGTAAAATGTTTTCAGATACAGAGATGAGGCGCTGTAATAGCAAAAAAAGGTCCCTCAGTATTGTTCGCAGACATTTGATGCGCAGGGTGAGGGACAGTTTCAACAGTTACTTGAAAGGAAGAAAATTGCTAGTAAGTTTGACATTTCTCTATGGAGGCGATGGATACAATACATATCCATCTTAACGGACAATACAATACATATCCAACGGACGGCAAGCAATGCGTAGCTCGCCGTCCAACCGTCCGGTAACCGTCCGGACCGAGCCCAAATCGTCGACAGCGCGTAGTGTTCGTCGACGCGCGCCTCAAGGAGATGTCAGCAAAACCGTAGGGGCCCAGCAGGGTCGAAGCCTACTGGGGCCATAGGTAATGCGAAAGATATCCCAGTGAAAGACAGACACGCATAAAAAAAAACTCAAATAAATTTTCTCCTGTATTAGAGTAGGTATTAAGTTTTATTCCAAATTTCCTTTTTTTATGTATTTTTACTAACACTATGGATACTAGTCTGAAAATAAAGATATTGAATTGAATTGAAAATAGCATAACTTTAAAATTTCATTACACTAAACATATACCTGCTTCTCTTATAGTATGGTAAAGGCGAGATAGATAGTATAATCAATAGATTCGTAATCCTTAGTGTGGAAATGCTATTATTTCACGCTAACTTAATAAACAATTCCAAGTTTAAACGTGGTCCGATTTCGAGCGATATGAGGAAGGAGAATAATTTTATAAAACCCCTGGTAACAAGCGTTCGAATTCAGTGGAATTTCATCAACTTTGATCCGTTTAATTAGTTTTTCATGGAAGTCTGGGCTCGGACTTCTGTAACTGATAATAATTCCTTTAACTAGGCATTTCATCATAGTCATAATCATATCGCATTTTAAGAAAAAAATAGAGATGAACATAAAAATGAAAAGAGTTTTTTTTTTTAAAGCAAACTATCATTAAGCTTCGAAGCAGGCTCGAAACCTACTGTGGCCAAGGGTCTGCTTTCTGAAAGGAAGACTCGGCCATGGTATGAAAGGCAACGAAGGAACAGGAGTGGGTTTTTAGTCAGTAAAAGCCTGACACACCGTCACAGCTCCGCCCAAGAGCGGGGGATATCTTAAATATTTTTTTTGAAAAAGGTGCACATCGTTTCTTGACTCTCATAGTCCGATAGGACGGCAATCCAACACAATGGAAGGGAAACCAAGGGCAAGACCAACGGCTTTACTTAGTTTTTGAGACACGAGCTGTCACGCTACTAACGTTCATACTTCAGGCTGCTACTCCAAAACTTAATAATTTTTTACGTGATTTTGAAAACGAATCTAGAATCGTATGCTTAACAGGTGCGCTTGAGATCACGAAATCAACAAGGCAGTTAAAAATTATTTGAGGTGTCACCACGTGACATGTCGATAGCGCATGTGTTACAAATATATTTATGGCAATTGTTATTGCTGGTAGAATGCAACCGAGTGCGGCGCCTGAGAACCAACAATTCCGCCGACACAGCGCCCGTGCCCCAACTTGTCTATATTCGATGAGCGCGCCACTAGGATCACATCGCGCGATGTGTCCCGTGTCTCTGTGATCTGAATACTTATTTTTCAATTTTTGCAACGTCACCCAGCGCTGACGGGAATTTAGCTGCTCATCCAAACACAGACGTCGGGCGCTCGGGACAATTGTGTTTTCTGTAAGCCCTCCTTATGTAATAAAAGAAAATGTTGGAAGGTTATTCTTGTCCTGAAACGTACGCTGTTTATTCTCTGACAATTTCGGAATAATGCGATCAAGTTGTGCGTATTGGTCACGTTCGACTTACGGAAGATAACATTTAAATTTTCCGTAGAAATTCTCGGGAACAAGTAAATTGGACGTTGAAAGACTTTTGGAATAATACGTAGTGTGCAAACAAGATAAGTAGAGTTACTCTTATTTATACTTCAAGTGCAAAAGTTACGCCTCGCAGATGCGCGCACTAGAATATCTTTGTCTTATTATTGTGCATGACAAAAAAAAAAACTCCACTTCAAACTATGATCACAACTTATGAGACGAACAAAAACTAAGCGAAATAAGACTGTTTAAATAAAATCCTCACCTGCAGTTGCGGATGCACGCTGACCACCAGCCTAGAGCGAACTCTGAGCCGGGCGTCCCTCCTCTGCTCCCCGAACTGGTTGTGTGCTCTGCAGGTCCAGACTCCTCCGTCTGACAGCTGGGCTCGTCTGATGATAAGAACTTGCTCCGATACTGAGATCCTGATGCTGTTCGAGACAGGGCTTAGGCGTCCGTTGGAGTGGCGGAACCAACTGGAATAGATTGAAGATTTGAGCAAACGACTTGTAATTGAGTGAGTATTTTAAGAACGAGTTTAATATGATAGGCTATGCGGAACATGTTCCAACATAGTTTCAATGTGGGATTTAAAAAAATAATATACGTTGCCACTAGAAGGACATAGGTAAATTTTCTTTACCAGAACTCACAGCCAGCTTGCGTGTATGACTAGATTTGTATGAGCGGAAAGGAAGCTGAAAGAAGTGTGTAAGAATTATAGCAACTATAGTTTCTGCCTACCCCCATGGGAAAAAGGCGTAAAAATCTTGGTATATATTATGTTCACATACCATCAAAAGAAATTATGCGTTTATAAAATAGTAATAGTAATAGTAGTAGTAGTAGTAGGTAGTAGTAGTTTGCAAAATAGTAATTTTTGATCAAGTTGCCTTCATTCAAGTAATTAGTTTTGATTCTAGGAAAATCCTAATTCCCAATGAATATAATGATTCCCTAATGAATCAGTGATCTGAAAATTAATGGGTAATGAAATAGATGTAGGACTGGTAATTGAATTTAGAGAATTGCCTCGATATTGAAATGTCTCTTCCACGAACTTTCTTTATGGACTTCTAACCTTACACTTGACAAACAACTAACTCGGCGTGATTAGGAGTAAATTCCAGATTTTCTAATAAATGTATCTTCGTCTACTAAATTTATTCCAGCTCCGTGGAATGTATTTTAGAAATATATTTATTCTGCCAATTCAGATGGCCTGGCTAAACAGCTGGCTGCTTTGCGGGAACAAAGCCAAGTGGGCTTCCCATTGCAACTATCTATCACTAAAGTTTTTGTGTTATGCACTTTCTATCTCTATAATGTCGTTTAGTAAAATGCGCAGATTTGTGGCAGTGTGAAACTAGAATGTATGTGTCTGTGTGACTAATAACAGATACAGTACAGGCTTACGTCAATTAGTAGCAATGTGTGCCACTTCTGAAACGAAAGTTTTGGTTTAATCTTTCTCAGTACCTATAAGTGGGTGGTGGACTCCCAATCGCACAGCATACGAGTCGGATGTCTCCGCCTTGAGGCACCATCTCGTCTTCTGATACGGACAGCATTCTCGGAGCCATGCTTGATGATGCGTCTGCAATAAATGTTTCAATTCATCAGACTTCTCTTTGGGATTGTTCAAAAGAGTTACTGTGGTCGTAGAACTCAAAAGGCAACTGAAGAAACAAAGGTGGGTTTGAGTAAATAAAAATTTGATACTTCCTCGCGCTCCTCGTTCACTCCTACCGAGTGAGAGGAGTTGAGTGACGGCACGGTTGTCGCAATGGTTGAAGAATCGGTTGCTGCGCTGTGTATCGCAGGTTCGATTCCCGCATGGAACAAATAGTTGTATAATTGTATGACCTATAGTTCCTGATGTGGATGTCTTGTGTATGTAAGTTTACATGTTCATGAACGCACTCACGCACGCACACATTCACGTGTAACGCATTCCTAGTGTGGGGCAAAGTTTTTTTTAAATTTTTGATTACTCTCCCTGTCTCAAAAACACGTGTCCTTTGACACCAACCAAACTTGTCCATATGAATATAACAATTAGTTTGCTAAGCATACAGCTGCTCAATATGCAACCTTTCCAACTTTTCTTTTGAATTGTTGGAGGATTGTGTTGTATGATATTGTATGTTTATGGAAAATGGAAGGTTTGGTATGTGGTACTCACGTGAAACAGTAACCATAGCAGGAGGACTCCGTCTCTTCTCGCCAGTCAGCGCATGCTGTGCTTCGCAAGAGTACGAGCTGCCATCGTCAGGTCGTGCGTCGCGGACCACTAGGATGTCACTGCGGCTGCCTCCCACTATGTAGCGACCACCTGGAACAAGACTATCGTGTTAAAAATCATCTTACATATTAGGATTCCGTACCTCAAAAGGAAAAAAACGAAACCCTTATAGAATCACATCTCGGAAACGCATGGAGGTATTGAGTTGAAATTGTGAAAAAATCAAACATCTAAGTTAACGAAAAAAAAAGATACGGTCGTTTTTGTTGCAAGAACAGTGTCTTTCGACACTCGCAAGGAAATCAAAATTCATACGGAAGTACCCTTGACCGTTCACTCAGAATCCTGAAATTTCGTGTAAAGCAAGGTCTTATAGCAGAGTTACAGGAATAAATCTGAAAACAGTAAACTTTTGTTATGTCACAAATGAAACATTTTTGCTATTCGGAAAAATCGTCAAGACTCCATTCGGGAATTTAACTATTTAAATTTGGTAAATTTGTACGGAACCCTCTGTATGCTCTGCTCTGTGTCCGACTCGAACTTGCCAACTTTTTTTTTCGATTAAATGGCTTAAGATTTGCATTAGTATTTCTCACACACGGATTGAGCACGAAGTATTTACACCGATGCATATGAATACCCTTATACTCGTACTTTATATTCTAACGATTTAATCGAGCAAAGAAGCAAATATTCAATGTCATGCTTGAAAGATCTCGACTGATGAAGTCTACGCTCCGTCCAGCACTGACCCATATCCAAAGCTTCGAGAATTTTCAGCTCGAACTTCAAAATCGTTTCGTTTGCCTCGGAAGTTCCGTGGACGAATACAATGATGGGTTCGTTGAAACTGTCCATACGGTCAGGTCTAAGTTCTTTACGACTGAAAACAAATAAGAACAAGTGGCTCTTAGATCAAACTCTCGAGCTTACCAAACCCACTGCGAATCTAGCAAACGACCCAAGAACTAGATTGACGAGATTAGGATGGCTCTGAAGCAGCTTAATAACAGCAAGGCGCCGGGGGATGACGGAATTACGGTCGAACTCCTGAAGGTGGGTGGGAAACCGATCTTTAAGGCCCTTCAGAAGCTGTTTGATCCCATCATACTTGAGGGCAAACACCACAGGCATAGAGCAGAGGTATGGTGGCACTCTTCTTTGAGAAAGCTCTGCGTCTCGTTGCTCTGTTAAAGAATTACAGGCCCAACTCACTTCTGAACTATGTCTACAAGCTGTTTTCTAGAGTCATCATGAACCGTCTCGCACATAGGTTCGACGACTTTCAGCCTCCCGAACAAGCCGATTTCCAAAAAGGCTTCAGAACCGTAGACTCCGTATATAAACTATGGCAGCTTATACAGAAGACCGAGGAGTATAATCTGCCTCTCTGCTTAGCGTTTTCGGATTACGAAAAAGTCTTTGATTCGATCGAGACTTAAGCTGTGCTGCAGTCTCTCCAACGGTACCAGATTGTGGAGGTGTGCCCCGCTTGGGCAGAGCAACGCCGTGTCCTCGTGAGGGCGATCGGCGGCGGCAATCTCTCGCGCCGGGCCTTGGTACAGGCCATGGTCCGGAGCGAGGAAGAGTGGCAGGCGGTCGCCTCCTTCTGCGAAGCAGTAATGCTAGCAAAGGAGGCGGCCGATCGCGTGAGGCAACGGTCCTCACGCCCCAACCGCCGCTGGGATTCTGATCCCAATTTCCGGCCACCGTAGGCGCGGGCTTGCGGACGGCGAGCAATGGGTGGCTCGCCGTCCGATCGTCCGGTAACATCCGGACCAAGCCCGTCGTCGACGGCGCGTACTGTTCCACGCGCGCCTCAAGGAAATGTCAGCAAATATACGTAGGGGCCCAACAGGGTCGAAGCCTACTGGGGCCACGGGTAGTGTGAAAGTGAAACCCGGGGCCCTGGGACGAAGGCAAAGAAGGAACAGGAGTGGGTTTTAGTCAGTAAAAGTCTGACACTATTTCTCGCTCCACCCAAGAGCGGGATTTGTCATAAGATGATTTTCCCACCTAAAACGCCACTATGTCAGTCCGGCAGGCTTCAGGACCAGACCTCGAAACCTGTCCTTCTGCAGCGGGGTGTGAGGCAGGAAGACGTTATTTCTCTGAAACTGTTCACGGCCGCAATGGAGGATGTTTTCAAGGTTCTGGACTGGAATGAACTAGGCATTTATGGCAACGGCAAGTATATCACTCACCTTCGATTTGCCGACGACATAGTAGTCATGGTTGAGACTACACGCGAGCTCAGCACAATACTCAAGGATCTCAGTAGAGCTTCCAAAAGAGTGGGAATTAAAAATGAACATGGAAAAAACCAAAGTTATGATAAACAATTATGTAGCACTAACTTCTATCAAGATTGAAAAGTCTACACTCAAAGTTGTGGACGATTATGTTATCCTCGGACAGACAATTCAGTTGGGTAGGTCTAATTTAGAGAAAGAGGTCAACTGTTGAATCCAACTCGGCTGGACATCGTTCGGGAAGCTGCGCGGTATCTTCTCGTCCAATATACCACAGTGTATCAAGACGTAAGTCTATGGGCAGTGCGTGTTGCCAGTGATGACTTATGGCTCCGAATCGTCAACCAAAGGGCTATGGAAAGAGCTACGCACGCAGTTTCCGTGCGTGATCGAATCAGGAATTAAGATATCCGCAGGAGAACTATGGTCACCGACATAGTACGAAGAATCGCCAAACTTAAGTGGCAATGGGCAGGACACATTGCTCGCAGAACAGATAGCCGTTGGTGCTGTAAGGTTTTGGAGTGGTGACCACGTACAAAGTGATCATGAATCGGGCGCCATGTTTATCAACGATCAAGGAACGTCTTAAATGCTTTAATTTTTATCCATTTCCTGAACATTAAAAACTTTAAAATGTTGTTATATACTTGTATAAGGCCTTTACCTAAGAAATTGTTGTTTTATGAAACCGTACACTATGCACTGTAAAACCATGAAACCATGACTTGAAATTATATATAACAAATTTAAAACTAGGGTAACATGCTTTATATATAAAGTTTATTTGAATTTATAAGCTTAAGTTTATTGTTTTATTACGGAGTTTTCGTGCCCGCCTTCTTATAGCCAGAGTGCATCTCTTGACAATTCTAATAATCCCAAACACGGTTAGGCTACATTGATCCATTATAGAGTTTCGAAGCCTACCCTCCAGCTTCATCATCAGATCAGTTTAATATTATTCCCTCCCCTCTTCCTTTATTAAGTCACCGGCCATAAATATGTATAAACAAAGCAATTTTAATTGTTGCGACAGTTCTGCTGTGATCCTATAAGGAGTTTCGTTCCATATGTTCGAAGTTCATTATCAATTCAAAACAATATTCCCATGGGACCAAGTCGGAAGAAACCGGTGAAAATACATTAAAAAAAAAGTATTTACAGCCGAACATAGAACCTCCTTATTTTTGAAGTCGGCTAAAAACCGATCGTTTCCGCCAAAACAATTTCATGAAAAGTCTAGTGACTATATTCTGATCTCCTCACATACATTGGGACTGTCGTAGTTCTATTTGTCGGTAACAATGTCCATATCGTCCACACAGCGCCAGCGTCCAGGTCAAAGCATAGCTGAGTACACAAATAGGCTTTCTATTTGATTGAACTGCAGACTTCGCTGTTCGTACATCCATCAACATCCTCCTAGGAAGTTGAAGTGTCATAGACTGGGGGGTGGATAGGGGGATGTGCTAATCAGAAGGTGAGACAGAAAGGATACTTCGCACAAAACGATAACAAAATCAAATTTAATGGAACCAAATAATTATTATTATAAAACATGCTCACTGCATAACCTACTCATCTTTTTGAAGTTGGTTAAAAGTGAAAAAGCATTTAGAATTGATGTCGCTTAAAACTGGAGATTTTAAATGATTTCTTATGCTAACATAAAAGAAAAATGACAATTATGTTCATTTAGATCAATAATACCAGTACCGAACAATCATTTCCAACTGCAGGACAAAAACTTCTTTTCATTCGAAAAACCATGAGCATTAATCTCTACGCATAGCTCCCAAGGAAGGCTGCCGGCTTACATATGTATGTCCAGGTTTTCGCACGATGTTCGGTTGGTTACTACTTATTTATGTATGTGTGAATTTGGGGACCCCACTTTTATTGTTTGGCGCTTCTGAAACCATTTTATGTGTGCAGGTAGTGAAACGCTCATGACTTTGAAATTAGGAGACAACTTCGATCGAGTGCACTTACCCATTTATAGCGCAGGGGTGACACCATTTGACCGACGCGGCGTACTCTTTGTGTTGGACAGTCGCCGCCAAAAGTGACATCATAGAAATTGTAAAAAGCTTTGCAAGCCACACAGACAAAAGAATTGGAAAAGCTATTTTAAAGCTAAAAAAATTAAACCGCTTTTATTTTTCTGTGTTGATAGAATTGCAGAGACTTTTGGCTGAACTTTTTTGTGGGTGAAACTTGACCCATTTACCATTACAGAATCAGAATCTGGAGTGTACATCGAAATATGTTTTTTTCTAAATCACTACATTGCATTTACCTATGTGGCCACACTCTTTGAAGTGATCCCGATCACATTCCCAAGCAAGACGTGTTGGGTTGGAATCCTCAGGGAAAAAGAAAACATGACCATCCCCGTCTGATCTGGCGCCGTACCGTATTGGCAGAAGCGGCGAACGACACGAAGCGAGGTGGAGCGTGAAGCTCAAGATCGTTCTCGATGGACGATGGACGCGCTTCTGCCCCATTTAGGGGATTCTTATAATATAAGAAAATTTTTACAGAGTGGTCCCCCGACTGCGATGGAAATTTCAGTTTTGTAGATCAAGTCGTTTTCGAAATTCCGTATTTAGTCAATGAGTGACTACTTTCTTCACTTTTATATATTAACAAACATCTTGTTTTTTGATTTTTAGTTTATTTATTTGACATGGCAGTCGTTTTTTTAATTATTTGTTTTTTTTTTCATATTTATTTTTATTTTTATTAGTAAATTCCCCATACAAGTAATGCGTTTTTGCCAACTTAGTTGTAGTTTATTGATGCCCTTTTTGAAAAAGTCTGCTGGACGGGAGGCAACACATATTAAAATGACATTTTTAATTGTTTCTCGGTTACTTAATTTTTTCCCTGCGAAGAAGTAATCCAAATTCTGGAAAAAGTATAGAAGTCTGTAGGGGCAAAGTCTGGTGAGTATGGTGGATGACGGAGAACTTCCAACTCCAGCTCTTGTAACTTGGAGACCGTTTGCTGTGCAGTATGAGGTCGCGCGAAATTGTCATTCAAGATCAACGGAGCCTGGTTGGAGATGTGCAAGCTTCTCTATCATTGTGTTTAGTTCTTCACAGTACAGATCTGCTCATACCGTTAGGTAAAAAGCTGTAATGAAGGACACCGGTGCTAGACCACCAAAAAGTGATCATCACTTTTTTAGGGGTCAGTTTTCATTTGGGGCATTGTTTAGGTGCTGAAACAAGATCTAAACAACTTGCTGAGCGCTTGCGGTTGTCGTACAAAATCCATTTTTTGTCGCAAGTAACAATGCGATTCAATATGCCTTTGTTTGTGTGCCTGCTGAGCAATGCAATTCTCGACTTGATGCGAGTTTCGCGTTGGCGATCATTCAATTCGTAGACCAATATTGTTTTGATGCTAACATCGAAAGCTGCTGCTAATTCAGCTTTAGATTGAGATTCATCAGCTTTAACAATCGCCATTAATTCGTCATTGTCGACTAAAGTCTTCGGTCAACCACGGGATACATTTCTTAGGTCGAAATTTCCAGAACGGAAGCGGGCAAACCGATAACGGGTGGTGTTATAGTTAGTAATGTTCGCTCCGTATAAGTCGTTTATATTGCGTGCCACTACTTTTGCCGTTTTGCTGCCACGACGATACTCATACTCCATAATCGCTCGAATTTTTTACGTTTCCACGATGGCATAAACGATACAAATGCGATGAAAACAGAATACTAAACATTAAACAAATGACCAATTTCCAAAAAAGAATTCCATACTTTAAAAATAAAATTAATTTGAACTTAGAATTCTATATAATTCTATAAACAGTTCGGTAAAACGGCTATTTCATAGGTTAATTATTATTTGTAGCAGATAGAGGATCCTTATTGTGTTAGTAGTGAACTTAAAATTATGATAGTAACTTTTCGTAAATTATTATTAGTAGCACATACAAAACTATGTTAAGAACATTGCTCACTAAAAGAAAACTAATTTAAAAATCTATAGCTTCCCGCTGCACTAGACCAGCAGCTTTTTTTACGCGTCCAGTGCCCCAGGAAAGGGTAATCTGACTTATTAGCTATCACCCTTAAAATGCTTTTGGAATTTACCAATTGACAAGAAAAATTTGACAGTAAAATCTTCAACATTTTTTAATTATAACCTTTCTTCTAGTTTCAAAACAGTTGTGTGAGCGAGTGTCCCCGGCATGGCGCATGGCGTCTCGCCGGTCGTCACCGTTTACGATCAGATAACTTTCAAGCGGAGTTTTTCAATGAATTCTAAATGCGCGACTACCTCGACGATCCCCTTCGCGCTTGAGCGCTTTGTTTCACGATCGTCGACTGTTAACTGATCCAGTCGATACTATTGTTACTTTGTTTGACTTTTAAGCGTTTTTTTTTGTTATAAAAATAAAAGAGGCTGGGTAGTTTTATAATTTAAATTCAAGTTCATACTTTTTAGATTTGGGAGGAGATAAAGTGTATGTTATTTTCAAATTACGGACCAAAAATTTTGTCTAGTAAATATATGGATAAATAGTAGGTTTAGATACAAGTGACCAATTTCCACGAGTATCAAACAACGTTTTTGAATACACTTAAAAAAGAAGAAATAAGGGTTTGACCGGCAACTCGCGGGGGTCGCTTAGCGGTCAGTTTGATACGATAAATACAATAAATTTTGGCGGGGGCGAGCTTTCGCAACTTTCTGTACTAGTGCGAAAAACAGTAATTTGCGTGCCCAAAAGCGGTAACGATAGGAGCGGTTTTTCGAAAAGTGTATAGAAGAAAAAATATCTACCTCTTTTTGAAAATTCACTCGCTCTGTTAAAATTACCGTTTATTTGTCCAAACGTGCATTTTAGAGCGTGTGCGTGGCAATTGCATGACTTGATACCGCCATCTCATTGCTACCATCGGGCAACTCGACGTACGGCGAGTATCCACCCTTACGTTGTTGAGACCTCTACGGTTCTGACTAAGCTTTTCGCCTCGTCGTTCATACCACGTACATCGAAGGACGAAAAATTTCCCAGAGGACCTATTCCTTTTAAAATTCTTCATTTAGTTTAGTTGTAACCGTAATGTTAAGCATATTTTTGGGTAAAATTGTTTCATTTGTTAAAACAAAAGAATCAAGCTCACAAGTTTCACCTCACTCGAGGGCTTGAGGCCCTGCGTGCTGAAATACAGACCATAAACCTAGTTTGGCAGCAGATGCTAATTGTTAGGTACAATTGATTGCATTATTTAGTTGATATTTATAAGTAGCTTATAAGCAATTGTGTAAACATGTTTTTACTTTTCTACTCAATAAAATATTATTATTACTAATTTGCCTGCTGCGGTCTTCCCGTCTGATTATAATTTGGGTGTCGTCAAGGTTATAGTGAATAGACTCTTAAACTAGTGCGCCTCACCATCAATGATTGCATCACTGCTTACCATCAGGTGGGATCGCAGTCAAGCACTAGTTCATATCAATTTAAAATATGATAATGATTATGATAATGATATTGATTTTGATTATGATAATGATGATGATTTTTATTAATTGTGTTATTTTATGTTTTTTTTTTTATTTTTCTAAATATTGTATTGTGATATAATAATGACTCTCTGCACATTTTGGTTTCGACTGTAAGTGCAGAGAGTACCTGAAATAAATAAATAAAACGAACATTCAACAATTCATTTTAATTTTCGCTGTTGCACGAAAATATTACAACAATGTTTGCGTATCATCGAGTCTAAAAATCAAAGTTACATCACTACAACAGTAATAAAATAATTGCATCGTCTACCTTCACGAGCACAATTGAGTTTGGTTGCCTTGTGACGTCACAATACATGTCGCCTTGTCCGTCGGAGCGGAACAGAATAACGAAGTTTTAATTAACGCTCTTTTGAGCCCTTTGTGGCAAAATATAGTCGATTGTCATCTGAACAAAATCAACTTGTGAGCTGAGTGTTATAATAAAGTTACAGTGACAGAATATTTTTTATTTTCTGTAGTTTACAATGGAATCTTTATATTAATGAACGAAGAAGTCTTTGAATGAGAGTACGCCACAATTGTCGCGCTACGTTCCCTATTTGAGGAGTGAGTAGGGAGGCACCACAGCGTCCTCACGGATTTAGGCAAAAAGCAAAAACGCCCACGTGTCAGCATTATTCATCATTTTTTTCATTCATTATTTTACTTGAAGTTTATCCGCTTGGGCGGAACATCGCAGTGTCCTCATGGAGGTGATCGGCAGCGGCGACCATTAGCGCCGGGCCTAGGTTTAGGTAACTGTGGAGAATTTGAGGGAAGGGCAATCGGCTGCCTCCTTCTGCGAAGCAGTAATGTAAGTAACTAGCAAAGGAGATGCCCGCAACCGTAAGGGAAGGACATCCCCGGCCGCCGCAAGCGCGGGCCTACTGACGACGATCAATGGGTAGTTCGCCGATAGGCCATCAGGCAAGGGTCGAGCTCGAGTCGTCAACGGCTCTTAGTATTCGACGCGCGCATCAAAGTGATGTCAGCAAAACCGTAAGGGGTCAGCTGGGCCGAAGCCTACTGGGGCCATGAGTCGACTACGCAAAAGGAAACCCGTGGTCCGTGGTCCTAAAACGCAAAAGACAACTGAAAGAAACATAGGTGAGGTTTTATGGTCAGTCGAAGTGTGACACGTTCTACTATAAAGTGCGAGAAGTCAGTCATTTGATGATTAGTAAATGATTTCAAAGATAATAAAATATGGTAAACTAGGGACGCCGATAGTAATTTTTTTTTTAATTCTTATGTAAGTTTTCCTTTTATTTCACTGTAATGGGATAACCTATAATGATATTAAAATTCCTAAGATGAAGCAAGTTTCTTGGAAATATAATATTTGTTATACCTGAAACAAATGTTAAAAATACTCTGTGAGAAGGATCATGAATATCAATTTATTATTTAAATTAGTTTCTTTTGAAGAAATTTAATTTAGCAGAGACAGAAGTGGGCCATGAACAACAAGAGAACTCACTCTTGAATAAAATAAGAAAGACTGATTTACTTTTAATTTCGTTCCGAAACTTGTTAAATTACTTTTGAGAGTAATTTATGGTAAAATTTGTAAAGTATCTGTCTCTGAAGACAATGTCAGCGATGTAGGATTAAAATTTATCTGTCGTTTATCTTCTGCGACCGTTGTTGAGTTGAAACTCAAGTTATTTCGGTTTATTTAAGCTAAGAATCATTTAAAGCAAGCTTAGACGCCTTATAAATACAGTGAAAAGATGGAATGTATTTTTGTTTAACGTTGATAAAGACAACAACACAGTTTTCCGAAATACTCGTACATGACAAGGTAGTTAGCTAAAACTCTATTCACCCCATAATAGACAAATAGCAAGCCGTATCGGACCATTAAACTAATTTTCCTTAAAGACTCGAAAAAAAAAAATATATCCAGCCTCTTAAAGACGAGATGCTCGTCCAGAAATTAACTGATCCTTTATCGCAGCCTTAACTTGTTTTATGTCGACTTTATGAACGGTACGTCATTCAAATAACCATAAAAGTGAATGTTGGGGCTATTAAATGAATGTACCTCTATATCAGGGGTGCTCAAACGAATCGGAACGGGGCGATCTACTGCCAACTTTCTACTACAAATGAAAATCGATAGTTTGAGCTATCGATTTTAAGGTTAAGCTAAGGTGAAAAATAATGAGTAGTCTAAATATGTTTACATAACCCGCGTCAATATCTATTCTATACCAATTTAATAAAGCTGTTTTTTATTGATTTGTACGCGCTAATCTCTGGAACTACCAGTCGGATTGGAAAATCCTTTCTGTATGAAATATAAATTTTTATGATATACTAGCTGCTATCAGCGGGTTCACCCTCCTGATAGTAGAGAATTATGCTAAGAAAACATAGTCCCGGGATAGAAAGTACCGTTATTATAGAACATGATTTACCCATGTACCAAGTTTCATCAAAATCCGATCAGCAATTCAAGCGTAAAGAAGTAGAACCTAACATACAAAAACACATTAACTTACACTTTTATAGTATTAGTGTGACTAATTGTTGTAAGAGGCATAAACCGCGTAAAAGCGGAGACTTGTCCCAAAGGAACTAACTCTCGGGAAAGTATAAAAAGTATTGTAGGTATGCACTATTCCAAAACATTGTCTATAGCTTTTAATCGAAAACCGTTTAGCCATTCAAGCGTGAAAAAGTAACAAACATACACACACACACACCATCATACTCTCAAAGTTTTGCTTATATAATATTAGTGTGATAAGTGCGATGCGATAGTAGGCTACATAGCATCACCCTACAGCCCAGGAAAGCTCAACAGTAACCAAAGAGTGGGTGAAACCGCGAGGGACAGCTAGTTCTTTATAAAGACAACGATAATGAAAAAAAAAACTACAGGCCTTGCTGTATATGAGTGACTGCCACTGTTATTCCAGATTTATGATTTGTGAATTTCCGAGATCGACTTAGAAAGCTGTTTGGGCACCCCTGCACTAATAGTTGGTGGAGGCATCGCGGGCGCCTCCAGCTGATGGGTGACGCGAGATAAGCCGGAGGAACGTCTGTCGTGGCTCGATAAGACTCCGTAAAAATCCACACTTAAAGCGAGATGTGACCTTTTTAATTTGAGCTATGTAAATCGAGTTTATGGCGGGTGAAAGGGAAATTGGTTTACTTGAATATTTTGTGGATATAAGTTAAATAGTTTAGTAGGTGCCTTTTAAAATATTATTAGGCTTGGTTTTTAAATTAGACTGTAAAGGCGCTTAATGTAACACCTACACACACACTGTTTAATGGTAGTTAAAGTCAAATTAAGTAGTAAGTAATTTGTCAAGTCTAGAAAAAAATAATCTTGATGACTCCAAAACTTAAGTGGCAGTGGATAAGGCACATTGCTCACAGAACAGTTGTACCAATAGACGCAGAGTTCGAAGGCTACATATAAAACATTAGAAGCTAGTACATTAGACTAATTTGAAAGCCACTTATTTAAAAATCGGAGGCCTGCCGCCTCCCACAAAGTGGACCGATGACTTGGTGATGGGTGCGAGAATCCGGTGGAAACGAGACGCACAAGACCGTTCGTAGTGACGAGACTTGGGGCAGACCTACGTCCAACAGAAGTCTACGTCTTTCAGCTAAAATGATGATGATGATGATGATGATGGTGAATTCAAAAGACTTTTAGGTTTAAACGTTACTGAAGAGTTTTCAGTAGTTGCACTGACGCCTGGCTTCTTTAATGTCTACATATTTACATGATAATCCGTATTATTCTAAGGCGAGAGCGTCTGAGTAGCAATACATGTAGAATACATTGCCCAAATCGCCGCCGGGATTCCGATCCCGATTTCCGGCCACCGTAGGCGCGGGCTTGCGGACGGCGAGCAATGGGTAGCCCGCCGTCCGACCGTCCGGTAACCGTCCGGACCGAGTCCAAGTCGTCGACGGCGCGTATTGTTCCACGCGCGCCTCAGGGAGATGTCAGCAAATCGTAGGGGCCCAGCAGGGTCGAAGCCTACTGGGGCCATGGGTAGTGTGAAAACGAAACCCGGGGTCCTGGGACGAAGCAAAAAAACGAAGCTGGGAAGAACCGTGCACTAGCTTCTGACGTTTTATAAGTGCCCATGTAGGCCTATGTGAAATAAAAATTTTTTGACTTTGACTTTGACTTTGAAGGCAACGAAGGAACAGGAGTGGGTTTTTAGTCAGTAAAAGTCTGACACTATCTCCCGCCCCACCCAAGGGCGGGGGAAGTCATAAGATGATTTTCCCACCGAAAAAAAAAAAAAAAAAAAAAGCTGTTTATTTTCCGGAAAGCAGTAAAACTCAGCTGAGCGAGTAGAGCCGAGCGAGCAGAGCTAAATGACGCTTGTACTAAATTTGCACGCTCATGACGTATAGCCAAGTTTTCACCACTCGTCTTACAGCGGCCAAATTAATATGACCTTAATTGAGCTATGTTAATGGCTAAATGTAACATTTAGGAAACATTTTCGAAGTAAATTAAAATGTGGTTCTAAAATTAACTTCAATTTTTGACAGAATTTATTACGTAAAACTATTTTATATGTTACGAACTGTTATTAGGTACCTATCTAGATAACTATGAAATTAAAGTGTTTATTTTCAATGATAGTTATTTTTTTTATTTATTAAATACTTTATGCACTTATTGGTATAGAGGAGACATTTTTACCAGTCTACCTTTGGGTGCTGCGGAGTAAAATAATGGTAGATGTGAAAAAAGGTGAATGCAAAAAACTTATAAAAATTCACCGTCGATAAAATACAATTATGTATATATAACTAGAGGTCCTAGTCAGGAAAAATAAATAAAATCCCGATTACAGCACCACCTACCGGCAATTCCATTTTTAAATCATCCGGAGACCTATTCAAATATGTATACACATAAAATTACTTTTAAATCGGTCTAATCATTTAGGACGAGTTAAGTGACAAACTTACATACAAAAGAATTATATAATAATATAATATTCCACAACTATCACACAACGCCCCGTCTAATCTCAAGCTAAGCAGAGCTTGTGTTATGAGTACTAGATAAGATAACTGATAAATATATACCTACTTATATATTTCTAAATACATACATATTATAGATAAATTACACCCAGACACAGTACAAATGATTGTGCTCATCATACTAACATTTGTCGTGGTTGGGAATCGAACCCACGGCCTCCTTCATAGCAGTCAGAGCCACTAGCCACTAGACCAACAGGCAAGTCAAATATAAAGATTACCGTTGCACTGAAAAGTTACCGTTGCTCGTCAAATAGTGAGACAAATACCATAGCTGCTCCAGAGTCACCGCTACCTCAACACAATATTCAGAGCCACAAACTGCCAAACAGTAAATAAATGTAAAGAATGGCGTGTTTCAGCTGAAACAGCGAGTCGCTCAAACAGACGGCGGATATTAAATCAAGCGACGGCTAATCTGCATAAACGCCGGCGAAACTGCCAACTACCGCCGCCGCGTCGCTGCATCTGCCGCGGATCACTAGATGGGACAAATTAGCAGTTTTTTGTTCAGCTAAGTTAGCGTTAGTTTTTAATGAATAAAAATAGAACGGGAGTTTGTTAAAGTTTGGCTGAAGGAGACAGTTTGAGAGAAATTAATTTTTAGTAAAATATGCAAAGGAATACGTTTATTTTGTGACTTTTATCAACTTTCTTTTAACATAAGTTAACGTTTAGTCTTTGAACTATTTTATAAATAACGCTCTTTCTAACACATCCTTGCTCTGGCAAACCAAAACCATGTTCTTCTTCTTCATTTAAAATCGATGGTAAACTTATTAAACGGTTTGAGCCCAGTTGGTGGCTACGGTAACTGCAGCATCGGTGGCACTCATTAATTCACCAAAAGCATATAACCAATTCATTAATTCCTTTTCTTTCTTTCTTTCATTAACGTCTCTTCCAGTACAAACTGTGTGAGTTATCTGTTTAAGCAAAGAGTGGTAATTCGTCGCAACTGCATCAAAGACGAACATTAAACTTGCATTAGCGCCGCTTAACTTTACGTAAAGTTTCAATCTTATCGCCGCTGCGCACCGACAATTCAGAAAAGTTCTCTATTCAATTTGTACTGTTCTTCTTTATTAAACGACTGTGCAAAGAATTCAGACAGAAACGTTCAATGGGAATGTTGCAGTTAGTACAGTTTTGGACGGAGAATTCCAATATTTTAATGGTAACTTAATACGTGTTTTGATTTCCTTTTGTAACGTAATACGACTTCAAGCTTGTATTCACAGAACAGTTATGAGCCTATTACACGCACAAGCTTCACCACAAACAGGCCTGCCTGGGAAAAACTGAGGTGAAGGTCTTTGATGCAGTTGCGACGAATTACCACTCTTTGCTTAAAAAGATAACTCACACAGTTTGTACTGGAAGAGACTTTGTTAATAAAAGAAAGGAAATTAATGAATTAATTATGTGCCTTTGGCGATTTAATGAGTGCCACCGACGCTGCAGTTAAAGTAGCTACATACTGGGCTCAAACTGTTAACGAGTTTACCATTGATTTGATTCGACAGAGCGTTATTATATATAATGTCATGATCCCGAAATAACTGGTTTTCAAAATAGTTACAGGTATATTATAAAAAAAATGTTAATTGGTTTAAAAGATAACTTAGTAATTAAGTTATCTTTTAAACCAATTAACATTTTTTTTTAATTTCAATAATGTGTATAAACAACAACAAAAAATATCATTATTCTTTTTACCCAGTAATGTTTAAGGTCCTATCGACTAGGCACAAAAATAGATTATATTATATGGAAAAACCACACTTTGTTCGACCCAGGCCAAACCTAGCTCTTCAAGCAGTAATGTTTGCAACCACTACAACAACGAGGTAGTTATGCCAATGTTTTTGTTGATAGCGATAACATACGCTCCAACTTGGTACGACGGTTTTTGTCCATCGTACCAAGGTCATGGTCCATCCGTACTAAAGTCGAGCGTGACTAAACGTAATTAGTATACACGCTCGAACTTGGCTCGACGGAGCTAACCCGTCGTACTAAATTCGAGCGTGTGTAAACACTATAAGGTTAGAAGCCAAAAATAAGTAAATAACGGTCAATAAAACACTCTGCTACCATTAAGGGGAAGTAGGCGAATGTTGTATGTTCAAGTTGTTGGAAGAAAAAGTGAAGTTATTCGTCTCGTGAGACGGATTAGCAAGTCGTCAGTCGGTACTTGCCGTTGGGAATGAGTTAATCATTGTTGGGACCTTTGTTTCGACAACTCAATCATATTAGAAGGAACTTATTTGATGCATGGTAAATAAATGATAAAGAACATAAAACAGTTTAAAAAACAAGGTACCTAGGTCTTATCTTTGTGATCTGGTTTCCGCACTAAGGCCTTGGTGAATCATTATGCCTGCACTTAGGTACACAGGATGGCGAGCTACATTTACTTAGCTAAATTAATCGATTGAAGCTTAGTTATCTCTTTACTTCATATAATAAATAAATACACAATTTCAATTTACCATAAATATGTTAATACAAGGCAAACGTCAAGGGACGTACCGACTTAAGACTTGAATTTAATTTGGTTTATGTAGTAATGGAGCAAATAACTACCACTTTGGCGTTGAACCGACATCACAGACAATTCAATGAGGTTTTGTATTAATTAAGACGTTTGAAGCTCCGAGGGATCCCGTCGATAATTGTGTTACGCACCACTCGTTCCGCAGTTATCTTAGCATTTCCACCCAATGGGCATTTTAGTAGCCTTTTGTGAAGTTGCTTGTTCCTCGCCTATTCAAGACAGTCAGAGAGAATCAGATTTAAACATTCCCTCTGCTTTATTATTATCAGGCGGAAGTTGTATCAGGCAACAGAAAGGAATTGTGTACATTCATAACAGTGCACTCGAGTGATAAGCCAAGAAAACAATGTAAATTGCTTTTGCCCTTTTCACCAGAAAACATGATAGAAGAAATCGAAAAGTTTGTTTCTCCAACAAAAACTCAAGAACACCGAAATGAACAAGAAATAAAGAAGGTAAGTGAGTAAGATAAACAGAAAATACCAAAACCGCCGAACATTAAACAAGTTCCCCAAACAAATATAAACTTGGACTTAAAAACAATCTTCCGAAAAAATTACCAAGAAGTTGAATGAGTCATTACCTCGAGAAGTAATCGAAAAAGAGCGGAAGCGTCCGTAAATGAAAATATTAATCGAATTTTCTGGTTCTAATCGAGAACTCGGAACTCATAAAGCAAGTTCAGCCTTGTTCCTGTCGCCGACAGCCGTTTCCTACATTGGATTAACGAAAAATTCTTAATTTTCTCCTTTCGAAAGCAATAATCGGCCCGTTTGGCTCGTTCTTGAACTTTAATTTCGATTTTATAAAGTTCAATGTATTGTTGGAAACTCTTCAGACACATCTAGGGACTGGGCAGGGAAAAAGGTTACACTCAAAAAACATGTTTGACAGAAGTGAGATCATTGAGTTGAGATCGATAAAAAGATTCAGGAACTGTAAATATACATAAAAAACTTTTTCGAAGCTGATTACTCAACTTTTATAATTTTTCGATGAAAATAAAAAGTTCTATTGAGTTCTGAATCATATTTGATGGGTTACTGAAGTTTTGTAGATCAATTGGGTTATTGAAATACTTTTAGTTAGAATTGAAGTTCGGAATCGTTTCTTTGTTTACAAGGAGAAAGTTTTTTTTTGTCATTGAAACATTATATCAAATCAATATTTTTAGTGAATAAAAAGGTTCGAGGAAATTAAGAAGAATCCTTAAGTGTAACGAATCTTCTGGCAAAAAAAAATTGTTCAAGTAAAAAAAATGTATATTCCTAAGAATTTTATGCTTATCCGGGTAAAACAAAAATTCCAACTGGTAAAATTAAACTTACCAGCCTCAGCAGCCAATGGCGCCAGCACGATACCATCCTTGAACCACCGGGCAACAGAGACGTGGTTCCTGACGATGGACGGCACGGTGCACGTCAGTAGAGCCGCCCCGCCCGCCACGCCATGCGAAGACTGCACGCGCACGCCCCAAGTCACGTCCATTACTGCAATAAGGGAATAGGTTAGTAAGCGTTGGGAACTGAGATACTCAGCATCGTTCGGGAGAATCAATTCGTCACATTACCTCTTGTTCTTCTCGTCTAGCTAACGGGGAGTACTTGCGTAGGCACAACCTAGTACTTAATATTATCCATTAATTAGCAACTTGCTCTGAAATACTCTCTTGTGGAATCGGAAGTGCCAATAGAACCGAAGCTAGATGTACCGAAACGAGAGGCGTGCAATGATTGTTGACATTTCCATTCCACATGATGAGAACCTCGTGGCTGGCGAGGTTGTCGACATGTGGGATGTGGTCTCGGCGATCATTGTACTGAAAGTCGTGTCGGGCAATGGCTTAATAGCCAAGAGCTTCAACCAACAAGGGCTTGATTCAGAAAGCGGCACCCTTGGACACGGCTCGTATTGTTAAGAGGTACCTTTCTATGGAGCCCTGGCCCAAACTACCGGCATATCTTGGACCCTGTTCACGATACTGGTGGGATACTTTTTTTATATTTTTAAATGTTTTTTTTTAAGAAATATTTAAAAATATACTTAATAAGTTTTAAGGTCAAATAAAGAGAATAATAATAAACAAATAATAGTTATGTTGCTTATCCTAGATTTTATTTGAATGGTATTATCCTGAAAACTGCAATTTACCCTTTTTAAGATGTTGTCGTTTTGTTATTCTTTAGAAGTGCGCATCGGATTATGAAAATTCTTAAAATGATACAAAGTTCAAAACTATCGTTGAGACTATATTATGTCTTCCTTTCGGTCCATAAAATTGTACGCCTCTTGTCGTACAGGTTTTGATGGTGAAAACCTGTGATAAACCATTCGTATATTATATTTAAAGGATTAAATATTATTAACGTAATACGTATGTATTATTTATCTGATTAAATCACAAAATGGCTGACGTTGCCAAGCATTATTTCAAAAAGCAAACATTTTGATTGGTTCATTTGTGAAATCAATCGTAGTTATAAGCCTAACAGAATCAGTAATTAATTTCTGGAACGAAGCAATCAGTTCATTAGCGTCACATGTCTATGTCCTTACGTAACAACCGCAGACCGATGCCTGTTCAGGTGGTTACGTGAACCACTTTATAATTTTGCAACGTTATTGTAGTTGCTGAAAGCACGAATGCAGAATGTGTGCACTTAGGTTCTCAGTTAAGACGCTCTTATTCGTAAAAATACTCATAAATTACTGGTATTCTAAAAAAAAACAAATGTATTTAGTACATAGGTGAATCAAAAAAAAAAAAAAAACAGATTACCGAGAGCTTTTTCGTTTTCTGAAACATGGTAAAGAAAACATTTTTCGATATCAACGATTTTCCCAATTACCACTAACCTTTTATTTTTTTTCCTGTATTGCTAGTCAACGTGCTTCGTCGGTAAAATTAAGATCAATAATTAAACAAAATGCTGACACAAAATTTTTTTGTTTTAGATTTTTAATAACTCACTGTTTTTGAGTAAATCGTTAAAATGCTTCTCACTTTGCAATAAATTGCCTCTTGCGTCTTTTTCCTTTCCATGGAGTCCGATAGTGACCGCGCTGCACTTCATGTCACAGCCATAATAATTTTTCCATGTATGTAGATGTTCTCAGTGGCAGTCTGGACTTTTGATTTGTGCCCAGTTTATTGCAATAAAGAGACGCTGGTCCCATGTTCCCAATAGAGTAGCCCTCTATTAGTTACATGGGACCAGCATCTCTCTGTCTTCCCTTTCTGGGAATACAGAAAAAGAATTTATGATTATCACATTATTTCGTAATTTACGAAACTTTCTCACTGAGCCCCTGATGACTGCATTACATCACAATCATACACAAACTCTATCAGCAGCTCGATAGCCGTCATAGATCAGTGTGTCACTCATTATCTGCCTCCCTCCCCCAACACCCCCCTACATCTACCCCACTCCCCCCGTAATGATGACATGACATCGAGTGACGTCATTAATTAAACGGGCCCACGTCCAGCGGAATTGGGTTAGCGGTTACTGCATGCATCAATTATGTGTAGTTTGGACGCCCATTGTACTGGGCACGGGAGATTTGGTTAGAAATTTCAAAAGGTTATTGTTTAATAGTGGCAGCTAGGCTCTAGGATGTAATAGGTGTTTGAATTTGTATGGAACAAATAGGAAATTATACTAAATGGGTAATAAAAGGTGCGTCGACCTTTAAGATTTAGCAAAGTATGATGAAGTCAGAGCGTGGGTACGTGACCAATAGATCATCCATTACATCTCCTCTTAGCCTTTGAAATTAGCCAGTAATGTCTCACTGCTATTCAAAGGCCTCCCTCTCCCTTTTCTACATACGTTTGTTCTAAGTTATTGCGAGTCAATCCCTCCAATAAGCGTCCTGTTCATCTCTTCTCCTTCCTCTTGGTCTGTTGCAATACCACCTAGCACGTAATGGGACATAATAAGTGGCTCTTTTAGCCAAATCTAAAGATGTAATTCCACTTAAGAAGAGCGAAATTCCGGGTAACATAATTATGTGATCTTAGTTTTGGCGCGCAGTGCAGTGTTGTGTTCCTAACACGATCTTAAATTCGAATTTCCGGGTAATGCGGTCGAGCCGGAGCGTTTAAAAGAGTTATCATAGTCCTAGAACGCAAAGGTCAAATGAAAGAACATAGGTAGGGTTTCGATCAGTAAAGGTCTGACTCTTGCGAGAGCGAGAGAAGTCATTTGATAATTTCCCATTTAAAAAAAAAGTACTGCGCTCTATGGCTTGTTGGTAAATCTCGATATTGGCCCTATTCTCAGTCTGTCATTTGAGTATCTTATATAAGTACAGAACACCTAAAAGGTTATCTAGGAATAACACAAAATGATTTCAAGAATAGAATTCTAGTAGCTTGCTCACAAAGGACATCAGGTAAAACGATTCTGACTCCGAAAATAAATGTATCTGTTAGATGACAGAAATATTAGTTACGTATGAAAGCCGTCGGGAATAAATAGAACTAATCGCCATTATCTGGTACCAGGTATTTGTTGTTTTAGTGATGAATGATTCAAACATTGAATACTATTGTACGCACTAAATATCTTTGTAAATCTAAATCTAGATCATAACCATTTATCATGACGTCATCATTTTATCGCATAAACGTAGTGATTGATGTGTTCGTTTTTTTTTTCTCATAAAAAAATATTTTTTACCCAGCATTGAAATGCTAACAAGCTCTTATTACGGTTTAAAAATAAATAAAAATAAACAATTCACTGACTGGAAATTCAACTTCGTAATCGGCATTCAAAGATAGATTCAAAAGTTTTATTTGAAAACGAGTTCAAATAACGTGTAACTCGGGGTAATCGGATTTTTTCCATGAGTTCAATTTTAATCCAATTATTAAGTTCGAGCCCTCGGGCTTCGACTCGGGTTCTGTTCTGATGTCTGTTCTATTCACCCGTCCTTTTAGGTGTTGGATTTTCACTTAAAGCGATTTGTTGTTATCATCAGATGAAAGCGGAAATTCTATAGCAGAATAACAGAAATTTTATGAAATAATTACATTATATTATTTACGAACATTTTACAAAAATCACACTTTTGCTTTGGGCACGTCACAATCGCGGTGGTAAGTTCCCTCTTTGAGGAGTGGCTAGAGAGGCGCCACGATGTCCTCACTTTCCTCCTGGTACAGCACCTCAACGTATATGGCCAGTTCGGGAGGTTCCTGTTTTGAGTTCAGAAAGAAAATAGAACTTGGGTTTTACCATTGTGCATATCGCCTGAAAGACACGATGGAGCATATTGTGAAAGCCTGCCTCCCAATAGAGCACCGCTGTATCCTCGTGAAGACAGTGGACGGTGGCGTACTTTCACGTCCGGCCTTGGTTCAGGCCATGTTTCGGAGCGAGAGGGAATGCAACCGTGAAGAAACAGACATTTTCAGACTCCAGCTGCCGCCATACGGTTTGTGTATGACGAGCAGTGGGTAGCTGGGCGCTGTTCGCCTATCTGGTAAAGGCCAAGCCCGAGTTGATGGAACGTAGTGTTTCACTTGCGCCTTATAGAGACGTCAGCTAAACTGAAGGGGCCCAGTAAGGCATCGGCCTACTAAGGCTGCACAGAAACATTTGACAGAGTTACCGTGGTTTAGAACGCAATAGGCAAATAAAGAAATATAAGTGGGATTTCATCAGTAATAGTCCGACACGCCTTCTCGTTTCACCCTACAGCGCGAGAATGATTTTTTTCCGCATGTGATTGCGTTGATGATTTCGTACATAAAGTTTTGCTCCAAAAAAGTGTTAAGGCTTGGCTTGGAGATTAAAAGTAATTGAGGAAACCTTACACGTATTTATAATTCCTTATCGTCTTGCGTCTGTTTGTTCTTACCATAACGTGACATTCAACCTCCATTGTCTCATTTCTTTCCAAACCATAATCAGCTTAGTAACCGCAATTCTGTTCCAAACGGAGAGAAAATCATAAAATTAATTAAAATTTGTGAAACAGAAGTGTTTTGTAGATAAAGTGACAGCAATCAGGTAGCACATTAGAGGGCGGGTTTAACAGGAATTACCCCTCCTCAGCTCGGAGGTCGCATGAGGAGTGACAGCACATTATACATTAAAACGTGTCGCGAAATGTTGCAAGAAATACCTATTTGTTTATCTCTGAGTACAAAATGTGGGTGAACAATATTTTGATGTAGGTGTTAGGATTACAAGCCAAACAGAAATCAAATAACTTTGTGCTTGTATTCTTGTTTTGTTTCTTTTAATGAGTGCCTAAAGGGGTCTGGCAGAGCTATAATGACTGATGAGCCAAAATTATGGAAGAGTCTATGATAGAACAATAAGGCTAAGTTGTCTAAGGTAATTAAAGGCGAGATTAAAATCTCTATAAATTTTTATTTTACCGTATATCGGAACCCTAGTTTGGTACATACCTTACCATACCATTCGGAAAAATAAATATTTTTTTTTAGGTGGTGAATTATCTAATGACTTCTCCTGAACGTGTCAGACTATTACTGATTTAAACCTACTCCTGTTCCTTCTTTGCCTTCGCCCCAGGGTCCCGGGGCTTTCTTGCGCACTATCCATGGCCCCAGTAGGCTTCGACCCTGCTGGGCTCCTACGATTGTTGACATCTCCTTGAGGCGCGCGTGCCGTCAACGAATTGGGCTTGGTCCGGACGATTACCGGAAAGTCGGAGAGAGAGCTACCCATTGCTTGCCGTCAGCAAGCCCACGTCTATGGCGGCCGGAAATCGGAATCGGGATCTCGGCAACTGGTGCGTGAGGGCCGTTCCCTCACGTGTGCGGCCTCCTCCTTTGCTAGCATTATTCCTTCGCAGAAGGAGACGACCACCTGCCACTCCTCCTCACTCCGGACCATGGCTTGTATCAAGGCCCGGCGCGAGAGATTACTGCCACCGATCGCCACCACAAGGAAACGGTGGTGCTCTGCCCAGGCAGGGCTCACCTCTACCGTATGCTCTACCATGTCCTCCAGGCTGTCCACACAATGGTGACAAACGAGCGTTTCTTCCGTACGAATCCGGTGCAGAAAACTCCCGAACTGACCATGTCCGGTGAAGACCTGCATATTTCAGAAGGTGTTGTCTTTCCTGTCACTCCTCAAAGAGGCGACTTATCGCTATAATTGAGGCGTGCCCAACCCCTATAGAATCACTTTGCTGTCCATTGTCCGTCTGTCAATAATATAACAAACTTCGTACATCAAAATCATAGCAATTTTACAGAAACTAAAATCAATGGGTACAATGGCAGTAGAAGCCCTTTTACTCAGGAACGTAGTATTTGACATTAATTTGAACTTAGTAAGTTATTACTCAGGTCAAAAAAAATCAAACTTCTAAGTCAACACAATCTCAAGACCAAGAAACAGTCGAAAGAAAATCAAAACCTATAGGGTACCCCCTATCCCCTTGACCTAAAAACCTTGAAGACAAAAAGCAAAAGTAAAGGAAAAAGTTTTTTATTAACGTCACAAAAGAATTAGGTACTTTTTGCGATCGGAAAAATCTTTTACATAGGTTAGCTTGTACGGAACCCTCGGTGCTCAAGTCCGACTCGTACTTGAGCAGATTTTTTTGGGCAATAGAAAATCATTAAACTCCTCCCATCCTTTATGGAGCGGGAGGGAGTGTCAAGCCTTTACTGATTAAATAAACCCGTATTCCTTCAGTTACTCTTTGCGTTCCAGGGCGCGGTGACTCATTCAAACAGGCTATCAGCCTCAACAGGCCCTGCCAAAAGACCAAACACAAGAACGAGAGAAAAACAGTTTGATAGCTACAGACTATCTATAGCCATTAAAACTCGAAAAGTCGTTACAGTTAGAACACCAGCTGCACTATATCCGTCCAATTATACCCATATAAACAAAACAGTCAGTCAAAAATAATAAGATGTCACCCCCCCCCCCCCCCCTTCTATCCACGGCTCGCACCAGATCCGCCATAATGAAATCCGCGGCGAGTCCGCCTTGAATAATAAACATCCGCCGGACTCTGATTTCCCCCGCCGCCAATGGTTTCAAACAAAATGTTGGTTAACTGAAGCATTAGTCTGTCAAGCAAATGAGCATGATACAGTATTGTAGCCAATTATCGCTGCGGTGGAACTTTCAGCTGTTTCATTTTACGAGGAGATCTCTCGGCGGTCGTTGTGATACGTACCTATATACCTCTAGCGGTTGAAAAAGATCGTTTTATCAAAATGACTGTTCTTTACTTTATCCACATCTGGATAGAAGATAGGTAGGCCTTTAGTGTGGGACGCTACTTATGTATATACTCTAGCGATCATCCCATCTTCCGAGCTCATCGTGTTGTGCTGGTGCTGCCGCTGCGGCTGCAAATCACCACAAGCGGCGGAAATTAACCTCGTAGGCAGTTATATTTTCGAGTCGTTTGGGGTTGAAACTAGTTTTTAAAGATTTATCCACACACTTTGTTGACATTTCGCGTGACACAAGGACTTGTTTTCATCTAGATCAGAGATTAAGCATTGTCATTCAACGTGGCAATACCGCAAGTCTTTTGGGCACACTTCCAGCTGACAGCAAAGAAATGGAATTCTTCGAAGCCATATTTTATTTAGGAGTTATTAGTGTTTTAACAGTTTTAATAAAAATTGTTGTCTTAATTTACATACCTGATTTTTCTAGCAGTGATTAATGATCAGGTGCACTGTACCATTGTAAACTTGCCCTTAGCAAAGAAATTCAATTTATTATAATATCTCTCATAACTATTTATTGTTCTGGTTACTTCTTCGAGGGTAAGCAAGCGTAATGTTGTCTTATTGTTGAAGAATAAAAGAGCATTCATTATGATCCACACAGTCGACAGTGTACATATTCATAGTCGGGTGATTGGAAAATTATTTTTTAAAAGCATTTTCATGTTCACCGACTATTTTCGTTTCCTAGAACACTCGTGGGAATACCGATGTGTAACCTAAACACAAAACGAACACGCGACTTGATAGTATTAAGAAACCCTTTAAAGATTTTCCTTATCCCAAATGGATGTAGGAAGATACATCATGTTTGCTATAAGTTAAGGTTATAACAAGTTGCTCCGCCGTCGACGTTTACGACTGCGAGACGTATAGCTTTGTCATGACAGCACCTGATACACATCCTTGTCTTGTAGGCAAAATAATAGTACTCGGTTTTTTATCACGGGTGAAATAGGATTCTAGAGTAGTTGACAGTGGCCTAATTCAACCCCTTTCATAGCAATGTAAATATTTATGTGTCTAAAAGAAATCCCTGGAAGAATTGGAATAATTACAGAAAAAAACTAGAGATAAATAATTATGCTAATGGCATTAGAAATCAACACGCGGACGATTCCGGGGACATAATTAACTGTAAAAACTTTGGAACAAAATAAGTTGCCTAACTATTTATTTAGCTTTTTGCTATTTTTTAAATTCTTGGTGTAATGTTGTAGTCTACTCTCAATTTCGGCTCATACATCGAAACAAAAGCTCGACTGGCTGCCAAAAAATGGGAATCTTTATTGAAGATCGGAGGTCGTGCACTGGATATGCGTTTCTATTTCAGGGAGCTGCCGTATCCTGGAATTTAAAGAAACAATCATAGTTTTATTCAGTACTGAGGCTGAATATGTGTCTCTTTGTGTCCATCTGTTGTGTGTGTGCCTAAACTAAACTTAATGTGCTTTATCATCAAAGTACCATTAGTCTAGTTAATAATAAATAAAAAATATAATTGGTTTCGTCCCAACATTGCTTTTAAGTCTCTCAAAGTATGCGACAGAAGACGATTAATCGTGTTCATTTCAAATTAAAGCTCACATGAAACTCATTCCCTGTTCAACTAGATAGAGGTACTTAATTAATAACTTTGATAAAATAAAAGTAGGAGCTATAGAGTGCCAATTTCGATGTCACAACTTTTTAAGCCACCATTTTGATTTTAGGGTAATTTTTCCTGTTGTTAGATATCAAGTTTTTAGTTAAAGAACTGCAATTTCGAATAGTTTTTAAGACCATACCTACTGAATTAATTTCAGTAATTATATTCTAAACTTTTAACGTGAATTGAAAAAATTATAAAAAATAATTTATAAAAATGTGAATTTGCAAGATATTTTAATTTTTTTTTTATTTGGGATTGTTTAAAAATGAATAATTATTTAGTTAAAAAGATTTTATAATAATACACTATCACGGTATAGTAAATTTTGACAATAAAAGTAAAATATTATTTTGTAACTTTGATAGTGGGATACCTTGCACAGTATGCGACAATTTGGTACCCTATGTAAGTTGTTACATTGGTAATCAAAAACAAGCATACAAAAAGTCTTGCAACAAAACATTATTCACAACAATTAGTTACTCACAAAGTTGTACCGCCCGGAGGACACGGTATACATACGGTAGAGGTGTGCCCCGCTTGGGCTGAGCACCGCCGTGTCCTCGTGGGGGCGATCGGCGGCAGCGATCTTTCGCGCCGGGCGTTGGTACAGGCCATGGTCCGGAGCGAGGAGGAGTGGCATGTGGTTGCCTCCTTCTGCGAAGCAGTAATGCTAGCAAAGGAGGCGGCTGATCGCGTGAGGCAACGGTCCTCACGCCCCAATCGCCGCCGGGATTCCGATCCCGATTTCCGGCCCCCGTAGGCGCGGGCTTGCGGATGGCGAACGATGGGTGGCTCGCCGTCCGATCGTCCAGTAACTGTCCAGACCGAGCCCAAGTCGTCGACGGCGTGTAGTGTTCCACGCGCGCCTCAAGGAGATGTCAGCAACCATAGGGGCCCAGCAGGGTCGAGGCCTACTGGGGCCATGGGTGATGCGAAAGTGACTCCCAGGGCCCTGGAAAAATGGCAAAGAAGGAACAGGAGTGGGTTTTTAGTCAGTAAAAGTCTGACACTATCTCCCGCTCCGCCCAAGAGCGGGGAATGTCATTAGATGATTTTCCCACCCGAAAAAAAAAACTCACAAAGTTGTAACAAGCCAGCGGTACATAGTGAACATCCTACCCACACGCACAAAACGTTTTGGGAACACATTCATTGTGTTCACAACTACGAAGTAGAATTCCCTGCCTGGTGTCTGTGTTTCCTGATAGCTTCCACCTAAGGGTCTTAAAGTCAAGAGTGGTCAAGATATTGGTCAAGTGTGAGCCTATAAATAATAATAAAAAAATCTAACAAAAATTTTCATTCTTTAAAATGAGCAGCACAGCAGGAATCTTTTTCATAAGAACCAGTGCCTAATCAATTGATTGGATTTGGTACAAATTGTGGAAACCGAGTGTTAATCTTTCGCAAAGTTTGAATAAACATCCAAGTGCCACCAGAAAAAAGAAACGAACAGATTTGAAATTGGAATTCCCTCTAATCGGCTCTTCGCGATTTATTCTTACCGGATAAAAATTCAATATAGTTCATTTCCTGAATGGAGGCTGGCGAAATCGGTTTCTTTAATTAATTTCTTTTTGTTGCGACATCAAAGCTCCTAGTTGTTTGTAAATTAAAAACGTGTTTTCTGCCGTACTCTGAAGATTTCCTCCATAAACAGACTCGATTAATTTTTGTATAAGAAATAAATAGATTTTCTAAGAGCAGTTTTCTCGCAAAGGAATGGCGGTTTTTTTAATTATTCATAATATTTATTGGGCTCTGTTTCGGGGGAACAATTGGGCAGAAGGAAATTGAATTTATTGTGGGCGTGAAATTCCTGTTACTAGGGTATAGAAGGAGTTCTTAGAAGGAACGTGTTTTATTTAAAGATGTAGGTAATGTTAGCGAGAGGGTGCATTGTTATTATGATGTTACTAATTAAAACCTTTTATAAGTCTACACTTTTCCCTATTTTCTTTTAAAAGTTCATAGCTATGCGTTTTCTCTCGGCCCTACTCCTATTATCTTATGGGGTTATAACGTGTCCCCTCCCCCCTCACTTAGTGCAGGTACTCCATTACGATACGAGGGCATTAAGGTTTGTAACGATAAAAGTTCTATTAGAAAACGCTTAGCTATTTCAGATAAAGCGCAAAACAAATAAGTGAGATAAGGAAACTAAGTTTAACAATGTTGGTGAATTTTAAAACTCGTTTAAGACTCTTGTTCTCTTAAAAGGTTTAGTCTGCGAAGTCTATTGAAATACCATTTTATTCTAATGATACCTAAACATAAAATTTTAAATCACAGCTTTGCTGACCTTTTTTGTGTAGATACCTGAGATTTAAAAATTTTCAGCGCCCGAAAAGAAAATTCTAAAGCTACTTATATAAAACATACTCAAGCCCTGAAAACCCGAAAAGATTTCTTAATATTATTTTTACGAGCATTACAGAGGCCGCATACAAATACTTTAATCAAGACTACAAAGGCCAAAATAAGGTGCTATACACACAATACTATATTTTACCTCAAAAACTTGGTCAACAAACATCGTTATGTATGTAAAGCGGGGTGCGGGGCAATAAGGAACATCTGGCGGGGCATTACGGCGGACGCCGACTTTCCGACTAATTAACTTTCCTCCGAGAAATGTAACAAAAAACTCCACTTAACATTCTAATCACATTTTTTTTTCACTCAGGAATAAATTTTGTAAAAGTTCAATAGTAACTTTAAATGTGCGGTCAGTGAATTAAGAGTGTTTTACAGATTTTTTTTTTATTTTTTCCGAACAATGCCTCCGTAATGGCAGTTCCGAAAATGTTTATTAAGCCTGCCAATTAGATGAGTTTTTTTACAGAATGATAAATTGAACTGAAGCTATCAAAATAAAATTTGAAAGGGTGGTAATAATGGAAAGGGAAAATAAAAGAACAAAGAAAGAAAAAAACAATTCATATGATGGAAAATAGAGATCCATGGAAGATGACAGGTCGCTCCCTCCAAATAAATTAGGCAAAAGGCTGGAAGATTACAAATGGCAACGTTCCCATTGTGCGCACGAACATGGTCACCCATCCACCTCGGCAAGCATTGCTTAACGTGGCTATGCATTGCTTAACGTGACTGTTATTATTTTAATCATTTTAGAGAGTGTGCGCGAGAATTGCATGACTTGATTTCGCCATCTCTTTTCTACCATCGGACAATCCGATATACGGCGAGTATCCACCCTTACGTTGTTGAAACTTCAACGGTCCGGACTAAGCGTTTCGCTTTGTCGTTTATACCGCGTACATCGAAGGTCTGGAACAACTTGCATGCTGCGGTTTTCCCATCCAACTATAATTTAGGTGCCTTCAAGGCTAGAGCGAATAGGCTCTTAATAAACTAGTGCGCCTCACCATCAATTATTGCATCACTGCTAGTCAAGCACTGGTATAAATCAATTAAAAAAAAAAACCACTAGTTTCTCCTCACCAGACATGGTATCTAAATACAGTAATGATTGCTGTAACTTATGAGGGTCCAATCTTATAGGTTATGAGTTGATACGATATAAGCAGGCTTTAAACTGTAATTTCAAGCATTCGATTTCCTCTCTAGCAAATGGCAATATCGTTTGGATGTTTTCCAACAGAATAAATTAAGTAGTATTTATTTAGTTTAATCGTGCATAAAATGTAGGAAACAAGGTTTCTGGCACTAACCTCACTTACATATGTGGCGTAATCAACTTCTCTTCTTAAGAAAATTAATTTATAACATACGTACATTATATTTCATAGTTTTCAGAGTTTCTGACCCTGTTTCAGAAATATCTTGACCTGTGGCTGTTCTGACATTTATGCGGCAGATCGTGTATCGCAAATTGTTATTATTAAAACAAAATGATTTATTTACTAATTTTTTTTATGAAAACTCTTTTGATTTTATTATATTTTCTATATAGAATTTATTTGTAGGCGTTAGAAACTATGAGTTTTTTCACTAAGTATATAGATAGATTGTATTATCTACGTATTCCCACTCCGCTAACCCTCGCAAAACTAGGCCAGTCTCATTAAATCCTTACTCTCATACAATCACGAAATGACTTTTCATCCCCGCAGCCTCCATCCATCCGCATCTATACATTAGAGTCGTCCCCGCGCCCTCACGTGACAGTTGCTCAGCACTCGGAGCGCCCGCGCCGCGCCGCCTTCAGCTCAGTGACGAACAAAAGCCCTTTTTACTCAACAGCTCGAGGGTCATTAATTCCACTCCCGGCAGAAGGACTTTCGGAAAACGCTCAACTCCATTTGTTTAGTCCCCGTTATAAAGCGGGATTATGTTTTGTGTAATTTCAATAAACTCCAAGTTAAAGCGCTTTGATTTGCTACCGTAGGTACATTCTGTATATTTTCAGATATAATTTTCGTCGTGTCAATAAAATTGTACAGAATATGGTTCAGGATTATTCATTACGTTCAGCTCTGATGTTAATTAAAGTCTATTTATAGTATTTCAATTGCTTGACGAGCGTCGAAGATGAAAACCCCTGATAATTTTCTCGGCACGTTTGTAGATAAATATAATTAAGCTTTAAGATTATTACGAAAATTTCTGAATAATTTTTAATTTATTAGAATGTTTAATAATTAAGTCAAGCTTAAATAGCTAAATTCATTCGGGATTCTTCAACTCATGCTAAAATTTCACAATCCTCCCACTAACCTCCTTTACATTCAATCTTTCTATTTCTATAGCAAATCCCTCAGAAGTATAGCCACATACGACAAAACAGCGTTCAATCCCCGATGCGGGCTGTAAAGCGGAGCTTACATCGTATCGCCATCGTGGCCCATTGTGGGCTGCCATTGTTCGCGCGCAAAAAGAGCCGTCAAGTGGTCGTCGAGATATCACGAGTGGCAAATCGGCTGATACAAGAGCCACCGATAAGTGTTGCGAGAAAGCTGACGTTGGAGATTGTGCCACCGGGTTCTTGTTGTTGCTGTTACGGGTGAACCTAGCTGTGCGGGGTTTTGAGCACGGGGATTGAGATTCAGGTGTCTATATCTATAGGTATTTATTTATTTATTACAATTTCATGTAATACAAAGGTACAAAGGTGAACTTAATGCCTTAGGCATTCTCTATCAGTCAACTAAGGGTGGTGAAAAAAAACCTTGGCAGGTGCATAAAAAAAGAAAAGGTTATTAAGAAAACTAGGGTAAAAAATAAATATAATTATAATTATATTTCATCATCATCTTCCTGCCCTTGTCCCGTGTTATTTGGGGTCGGTGCAACATGTTTTTTTCTTCCATTCTGCCCTGTCATTCGTCATGCTATCACTGACTTCCTTTTCTTTCATATCACTCTTCACACAATCCATCCATCTTTTCTTTGGTCTCCCTTTCCCTCTCCCTCCCCAACTATATATTTAATTGTTATAATTGGTCATTAAGATTAATTTTATTTCAGGAGGATTACGTGTTACGTGTAGCCCTATGACTTATGATTATGCTGAAAGATTTCTTTACTTAGAGCATACTGAAAATGTATGGATTCTGATAAATAAGACTAGATATAAGACTTACGATACATTTATTGTTTTTCAAAAGTGCATTCCCTCGCTATTAATTCATTTTTGCATTCGCTGAAACCACAAAGCAATTGGACCTCTTCAATGGCTTCATGGAACGCATCACCGTCGATTCAGAACTCGTAAAACTTGTGCCTCTAAGTTTGTCATTAATTTTTGGAAACAAATAGAAGTCGCAGAGTGTAAGGCCCGGGCTGTGAGGCGGATGCGTCATCAGTTCCACATTTGAAGCCTTCAAATAGGCTTCTGTTACATTAGCGGAATGTGAGGATGCGTTATCGTGGTGGAGGAGCACGTTGTTTCGAGGACTTTTTTTCGCCAACTCTTTCTAAGACTCTGGGCAAGCAAATGCTGACGAACCAATCTGCAGTCACTGTCCTTTGATCTTCAAGCGATAACGATAGGTAGGTGATTTGCCGAAAAAGAAGCAACCATTTTTTTACCAACACTTCGAATTTTCTAAACTTTCGTCGGCAAATCGTCTAAAGGAAAGACCTATTCTGCCGACTGGCTTTTTCTTTCGTGTTCAAAGCAGTACATGGGTGTACTGTTGGTTTCGTCACCTGTCACGATATTATAGACAGCCAATGACTGTCCTCCATTAAACTTTTTTTATTATTTTACAGCCCCACTGGAATCGCAGTCGTTTCTGGTCCTTCGGTAAGTCTTTTCAGTTTAGGGCTCCGTACCTCAAAAGGAAAAAAACACAATCACTCTATTGTCCATCTGTCTGTCTGTCTGTCAAAACCATTTATCTCGGGAACGCGTGAAGATATCGAGTTAAAATTAAAACCATATACTCAAGTTTCCAGTCCCTTGAAGCTGTGAAAAAATCAAACTTCTGAGTTAACGAGAAAAAAAGATCGGCCGTTTATGTCGCAAAAAGGTTGTATTTCAACACTCTCAAGGAAATCAAAATTTATAGGGTACTTCCCGTTGACCTAGAATCCTGAAATTTGGCATTAAGCAAGGTCTCATAGCACAAGTTTAGGATAAATCTGAAAACTGTAAATATGTAGTTACGTCACAAAAAAAAAATAAAGGTCGGAAAAATCTTCGTAACTCAATTTTATTCGGGAATTAAACTGTTTTCATAGGTAAGTTGGTACGGAACCTTTAGTGCGCGAGTCATACTCGCACTTGCCTGGTTTTTTAACCCTAAAAATATACAAATAACATTCACTTCATACAAATTAATTTATTTAATAACATTAACACTACAATAAAGTAAAAATATAATGAAATTATTTCAGTCGTAACATAAAATGTGTAATGTAATTTAGTGAATCCGTGACCATCAGAATAAATCTATCTTATCAGCAACCAGGTTCAGTGTGAGCAAGATAGTGTTGTTATTTTGATTATGCTATATCTAACACAGCAATAAAACTTCTTCTAAAGAGAAAATACTGGAGCGTAAGCACCGTGTTAGCACACGGAAACAGAAAATCAAGTCAATAAGTGAAGTGGTTCTCTTGTCCCAACACTTACAAAAGTCTGCACCACTTCAATGATTGCTTTTAAAAGGTTTTTTGAGCTTTACAAAGCATCATTTTGTCGTGTTCTATTTTTATGAACGGACTAGTTGCTGCTAGCGAGTTCGCCCGTGTGAAATAAAATAATATCCCAAAGAAACATATTTCCTCTATAAAAATAGTGTATACTATTCCAGGACATGGTCTATCCGTGTACCAAGCTTAATTGAAATCGGTTCAGCCATTGGTCGGTCCACACACTCATCACCGTTTGCTTTTATATCAGTGTGTTGTGTCGGTTTTTTCAATCGAAACAAAAACTGTTATAGATTATCTTGATATTTAGTTTGTAAACAAGCAATCATGGTATACAAACGCAAAAATAATAACTTCAACCGACAAAATATTTATGAACTTACCTGCGCGTGGGTAAGGTTATGATCTCATCCAACAACATAAGCCATTATCTCCATCCCATCAACAAAAACTCTTCGAACCCAAATCTCGAAGCCGCCTAATTCTTATACCTTAACATCGAAAAAATCCTGGCGAAAATTGGACGTTCAAGAACCGACCGTATTTCGCGGGCCTTATTCCATTAACGAACCTTTTTCGCGCCTTGCACAAAGCGGGGATATTGAGGGGCACAGACCTCAATCTCGGAGGTTTACTGCGGCCCTCCAGACCTCCTCCATAAAGAATTGTATTTGCATTCCGAAGGCTGAGAGATTGATCCCGACTTTAGCATGTCAATACTGGAGGTCAAGGGCCGCAATTTACAGGGGAATTAAAACCGTATTAGCTGCGGGTAAGGGCGGGATTTGAGTGGGAGGTGATGCGACCAGTGTTTAAGGATAGTTTGTAGGCAGCGGTGCTTAGGTCAAAGATTCGATGTTAGAGTATCCTGACAGTAATTGTAGATCAATAATACGATGGGCTCGACTTAATTTGGTATTTCAAATCGCATATGACTATTATGCTGTAAAAAATGTAATATAATAATTGAAAAGATCAGAGGCATCACTGCAAGATTAACATGCGCATCGTGTAGAGCCGATGCCTGCTAGGGGCATTGGAAAACTTCTGAAAACGAAACTCATGGTCTCAGAATGCAAAAGGCAACTGAAGGAACATAAGATAGCAGGTGTGGTTTTAGTCAGTAAAAGTCTCACACGCTCTTACGTTCCACCCTAGAGCGCGAGAAGTCATTACATGATTTTCACACTAAAAAAAAAAATGCGTCGCATCGATCGCATTATTAAATTTTGATGACGCTCGTTCTTACTTTTGAACCATTCTCACATTATTATTTCATGCAAAATACTCAAAACTAAACTTGCTCCCCGAGTTATAGCTCCTATAACTAAATTTCAAAGAAAACCCGCAACGTCGACTATCAGCATCTTCTAAACAAACTTGCACTTCATACGACAACCACACAACTTGGCGTCGACAAAGTTCCAATGACTACAGGAATCGTTCCGCAGTTCTCGGGAGACCGCTCAGTCCGCAAGTCTGGGGCCTTACCATGACGTGGTGAAATATCAGGCGAGCAAGCGAGAAAGAGAGATGGAGCTATATGCTCTACATAGCTCCATCTCTTTAACAGTTCAGATTAGGTGGTCAAATGGATCGCGTTAAAAACTCGTGGTAGGGCCTATATTCTCATCTCTTCGCGACTTTCACATTCGTGTCACACTCGCTCCCTTCAGACGTTGGATTGAATATAAACATACAGGTCACGTTTCTATGTTTTTTTCTACACGACAAAGGAAGGTCCTAACCGTTTAGTGCACGTAATCAAATATATAAATTGAAGAGTGCTGATTCGATAATACTTCGCAATTGTGTCGCGTTTTATGGTTAGTCTCATGGGGCGCTTATGTGCGTCATAGGCGTTTGTAATAGCTATGGGAATGATGTGATGGCTGATAGATTTTTTAGTTTTTTCCTCGAACAATGTTTGGGTATTTTATCATCATTTTCTGTTATTCCATTTTACCACACGTTTAAAAAAAGCAACACGAAATCACAAATAAATTTGTAACGTCACGTGTAAAGGATTACCGTAAAGACACTAGATCAATAAATACCTTAACCTTTATCCCCTCAAACACCTTCATTCAAAAACTCTTTAAGTGTCAAGAAACTTTAAACCTACTGCTTATGAACCCGGGTACCGGGTACCGGGCGGGAATACCGAGAATTTTCCCTTAAAAACCTATGCGGTATTTTGCAGCATTTGGGAACTCTTCTATTGTTTTTAGGTAATACGATATTTTCTTTAGGTGTTGGTCAGAACAAGTAAGCAACTAAGCTTTTGGTCTATTAAAAGTATTTTTACTCCGCTAACGTCTAGAGATTTACACAAAATTTGTAAGCAACTCGTGCTAAATATTAAATTCTATTTCGTATTCCATTGCCGTTTTTCTATCGGCAGCTATAAACGTTGAACTGGTAAGTTGGCAATGTAACATTAAACAAAGAACTTACATAGCACTTTGAGCAACACGACCTGAATACATTTAGGATTTCTTGTAGTATTCCAAACTGCTATCGGAAATACTAAGTATTATTTAATAAGGAGACTATTGCACAGTTTTTGCTATTCAAATGAGATTTTAGATTCAATTTGAACTTGTTTATATAATAAAAGAATTGGCCGGTCGTCTATTTCCTTCTGGACTGTAGACCTTCATAAAGATATTGGGACAGACTGATACGGAAGGCCTATATGCCAGCACGACATATTTGTCAATAAATTATATAATTATCACATTACTGCTGCTTAATACAGAAATTAAGAGAAAATTTACGACAGAAACAGAAACTTACAAAACTGTAATTTTTACCTGTCAGTTTGGTTAAACAGGCCCCGGGTGTTGTGAGACAGTCGCAGTCCATTGGTCTGGCAGTCCACCACGATAAACTGAGTTAGGTGATTGATTTAATAAAACTTTCCTGTTTGAAGCAAAAAAAGGAAATCAAAACTAAAAACCTTTATCCAACTTCTGTAGGTATCGGAAATCATTATCAAAATTTTCCATAAATAGCCGAACTCCGACTTTCAATAATATTTAACTTCCTGCCCTTAACGTTAACTTGATTGATGAAAATTAAACACTAAAGTTTTTCAGCGAAACACAATTTACCGACGATGTGCCTCTTAAAGTTGCTAAAGTGCTTATTGGGAGAAAAACGTCGCTAATGGAATAGAGAGTGACGTCATGACGGCATGCGAACAAAGATTAAAATTGTGTTAGTAGATAGTAGATATTCTTGTTTTAGTTGTTCACTTTCTACTATAATAGGTTATTATATATACGAGTATGTTTTGGTTCAGCTTTCATTTATGAACTGAAATTTCCATGAGGGTCTAGATGTTTACGGTGACCAGAAATCGGTTATGCCCCTTTGAACAGGCCGCTCTTGCAGGCTTAGGATTTGTGCGTTTTTGAAATATGTGGAATACGTTACTACCTACGTTTTATAGTATAAAACATAATCTGATTTTCTAAAATTATGTAGTAGATAGGTACCTAATTGATTCATACTTTAAAATGCATTTTCACAAAGTCGTCTCATCTAAGCAAATGAATTAAAATTAAAATGGAGGGGATTTAATTGTGTGCCTTAGCTTTGCGTTCATATAGTCTTTTAATGTTCCCATTGCTGGGACTCAGGCCTCCTCTCTATTATCTGATTACAAAGTCAATTAAGAATCAGCACGAGAACCAAGGTTATCGACAAAGCTCAAATAATTGCAAAACTTAAGTGACAGTGTGCAGATTGCTCGAAGAACAGAATGATGGTCGATGGGGACGAAAGGTACTGGGGTGGCGACCATGTACTGAAAGACGCAACGTTGGAAGGCCTCGCATAAGGTGGACCGACGACCTGGTGAGGGTCGCGGGAGTGCGGTGGATGCGAGAAGCACAGGATCGGTCATTGTGGCGACGCTTGGGGGAGGCCTATGTCCAACAGTGGACGTCTTTCGGCTGAAATGATACTGATGACGATATTTACAGATTGACAGACGCCCAAGTTGATGGGCGCAGCAGGCGCGCTCGCAACGCTGCTTCCCAATCTAGGGGGCCCGAGCACTGCCTGTAGGCGGCTGTACTTGGGGATCGTGCGATCCATGGCCCTGTATGGGGCCCCGGTATGGGCTTCTGACCTGACGGCCGGCAGCATCGCAATCCTGCGAAGACCGCAGAGGGCGATGGCCGTCAGGGCTATCAGGGGGTATCGTACGATCTCCTACGAGGCAGGTTGTGCACTGGCCGGATCTCCGCCCTGGGAACTGCAGGCGAGAGTCCTCGCCTCACTGGTGGCGCGAGGAGATGAGGACGCGGGGTGTTGAACCGATGCAGCGCGAGATCGAGCTGCGTCGGTCTCAGCTCCAAGAGGTCATGGTGGCGGAATGGCGGGACAAGCTTCTGCGCCCTACCGCCGGCTTCGCCACCGTTGATGCGATCCGACCAGTGCTCGACGAATGGCTCGGGAAGAAGCACGGCTCCCTGTCATTTAGGGCGACGTAGGTGCTCTCGGGGCATGGCTGCTTCGGGAAGTACTTGTGTCGCATAAACAGGGAGCCGGACGCTCGGTGCCATCACTGCACCGACTGTCGCGAGGACACGGCGCAACCCACACTGGCAGAGTGTGCTGCATGGGAGGAGCAGCGCCGTGTCCTTATATCTGAAGTGGGCCCCGACCTGTCGCTGCCGGCCGTCGTTCGTTCGATGGTCGGGGGCGTCGAGTCGTGGGATGCGGTGATCTCCTTCTGTGAATCCGTAATTTCGCAGAAGGAGGCTGCGGAGAGGGAGAGGGAGGCCGTGGCCACTCTTCCGTGCCGCAGCAGGCGAACCGGGCGTCGGCGGAGGGCAGACAACGCCCTCTTCCAGCCCCCATAAAGAGGTCCGGAGGGACGGTGGACTCGGGGTCGTCCGCCGTCCCCCATCCAGCAAGACCCGAGGCGGCGGCGCGTAGTGTTCCACGCGCGCCCCTATTGGAAGTCGCGGGGGGAGGATACCTCACACTCCCCGCGGGCTTGAGGTGGCCCGCGTAGGCGGGCCGGCACTAGCCGGGGATCATGGATGGCGCATCAGCTCCCACAATCCCCGGTCCAAGTGTGGGAGGGAACATCGAGGTGGTGGACCGATGATCTGGTGAGGATCGCGGGAATCCGATGGATGCGAGACGTACAGGACCGGTCGTTGTGGTGACACTTGGGGGAGGTCTATGTCCAACTGTGGACGTTTTTTGGCTTAAATGATAATGATGATGAAAATCAGATGTCATAAAAAACATGTGAATAATAGATTTTATATAAAACATTTAAAATAAAGTCTATAATTACAAGCAGACTGTTTTGTGAGACACCAAAACTCTATTAATCGTCCATAGGTACTAATACTTTTCAAGACATGTTTGTCACGTCTACGGAATAATCTGTGTGCGATGAGATTGTGCGAAATATTCGGTGAGCGGTCGGCGTCGGATTACGCGCGTTTAGCGTGACAAGCGGACGGAAGGCGTGGGGAGCGCGGGGAGCAGGCGTGAGGCGTGAAGCGTGACGGGTGACGCGTGATGCCAGATTAACTCCACAGAATCGTCTCAAGTATTCCCATTAACTGGACCCCACACATTTCTGAAGACGGGTGATATTTTCCAATATTAGAAAGAGGTCAGAGGAAGATTGATATTCGTGAATTTTAACAGCTTTATCAAATGTGTGTGTGTGGTTGGTTTGATTACTAACTTATGGTATTTTATAAGATTGTTAAGGGTTAAATAAACAGGCACCCTAACACCCAACCCCATCCCTCAACCCCAGGACCCTGCATAATAAAATCTTTATTTTTTTTTTATAAATTAGTCGCAAATATAATATAAGTACAAATTAGGGAACATTTATTAAACATGTAACAGTACAAATTAATCAAACGCTTTGAATATAGTGATCTAGCTGACTTAATTATATTTCAATTTTGGAACTTACACAAATGAAAGCCCATACCAAACTTGCCCAAACAGTTAACGACATAAAACAAACAAAGAGCCAGTTGACCATTGAATAAAACAGAATTAATCGCATCGCGTGGCGGCGCACCGCAGCCGCAGCGCGACCTACATGCCTCTAAACATGCCCGAATGATTTGTTGTAAACGGACCGAATGTAGGCCATGCCATCCTAGGCAGGCAGGCTACTAGCTATGTGGTTACTTTGGCTATGTCACCTGCCGGTGGATAAGGAAAAATGTGAGAAAGAAACCTTTACATAATTATCTTTCTTTGGTTTTGTTTTAAGGAGGAAAATCGTTCAATGAATCCTTTCGATAGGAGCGAGAGTGCGTGTCAGACTTTTACTGACTAAAATCACACCTGTGTCCTGTCTTTTACCTGTATCGTGGGTTTTTTTTTTTTTAAGGTGGGAAAGTCATCTAATGACAAATCGCGCTCTTGGGTGGACTGAGAGATAGTGTCACACTTTTACTGACTAAAAACCCACTCCTGTTCCCTCTTTGCCTTCATCCCGACCTGTATCGTGGGTGCGTTCACAAACATGTAAACACACATGCGTAAAACACTCAAACCTAAAACAAATATCTGTAGGAAATACATATATTTATTTCGTATGGGAATCGAACCCGCGACACGCCACGTTGTACTAAGAACGAGCTGCTCAGGAGGTTGTTGCCGCTCTTCTTCTTTCCAGCTACAAAGCTAGGAGGAGGTGAAGGGCCGTGATATGTGTTTTGAATCGAACCCAATCCAATTTGTACTTACAGTCCACTTTTACCCCGAACTAACACCTACGCGCTTAACTACGGCATTCATAAGTTCTGCAGCTTAGTCTAATATGGATTTATCGCTTTTGATTATGAATGTTTATTCAAGAATTCAAGATTTTGTTTATTTAGGCATCATTTACCTCAAACGTTTTGTCCATCGAAGACTGTAAGTATACTTACATTCAGCCTCAGTGTGAACGTAAACTCAGTCTGCAGTATGCGTTCTCACCAAGCCGATAATACGCTATTGCGTACAATGTGCTACTTGTGTGAACAAAAGCTTGTGTTCGTTTACAAACTGTGTCTGTGGCGCGGCGGTGCTGCAACCTAATACGCTGTTAAGTTCGGCAACGTAGCCAATCCGCGTCCACCGTGCATAGACGCGTAATACAATAATCGGCCACCGAGAGTCAGGGTACGAAAACTCTCTACGTAATAGCGTATAGTCGGTATGGTGTGAATGAGAAGTTAATATAATTATTTGGAAAAGCAATAAACTGCGGTCGGTTGCTGAGTGTGAGCGCGCGTTACGCGCTCACACTCAGCAACCGACTATACGTTTGGACTGAACAATGCCTTATACTCTTTAAAAGGTCTTAGCTTAGTAGCTTGTTGACTTGTAGAACTAAGTTAACGAAAATATTTCACAACAGATCACTGTTCGCTTGGATTACCCTTTCTTTTCTGGCGTTCGTTTTGTACAGAATAATTTCGTTAAAGCGCGATTCGTCGACGGCTTTATTATTTATCAATTATTCATCAAAGTACTTTTAGTCAAAGGCTTGTTCCATCGAATTATATCAAAGGTTGATCAAAGGATTTTTATTTAGCTTTTATTCATTTAAAATGACCCAGCTATGCACTTGATTCAATACCGGATATTTTTGTTGATTGATGGTGTCGTGGATTCTCCACTTCTAGTATTTGTTGATTCACACTTCATTGTGCATCAAGATAATAAATGATAAAATTTGAGCTTTAATTTAAAAAAAAAACATAAAATTTCTCGCATACCGCAATTTGATATATCACTGGTTTAGTCGGTATCAGTATACATTGATAACAGTCTATATTGGTGCCCTATTACCTGCTAAGATAGAGGTTTCCTCTCTGTGTGACGAAGTGCAGTAACATTGGCGGATACTTTAGGATATTTGGTTTATCAAGGACCAATTGGTTTTTTCACGAAATTTGCCTTCACAGGTTTGAGAGCAGTAGAGATGAAACAATTTAAAATTACCTGCCTTTTGAAGGTCTGTTCTCTAGGTCACCACTACTTGTAAATATTAGGGGTTAAAGTATGAATTTGCCGTTTTATTGTAATAGATACTTGGAATTGAGATAGAACCTTTATGGTTTGAGATTTTTGAGTGAAAATTTATTCACATGGAATTTATGAAGTTCTTCTTTTAAAAAATGTGCATCATTTGATTATCGATTATCATTTGTTTTTTTTATTCAGCTAAGACAAGAAAGATTCGAAAATTCAAGTGATTTTTGAAAACAGGTTTCGACACGGAATTAACACGGTAAAAACAGCTCGTAATATCAATGTTGCGTTTGGAGAGGAGACTGCTAATGAACGCACCCGAGTCACGTGAAACGGTAACAAATTTCAATTTTTCAGTACAAATCGGCAATTTCATACATGTTATATTAGGGTTTAACCCTAATATAATATTTATATTATAATCTTTAATTATCGATTTGATGGCCACAATAAAAATATTATTATGAAGAATTAAAGTATTGATACGATCTAGATGAGCCATGTCGCAGTGCAGCTGTGCGCACCGCAGCGTTACGCGTTCCATTATAACAGGATTTATGATGTACCGTGTCAACATATTTTATATTTGTATGTTGTGTACTCACTCATATGTGTGAGAGTGTGCGTAATATATGGGGGCTGTGTTTTATCGTCGTCGAAATTACTGTAAATCTAAAATGGTTTACAGCGTCGATATTAATTTGTACACTGTCAAACCAAATAGATGTTGCTCATCCATAATTTGCTTGGAGTTCGTCGTGATATGAACAATGTATAATAAAACTATTCAAGTGTAGGAAGTCATGGAAGTAGTGTACACGTGTCGCGCTCAAGCGTACTTTCATAAAGTGTTTATCTCATGGTCGTACCTATGCGCGTCTGCGATGAGACCGCAAACGTCACGCTTCCAGAATGTCGCACGTCTGTGGTTGCCACGACATCTATACATGCTACTCGTGATAGTTGATTGATAATTCACGTGTATAGTTATTAGTATCAACAAAAATATCTATGTAGTAGTATTATTGTCAAAGCGTTCCAGGCAATGATATTCTATCTGCGTTACAGATTGTTAAAAGTCCATGTGCATGTGACATTTTGGTAGCGAATGTCAATTTTCATTTTTTTTTTCTGATAATTTAGCACACTGACTGACGATGGTCTATAGTATGTCAACAGGGCTGTAGTTGTTATTATGTAAACCACTTATAATTAGCTTACCAGGAATATTATAAAAATAGGAAAATAAATTGACAAACCTTGGTTGATAATATTCTCATGCGAAGTCAAAACGCAAGATTTCATTGGAATAATGTCCGTTGAAATTTTTAAGTAAAGTTCGCATTCACGTCCTAATCGTAATCTGTCAAAAACAACTCTAACAATTATGTTACATTTAGCTTTTAACATTGTTTGTCGCCGAGATGATAATGTGACTTGAAATTGGAAGTTTTTAGGGACCACGTCTTCAGAATAAAGGAACGTTAATTATACAATATAGTTTATAGGTGTACAAAAATAAGGCTATATCCACACTCACCCACTTCCAGCAGCAAGACGCGTGAGTACACCGCGCGTACACTCTACTCGATGTACTTACTGTTACATTTATCCACCTCCAGCCGCATGTCACACGAGATTATGGTGCCTGCAGAGCTCGCGGCTCGGCAGCTTTACACCGTGCGTGTATGTTGCTATTCTCTATATTCGCACCCCCGGTGCGACACTGTCACTTTTGCAAAAAATGCAAAAATGAGTTAAATATCTAAAAATGATCCTAAAGCACCCCTTTACTTGGTGCGATAACGTTAATTTTGTATGAGGGCGTGACTGTCATTACCGTTTTGGCGCGAATCATGCGTCGCTGGGAGCAACATCGTTTTTAAATGCTTCTCCTGAAAAACTACATTTTTGCATAAGTGACAGTGTCGCACCTATACTGTGGCTTCACTCACCCGTCTCCAGCCGCATGTCGCGCGACATTGTTGCCCGCAGTGCTTGTTGGGCGGCAGCTTTTCATTGCACGTGCACGTCGCTATTCTCTATGTACTGTGGCTACACTCACCCGCCTCCAGCCGCATGTCGCGTGACAGTATCGTGCCCGCAGAGCTGGCGGCGCGGCAACGGTACACCGCGGCGTGCACGTCGCTGCGGTACTGCGCCGCACTGAACGCGCCCAGCCACAATGTACCGTTTGGGAGAGCGCTCCTGTGAACAATGGAGATGGGCCGTCAGTACGTGATGTGTGAAGTTAATTCACCATTTTTATCAATGTTTTCATTACTATTTATTATTAGTTTCATTTAACCTCCGTGAGTGTGGCCATGGCATCACCGTGGGCCCTAACAAAATACCAGCGCTGCTCAGTGCGCGAGTCCGACTCGCACTTGCCCGGTTTTTTTCTTATTTAATAAATGCTCGTGTAAACTTTTATTGCGCTGGCGCTAAGTAGAAAAAGTTTTGAAATTAAAAATGAACTTTATTATACTGAGCGGGTGGACGTCATCAAGTCAACCCCGACTGTCGATGAAAATCTCCGAATGTGTTTCCTTGGGATTATTTTCTACCTTCACTATTATTCGCTTGTCATTTTCTGTTGTGTTTAATGAAAAAAAGACCGCTGATATTTTGCGTAATGATATTTTATGATAGATTTTCAAAAAAAGAAATATTTTTAGCAATAGGCATAATTTCAGTTTATTTATACAGATAAAAAGAAAAGGAACAGTTAAGACATTGGCGTGTTCTTGACGGTTTGTTAACAAAGGCTACGTTTCTTTGGGAACACACCTCGGCACAGGGTCACCTGTTGCCGGAGTTTAGTTTACTTTAACTCAATATAAAACTTGTGCCGTGGCTGAGCGAATGGTTCCGACGTTTTCTCTGCAACAGTTATTGGCCATTACACAAATTCCCAGTACGGTCTAAGTATTACGTAAAAACGTAGTTTTTTAACAGTTTGCTATGTTAAATTTCTGTACGTTTTCTAGTAAAACAAATAAAAATAAAAAATATTTTTGACGATTGATTGAGTTCGGCTATTATGGAGTCGTTGGTCCGATGCTCTGCCCAGTGGATTCCGAGCATTTTTCTCCAAAACTACATCTCAAAAGCTCACTCCAGCAACGATCAGATTTTAATGGTTCAAGGTCTCTGCACCATACAAGATGGAGAATATGAGGGTGGCGATGAGCTTTCTCTTGGTCTTACGAGAGATGTTCTTGTCGGCCCAGATGCGATTCAGCAGTGACGTGTTACTCTTTGTCATCCTTAAACGTCTTCTTGGAGGAGGAGGAGGAGGACCACCATGATTGTGGCGTTCCCAACATGCTTGATCGTAACTGTGCCAACACAAATAATTTGTTACGTACATGAAAGAAAAATAACTTTATACCTAATGATTTTCATTAAACTAAAATTTGTTTGAAAAAAGCTAGGAAAATTATTAGGCTTTACAGTTACTGTTAAAAATGCACTTAACCCAATATAAAATTATTATTTCTAATAAATTACAGAATTTTTGCACTCAATTTATTAATCACCCTTAACTAAATGAATTCCACCTCGTCTGTCGTGACTTCTGCCGATACTGAACTAACAAGTTAACTGCTAACGCCTCGTCAAATTTACGCCCCATTTTTACGATAAAAATCTGCATTTCCCAGCAAAAGGCTTAATTCTATTAACGATGGACGTTCTCCTTCACGAACCGACGCCCATTATGAGACAGAAGAGAAAAATATTTTAAAAGAACTTATATTCGAGATGTTACAAAAAACTTAAGGATTTCCAAACGCAAAGTTCTTGAAGCAAACTATTTGAAGTATCGCAGCTTCTGGGAACAATGTTGTTGCTAACTAACAGTTCATTCTGCTGTTTGTTTTGTCTTTGTTTGCTGAATATAGTAAGTTTGTTTATCGTTCCAGTAATTTGCTCATTAAAGTTAAAGGTTTATTGAATAAAAGAAACATAGTTCTTGAAACGGTTTAAATCACTATGTAGTAATTATTATCATCCAAATCTTGACTTCAAAAGTAAAGGGAACGCTAAGCGATTACATCGCATTACGCGTAAACTTGACCGCCTGTGTGGTAGACAAAGGTCTTGGACCTATTAAAGCCCCGCAGAGCCTGCCTAAACCAATTCGATAAACTGTTCCTTTCAGCATCTACTTCTTTGAAGTAAGCTGAAAAAACGTTCTAAAGCCAGGCATACAAAATTTACGAGAGATAAAAAAGGTTGTTACGTGTGCGGTGCGGGGTGGGGTTTGCGGAGGTTCCTCCGTCACGGGTTTAACGGCTATCGTCGACTTTTGAGGTCCAAGAGTTACGAGACCATTTTAGGTAATAACTTGCGATCGTCTTCGACCCCGCCGTGGTTAGTCACTGAGTTACTACTTACTCATAAAAGGGGTGTCATCAATTTTTATATTTTTCCTGTCAAGCGAAAGTTTATTGAGTTTCAGTTATCATGGTGTTTCGTTACTTGATATTAGATCTTATTTTAGCACCTCGTAAATTTCCCGGGAGAATGGAAATGGCTGAGGCAAATTACTAGCGATTACACTGAAAAGTTTACAAACATTTTAAAGGTCGCAGGAAATGTTTGGGCACCGACGACTCAATACAATCGATATACTTTCTTAAACTGTGAATTAACAATCTTTCTAGAATTATTTCCAAACTGTTTCTTGTTTTTTCTTTAATTGTTACTGAAGAAAGATGCTTATTATATATGTACGGTATGAGAACTACACGCAATATAACAATAAAAAATGCGGTTTAACTGGTAAACGGCTTAGTTTGGCTCATCGAATGTTCAAATCAGTTCTTGTAGTTATTATGGTTGAAAGAATGGCAGCTACGCTGCGTGAGGTGGATTCGATTCCTGCTCTGAACAAATATTTGTATGGCCTATAGATAGATTTTGCGAGTCTATGTGAATTTAAATGTTTGTAAACGAACCCAAGATACAGAAATAATTCCTAGTATGTAGCAAAGTTTGAAAAAAAAATTACATAATCAGATTCGTCTTATTGAATGTGAACTTAACCCGATATTCATGGAAAAATTTATTGCAACCCGGACCAAATATAATTTGGAATCTCTAATCAGCTTTATAGGAGTAATCAATATATATATATTCTATATTGAATATACAATATACGAACTGATTTTGTATTAAAACTTGTGCTCAAATTCATCATCTTTACAATTTATTAAAGAAACTGTTTTATATTAACGCAGGCCATCCCCTGAACCGCTGTAATTAAACCAACGACTCTTTTCAACAGTTAAATTATTCAAATTCAAAACGATTTTTCTTAGCGCCCTTCAAACGCCGTCCTATTCATAGTGTCCAAACTTTTCATTGAATAATCTCTTTGAATACAAATGATAACTTGAAACAAAACACTCACTTTTGTGACTGTCTTCGTAATTAATCACCCAGATACTGTTCCTTTCCATTCCGATTCAATTCCTTGGCATTTTTGAATAAGAAAATCTTTTTAATAGAATCCGCGAGTTTGTGAATAAGATAAATGAGCCACGATTTTTGGTTTGGATAAAAAATGTCGGTGAATGTAAGAAAAATAACGTTTGAATGGAAGTCGGGTCGGACTGTGGCTCGCGCCATTTGTAACCGTCGCGTTTAAGACGATAGTGCACGTTATACTCGCCGGACTATAGATCTGGCACCAGATTTATTGTAGCTCTTAAATTTTGAGCGCTTATAAAATAATTTGTGATGAAAAGTTGTTTTGGTTTTGTGAATAGCCATGTCAAGTTAACGGTTGTTAAATTATAAAATCTCATTGTAACTTTATCTTCAATTCCAAGCGACCTACGAAATGACTGCTAAAGAAAATTGGCACGTGCCATATACCCGTGTGTAGCTATTAGATGGCACATGTACTTACAATGTGGCAGCTTCAGTTTGCGCACGTTTAGTAATCACCTTTTTGCTTAGTCCTTATTTATCGACGAAATCAATCGTCGCCCTAGTAACAACAAAATAAATGTTTGTAGATACTTGAATAATCCTTTCACTTAAATCACCGGCTTACTGTGTCAAGTTAAAATTACAAATAAAATATTCTCCAATATTAATTATGAACAGAAAATCTTCCTTCGTAACTAATTTATTTCACAGAGGTCGCGCGGATCGCTCGCCCAATCCGAGCGTTATTACACAAATTTCCCCAAAAGAAATTGACAATATTTTCAATTCCCAATTTGCTTCAATTGTTAACTTTTCATGAAGATTTCTGTTCGATATTAATAAAATCGTACCCTAATGATGTCGAATTTTGATTGAAAATTGATTTCACAAAACCGATAATAATTTTGAACATTCCAATAAATTAAAATATTTCTAGTAACTTTAGTTACTGCTGTAAAACTAACCATATTTCTTGTTAAAATGAGGTAACCGCTCCAGTCCATGTTTAAACGGTTTCACGTTACATCATTAAAAATTAATTAAATTGAACGCAGATAATTATTTAGTGATACGAACCGCACTTGTGACTCCGCGGTCGTCATTACACGTCATTATTTCGAGCGTATGATCAATTACGAGCAAATTATATAGATTATGATTTTCACCCTTTAACCGTAATTTTCGTTCAGTCAAACGAAAACTACAACTTAAGTATATTTAATCAATTATTAGTTCTAATACTTCAGTATATTGCACTATATGCACGCAAAGTTTGATGTTCGTTTGATTGGTTTGATAACAAAGAAAACTCAAATTGTACGTTAATTCAAAATAAGATCTTTTCATTGTACCTGAAAGCAGTAAAACTGCTGCAAATCCGGCTAAAACCACTCAAACATTTCCAGGTCAACCCAAAAGGGCGAGCAAGTCCATCAATCTTTCGGCGCAAGAGTCGTATCTCCAATAAGAGTGGAAGGTCACAACTCACAATAAAATAATCATGGCAGTGTTTACGTGACTCATTGCGCATGAATATTGCATGGCGTGGGATTCTGTCGCGCGCACCGCACGGAACGAAGGGCGAAGGTGGAGGTGGTATATTAAGATTGAAACGCATCGAATGTGTGTGTCTATCTTAAAACAAAGACATGAAGGATACTTTCTTTTCTTAAAATTTTACACTTTTGGTTTGTCTGAAATGTTCGTGAAAAAAAACACGGTAATTTAAAAGCTGTTGTTAGAATGTAACCTTAGAAAAGTAAAATGGGCCATTTTACAAGAATTATACGCAGCTTCCGAACATTGTATATTTTTCGATATGAAAAAGTTATAACCACTAAGCAATAGTGTTCCTTTCTAATATTGTTAGAGTTTTTGTAATCATTCATTACCAGCGATTACCTCTGACAGACAAACAATTAAAAAATACCGGGCAAATACTAGTTGGACTCGCCCACTGAGGGTTCCGTACAAAATTACCTATGAAAACAGTTCAATTCCCGAAATGAGTAGCGAAGATTTTTCCGAATCGCAAAAAAAGTATTTTTTTAAGACGAACTCCAAATTTACAGTTTTCAAATTTTTTTTCTTTACTTTTGCTATGAGACCTTACTTCATGCCACATTTCAGAATTCTAGGTTAACAGGAAGTACCCTATGAATATTAATTTACTTGAGAGTATCTAAATATACTTTTTTTTGCGACATAAACGGCTGTATCTTTCTTTTTCGTTAATTCAGAAGTCTGATTTTTTCACGGCTTCGAGGGACCGCAGACTTGAGTTTATAGTTTTGATTTCAACTTGATACCTCCACACGTTCTTGAGATAAAAGGTCTTGACGGACAGACGGAAAACAAAGTGATCCTATAAGGGTTCCGTTTTTTCCTGTTGAGGTACGGTACCCTAAAAATAAACTAAATCGTCGAGTGTCTATGGACAGTTAATGAAGGTATACAGGAATTTAATGAAACGCACAAAATGTCAGCCGAACAGACAGATCAGAAAACTGATTTCGAAACTAATTTTAACAATTTTAAAACGTTGTGGAATTATATATCATGGCAACATCAAATGAGAAGACTTAATAATGCTTACTTACCCGCCTAGTTTAAGACAAAGTTCGAACACACCTATTGGAAAACACTATTCGTACGTCGATGTTTAAATTAACTTTATGGTTCCGTGTTGTTTTTTGTAGAGACCACACGTTATGTTTCGCCGCCACATCTGCCGTTTTCTTGAATGAAGGTTGCGTGTAGTAATGATGACGATGTGACTTTTTATGTTCCTTGCAATGTTCGCAGTGTTCGTGCGTCGAAATGTATGCGGTTTTCATTACATCGTTAGCAATACGTAGGTATACCTTGTCTAGTAAAGTACCAGGGTCTGAGTTAGAGGTTGTAAAATAAATACCGTGGTTGTATTATTAGCAGCCGTAAAAGGTTTTATAAAACAGAGTTTGTCTTGAGAGGTAAGTCAAGGAGTTCTTGGGTTATACTTTTGGTCGTCAAGATACATTTTTTTTTTTATTATTTTTATTATTGATAGGCTCGCGTTTGACCACTATCTCACCTGATGGTAAGCGATGATGTGGCCGACGATGGAGCACGCTTGCCTAGAAGTAACCTATTCACTCTTGACTTAAAGACCCCTAGGTTGTAGCTATCAGGGAATACAGACTCCGGCAGGGAATTCCACTCCTTAGCTGTACGCATTATAAACGCTTTGTACGTATGGGTGGGATGTCCACCATGTACCGATGGCGCAACGCCGTACGTCTAGTGGTCCGATGATGGAACGGACTTGGTGGAATTAAATTGTGCAATTCCAACGCACACTCCCCGAAGTGTAATCGATAGAAAACCGACAGGCCAGCAACTCGGCGTCGATGCTCAAGGCTTTGGAGTTTGACATAAAATGCTTTATTCTTCAAAATACTAATAGATATGAACAAGCAAATAACTCAACATATCGCAGTCTACTGCTAGACTTAGCCTCGCAAATCCCGGTTTTGACCTTCTGCCAGCTGCCTCTTCATTGCCGTTTAGGGCTCAGGTGCATATGATTTATAATCATCACTTCTTAAAGCTAAGGTTGTAATACAACTATGCTTTGTACCGACTTTTCCCGCTTTTCATCTCAAAGAAATATAAAATATAAAATACGATAAAATTGAATAGGTAGCTTTTATAAATGTATTAATTTTCAAATCTAGACATTTTTTTTTGAAATAATAGTGTCGTGATGGCTCAGTGTTTAAGGCTCCTGTTTCTCATGCATGAGGTTGTGGGTTCGGAACCGGGTACCAATGTGATTTTTTAAGATATTATGTACTCTTCTAAGATTGGAAAAGCCGTAGATCCCGGTTGCTATTTATAGATCTTTGGTCAGTAGTTACAGGTACATAGGCAGACCTTCAGTTTATACAAGGAGTATCGTGTTGCCCAGTACTTAAAATTTGACAGGTAGGTTCCTTATAGAGTGTAGATATACGTTAAGAACGGATTTTACGAAACTCCAACCCTAAAGGGGTTGTTTATTTTTTCTGTTGGGAAAATCGTCTAATGACAACCCGCGCTCTTGGGCGGAGCGGGAGATAGTGTCAGAATTTAACTGACTAAAAACCCTTCTTTGCCATTTTTTTTTTCCAGGGGTCACTTTCGCTTCACCCATGGCCCCAGTAGGCCTCGACCCTGCTGGGCCCCTACGGTTGCTGACATCTCCTTGAGGCACGCGTGGAACACTACACGCCGTCGACGACTTAGGCTCGGTCCGGACAGTTACCGGACGATCGGACGGCGAGCCACCCATCGTTCGCCGTCCGAAAGCCCGCGCCTACGGTGGCCGGAAATCGGGATCGGAATCCCGGCGGTGGTTGGGGCGTGAGGACCTTTGCTTCACGCGATCGGCCGCCTCCTTTGCTAGCATTACTGCTGGTAAAACGAGGGTTAGAAGATTGTATGGAGAAACCAATTTTCGCGCGGGTGAAGCCGCTGGCAGAAGGTATTGAACTATATTAGCAGTTCATCTATTTCAATATCAATAACAAAGGTTTATCCTTCGCCATACTTACGTAAGCTGCATATCGAAGCTCGCATAATTAAGACTGCTAATGATGCGCTCGCAGCATATACACTTATCATCATAACGTAAATTTGCACAAACTCAATGTTCTTATGAACTGACGATTATATGTATGAGAAAAGACCTCCGTAATAGTTTGAGTTGGTTCGTAACACTATCATAAATCCTGCTGGTGAAGTTTGTCACAATGTTTAAGCTAGCACGTAAGTACCGATACACTGAGCGGGCTATATTTATATATGTGAAAGCTTACGGGTTTTCATTGCCTACCTATAATGAGCATGCCATAATTATGGCGGTAAGTCCCCTCTTTGAGACGTGGCTAGAAAGACCTCATGGCGTCCTCACCTTCCGCATGACGTTCCCACGGTAAGTTCGGGAATTTTTTACGGAAGCGACGCCCGGGTGTGGACCGCCCAGAGGACACGGTAGAGGTGTGCCCCACTTGGCAGAGCACTGCAGCGTCCGTGTCGTGGGGACGATTGGTGGTAGCGATCTTTTTCGCCGGGCCTTGGCACGGGCTATGGCCTGAAGTGAGGAGGAGTGGCAGGCGGTCGCCTCCTTCTGTGAAACAGTACTGCTAGCAAAGGAGGAAGCCACATGCGTGACGCAACGGTCCTAACGCCCCAGCCGATGGGATTCCGATCCCAATTTCCTGCCACCGTAGGCGCGGGCTTGCGAATGGCGAGCAATGGGTAGCTCACTATCCGACCGACCGGTAACCGTCTGAATCGAGCTCAAGTCGTCGACGGTGCGTATTGTTCCACGCGCACCTCAGGGTGATGTCAGGAATCCGTAGGGGACCAGCAGGGTCGAAGCCTACTGGGGCCACGTGTAGTATGAAATTGAAACCCGGGGCCCTGAGACGAAGGCAATGCAGGAACAGGAGTGGGTTATTAGTCAGTTAAAGTCTGACACTATCTCTCACTCCGCCCAAGAGCGGGGGATATCATTGGATGATTTTCCCAACAACAACAAAAAAAACTTACCTATAATCAAATTTATTCATGGTTTTGTGTGACATTAGTTTCCACTTTTTATCTTAGATACAAGTTTGATGATCTTGGGTATAATTCTTTCAGGTGATTTGCATTTATATGATCCAAACATTGAGAACTATAATTATAATGATAAAATCTACGTCTCAGTTTTACAAAAATTTCTTTAGTATAGCAATCAAAATTTACAATAAAATACTTAGTGACATAAACAAAACATACACAACATAAACTGGGTTACTTTTTTTATTGATAAATCTTACTACAAAATATTTAATAATTGATTACCCTGACGCGAGCCTATAAATAATAAAAAAAAAAATTGAAAACAATTTAATGATTTGATAATGATGAACTATGAAAAAAGTCGACACTTAGAACTGGCTAAACTTTTGAATAAATTCATGCGTCTAATAAGTAGTCTAAAAAAATAAAATAAAAAAATAAAAATAAAATACTTTCTAGTACAAAAGAAGTTTCTCGCACATACAGTCGTATCTTCATCATTTTCCTGCTCGCGTTCCTTGTATGCTAGATAAAATAAATTCAGTAGGTATCTTCCCTTCACTGCTACTTACCATCAGTTACTTCCCAATTAACGCGCGTCAAAGTAACTCCCGGCGACTGTCACTAACGCTCCGAAGGCTTTGATAAATATACAGCCTTACAAACATTCGTTTGAAGATCGAAAAATATTTTTTGTTGTTGAGATAATCACTTGAAGTAATTATCCGATGTCAAAAATTCAAACACTGACGGAAAGCTACATTATTGCCAAATGCCATAAACTAACTTTTATCATAGAAAAATATATGATTCTAATGGTATTGGCCACGTAATTAATTTAATTCGTATTTGTAAAAGTCGCTGCCTACACGCTACGAGAAATGCTACGCCGTAGCAGTCTACGCGCTTTGCTACGTCATAGCCGATTCGCCATCGTCGTCGTTATTTGCTACGGAACGTATACTGCTGAGTGCTGACTTCTCGCTATGTATTTTTCTGTTGTTTCGTACTTTGTATTGGTATTTTGTAACTGTTATATTGATTCTTTCCTTTACTAAGCCTTCCCTTTCAGATGAGAAGTTAAATATCTTTAGTTTATAGGTTTATTTTTCTAACTAAACAAAATTTATTCAAATAACTACTACACGACTTTAATCCATTAATCCTACCAGCAATTGCTCAGGAGTCCATAACAATAATAGTACCCTGTCCCATGCATATCTAAACTGTGATCCTAACATTTGCAAGTGTAATTCGCTCAGAAAGGGAAATAAAATCTGATGTACATCCTAATCGTACGTCGGTAATACATGAATTATTCAGCACGGAATATTGAATACCGCGGGGTGCGTCTGAAGTTTGGGTTACAGCGGAATTAAGGGATTACAGCGCGCTGTTAGGACCGTTCTTTGGTCCTGAAGGGGCTATAGAATGTAGATTCGCTGATTGCTGGATAAATGGCTTTATAAATATTCGCCTGTTTGAGTTGCCAACTAAAATAGTGAGGAAATTTTCAAAGTTGTACGCAATGTTAAATTCCCAAGTTCATACTCGTCTCAAGGATATGTCAGCTAAACCGTAGGGGCCCAGCAGCAGGGTCGAAACCTACTGGGACCATGGGTTATGCGAAAGAGAATCCTAGGGTCATGGTCATCTCTGGTGCGCAAGGTAGGCGGCAGCCCCAACAGTGTGCCGATGATGATAGCCGACAGGCTCGACTGTCCGCGATATAAGATGTCGCACAGACTTGCATGCCACACACAGTCGTCGGCTGTTAATGTAACTGTGTGTGTCCTATATTTAAATTTTGTTGTTACGTTGCGTATTATGTGTAATCATATTAAGTCTTAATAATAGGCATTAATAAATGACATTATAAAGTATGTGTGCATACTTTGAATACAGTAATTTTATATGCCAAATGCGATGAGATGATGTTCTATAAAGCAAAACTTCTCTAAACTCAAAAAAAATGTGCTATACATAATAATATCTACATTTTTTTTTGTAATCATATTAAGAGATTCCTGTAGCATTTAGCTTATGCCAGCGGAATCGCTAAAAGAAAGAGGTTATATGAGGCTAGGCTTTCCCATTTTGGGATACTATCATTGGAGGAACGTAGAAAAATGGCCGATACTATTTTTTATACAAAATAGTACGGGGTAAAATTGATTGTCCCCAATTACTAGGTAAATTTCAATTTAGAGCTCGTGCTAGACTCCCTCGTGCTCCTGTTACACCTTTGTACCCTCCTCCTCGTAGAACAGTACTTGCACAAGTTCTGTCGTCCCACAGCTTTGTAAACTGTTAAACAGCTGCAACGATCTTGTCGACATGCATTTCAATTCATTCGGCAAGTTCCACAGAGTTATTAGCAGTTATTTGAGAATTAATATATTGTAAACATAATAATATAATATTTTGATCAATTTTAATTTGTATAGTGATTTTAATCTTGATTCAATTTTTAATTACATATTAATTTCAATTTCAGTTTGGAATTATATTTTAGTTATAATTTTAATATTTCAATTATAATTTCAATTTGAATTTTAGTTCATAATAATAATGTAATATAGGTACTCGTAGCATGTGGTTTCTACTTTTATGGGGCATGTGGTTCTAACCTATTCTATTATTATTTTTTTAAACCTATTTTATTATAACTGATTTCTTTTTTTGTAAGTTTCAGCGTATAGGATTGTTGGTTGGCCAATAAAATAAATAAATAAATCGTTAGTTGAGCACTGGCTGAATATAATCCTTCCCAAGCGTCACCACGTCGACCAGTCTCGTGGGGCTCATATCCAACAGACTCCCACGACCCTTAATAGGACATCAGTTCAATTCTTTTAGTGCTGCACCTTTCGGTACGCAGTTGTTTGCTGCTCCAGAACTTTTTTTGATCTCATTGGCTATCCACTTTTTGAGCAATAAACGAAAATTTACTTTACCTATAATTATGCTAGTTAAACTTGGCAATCTTTTGAGCTATTTTGTATGTCTATGTACTTGACTTACGGATACACTAAATCACATCATTATAATATCACCTAAACACTAGATACATTTCAATGCTAGGTATAATCGCACATTTGTAGATCGGTTCGCTCCATAGTTCTGAGAAATTGTAATCCTCATGAGACGTAAGTCATCGCAATTGTTACGCGCATAAATCTTCGCACTGAGATGTGGTCGCGTCATTTGTATATATGTAGGTGTGTATGTATATACATGGTTATGTGTGTGTGCTTCATTACAATACGTGAATAATGAATATTAATCAATGTTCCATCAAGCGTGGAATGTTTGTGGGTTGTGAGATGTTCAAGATTTTTGTTGGAGTAACGTGAATGGTAAACTCATGGCTGGTCGAAGCATTTTTTCACGCTTTGAAAAATTTTATTCTTTACATTTCTTTTGAGATCTTTTGCTTGCTATATTGTCTTCAAAACTAGTTTACTACAATGGAATAATAAAAAATAAAAATAATAAGCCTACAACTGGCAAACTTCATATAAACAGTTCCAAACATTAATATTGCTACAGAATTCCTACAACACATGAAACCTTCAGCCCAACAATACAATAAACTAAACAAAACATCAACTCGAGTACAACTACAAAGTAAATAATACATAATTTAATCCTTAGCATATAAAGTCAAATAGAGACCCTATATTCAGATCGGCCCAAAAGTTGTTAATGCCCATGACGACCATGCCCGCTCAAATTCATCAAGGCTATCAATCGGGCAAGGCTGGGCATGGAGCGGGTAATTTCAACTAGCCCACAGAGCGCCGGCAAATATTTGATGCAACTTGGGCAAAGCGTGTTTGTTGTACGACGCAGTTTGATAGGTTGCTTGGATTGATTATGTGTGGGGAGATTATTTGTTTGAGTATGAAGCGAAGTATTGCTTTATAAATTTCTCGGGCAGTGATGCAGCTCGATTACATAAACGTTGTTCAGTCTCCGATAACTTAATAGATTGTTTTCAATAAATAAGGACGATAAAGAAAGTTGGGTTATAATAGAAATACTGAAAATAATGTCATTCCCATAATCAATCAATTTGAGCATCAGTGAGCACCACCAATTACCATACCACACCATTGTATCCGGCTGATATCTGTATGTTGAGTTCTAAGCATTCATTTTAAACTCATTTCTACCAGCGGTTTTACTTGCATAAATATAGGTTTCTCCATACAAAATTTGGAACCCAGTTTCAGTCCCTGTAGGATTTAATTTCAAAATATCCTTTCTTATTCTTTGTAGACGTCATTAAAGGAAGCTCTGTGTAATATTTCAACGCACTAAATCCGAGGGTTGGAGCTAGACGTTGATTAGTCAGTGAGTGAATCAGGACTTGGCCTTTTACATAATTATACAGATAATTAAAAAGAATTGAATAATATAAATACTTTAATTCGGGACAGACATAGCACAACGGTAACGGTTACAGACACAAATTAAAAAAGAACAATATTATATTTTGATCTCAGATTCAGTCTAAGAATTAAATTCCATTTGCTACGCTTTTCACTTGTGCCAGCCTTGTGACAGTTTCGATACACATAATGTAGTGCGTAGGGCACGCGGAGGAGGCCGGTTTTACGAGCGAACCCAAAAGGCTGATTGTTTGCTCGACAACTGCGCATGAAACCATTCTATGTAAAGCCAACATTATTAATATTAGCCGGAGTTTATCGAGTGTAGCCCCTAGCTAGCTTATGATGTCACGGCGTCGGCGATAATCCAGGATTATTATAGACCTTCAAGGCCCTTAAGTATTGCGACAATACGTCAATTTGAGCCAGTTTGTATATGATTACCACACATGATTGACTGTTGATTGCGCTCCAGGAGCGATCTGTCGAAATAGCTCCTAGAGCGCTATGACTTTATGTAGGCGAGTGATGGTCATTAAACTTGAAGATCGGTCGGAAAAAATGTCATGACAGTCGTGGAGAATATTCTATTGGAAACAAAATGACTAAACGTGCGTCCAATCTTGATTGTCTTCGGGGAAACTCGACTACGGCACGACGAGACACTGCACTAATTAGCAGCCGAGTTGATAGTTATTGTTACTTACTGTTTAACATATCTGTGTTGTTACTTTAGTGATTCCACTCCATCTGATTGAACTGGAAACCCAAAACCGTAGGTACTCGTATTTTGGTTATGATAAAACAGATGAGTTATAAAATTGTAAATTCTAACTCCAATTGAAATTCCCGCAAAATAAACGTTACCATGCGAATGTTAAATAAAACTAGACAAAGCCTGTCTAAACAAAATGATTAAATTCAGATTTGGGAATAATTTTTGTGGTTGTAATAATTTATACAGCTACCATGTAAGTAATTTGAGTATGTTATAACCACTCTGAAAATATGCTATAAATAAAGTTTTAAATATCATATCTTCATTAGGTATTTTTGCTGAAAAATTGAAGATATTCAAAATGAAACCCAGCAATCATTAAAATGAAAGCAAAAAATATAACAATACGTTTTGAATCCGAGCAATTTGGCAACGGACGGAAGAATTGCGACGTCGAATAAAAGGGCTAAGGGGTTCATACCACAAGACATTATTTTTAACAAACCCTAAATCTGCTCAGAGAGCAGAGCGTCCACTTCATCGCAATCAACCCTCGCACACACACAGAAACCCCTTTCGACAATGACGTCATTCACTCAACACACGCAAAGCGATCATCCTGTGCTTGTTGTACATATGTATCACGTTATGCATATGTCTGTGTAGCGCTCAACGTCATTGTCTTGTAATGTATCATTGCTTCACTCGACCGCAGGATTTAGCTCACACATGTAACTCTTCAGTGTGTAACCCTAACGATAAACATCCAAACCTTCTTTGCATGTGTGAGTGAAATTCTTCGGCTCACAAGTACTCCGTGAGACACGGACGGTTTATCCTTCTATACCTTTTGTCCGCACAATTTTCCGTCGGAATCCCTCGGGTACACCGACCATTACCTACCGGGATAACGACTGAGAACACTTTGAATGTATTTCGGACACAGCCTCGTAATGAAAAGCAACCGTCTTTCATAAAAAAAGATTAGTTTCAACGAGCTAATTTTAATGGGGAAACATCTTTTGTTGGTTCAACAATGTTCCAGATTACGTGACAATGTTCTCACGGAAGTGGCGAGATAAGAAAAAGCAAAAGAATTTTAACTAAGTTTCTCTGGAGGACAATATTGAGATTATTTTGGGCTGTGTTCGTTTATTATACAATGATCTTCAAGATAAGCAATGTATATGCGATGAATAAGAACCAGAGGTTGAGAAGGGAGCAATACCAATTGTGAAACAGTGTTGATTAACATCTAGGAAAGGTTATGGCGCACCTATGGGCGCAAGCCAGTAATGGCAGCGGGAAAATACTCGTACATCCGTTACGCCAGTGTAGATGTTTAACATGTAAGAATTCTAAAACAGCAGTAATCATATTAATTTTTTATTTTATTTATTTATTAGATAAATAAACAACTGTTAGTAAACATTACGATATACAAATAATTTAAAGATAAAAGTAAAAAATGAATAGCATCTAGTTTAAGTTTTTGTCCATCAAATCATACAGTTAAATTTCTTTAGCGTCACGACATGAACACATTTTATTTTCATATATGTATTTGCACGATTTCCGATTAAGATTAACCAGCCCTGCTCTACGATGTCTACAATAACTGATAAATTGATGTTAATCGCATAAATATCATAAAGCGTTTTTATGATGATGAGAAAAGGAGCCAATATGTTATAGTTGATGATTACTTACCTATATATGATGACTAACCTAACCTAACATAACCAGTTGATGATGTTTTCCGTATCAAACCTAAAGACAGGTTCGATGTAAGTTATGAAAAAAAAATGTAATTGATCCAAAATTAGAGCTTCATACTTTATATAATGATTTTAAAATTTGGCTACTTAAAACTGAGAATAGAAATGAAAATTGGAATTTTCTTTTACCTACGTATGATAAATAAAAGCCGACAGCTATGTCATCAGTCTGACATAAAATATAATAAAATATTGCTCTTCAAACATCGTAGCATAGCAGTTTACGCAGCCTTATAATATAAGTTATATTTAAATATTAGTTATTGTTACTGTCACTACTACTGTACTAAGTCTGATTTTATATTTTATTTACATATAGGTTAAGACTTAAGTTCTTTTTATTTACTTTTTTTATTTAATATAGTTATTCGTATATATTGTAATACTCGTAGGGTTTAGTGTTGTTTTAGATTTTTAGGTAAATATTAGCCATAAGATGATTTCTTTTTTCAATTTTTCTTGTGTGTTTGGGAAACACTATTGTATAGGGTTCAGCTTGTAAAGATAGTGTGTTTATTTAATTAATTAATAAATGTTCCTACTGCTAGGACTCAAGCCTCCTATCTAAGAAAGGGAATTCTTCAACAATCACAAAGATGAAAAATACAAAATTGCAGAGAAGAATAAAAATGTAACGCAATAAAATCTTCTTTCATGGAGAAATCAAAGTCGTAATCCTTTTATTACGCTCTCGAGGAAGTTTCTCACTGAGACTGTTCCTCAGTGGCGATTTTCAATTACTATAGCTCGGTACTACGTCAGACTGCTGCAAATCGGGTTTACATAACAATTGACTTTTTTAGTAAGAAATAGCGGAAATAATATTGGGTACTTTTGAAAGAAAATTTTATCTATCAAATGCGATGTACTATGTTATTACATGTTTATTAAATTTAGCTTCACCTTTCTTTAAACGAGCTTTCTCAATATACATAGAGAATTACGCATACTTAGAGTTTTATTAAAATATAATATATATTAGGTGTTTTCCAAGCTAGAGTGAATAGGCTCTTAGAAAGCTAGTGCACTTCACCATTAACGATTGCATCACTGTTTACCATCAGGTGGGATCGCAGTCAAGCGCTAGTTTATAAAATAAAAATATATTATAAAATGATCTGGAGGTCTCAAAAACCGATTTCAACCTCTACCCAATGATATTACATTAGCGGTGATGTCGATGGAATTATTCAAATGGAGATAACTATACAATTGTTTATAATATGTCATTTCTATCCTCAAGACTATCAAACTCTTAATATCAAAGGGTAAGTTCAGCATGGCGGCCGCTTATTCCCTCCAATCAGAGAAGAACCTACATCTTTTTGTAAAACTTATATCCCGTCTCAAAAACTTCACGTCACAGTACTTTAAATGTAAGCAAATAACAAACGAAGCCCGCATGAATTACACGCAGGAACAAATTCCACAACTGAAATTAAGGCTCCGCGCAGAATAAAAGTTAAATTAGAGGTCCCAACCATCGCTGTCTATAGCGTGTGACTGCTCTGTGCTTGGACTTTGTGGATTTTTTCTTTTATTTATGTTCTCCTCTTGCCGTTGGTGTTGTATTATCTTGTAGGAAATACGGTGAAGTAGCAAGCTTAAATGCTAATACTGAATATTAAAAAAATAGTTCTTTTCAATTTTAAATGTTCCATCAATTTTAAAGACATTATGTTTAGTTTAATTCGCTTTACTGCAACGCATAACACCACTGAAATCTAACCGTAAAACCGACAAACGGACTGGTGTTGCTGTAACTAGAAAATCTAAGCAATTAATTGACGAAACTTAGTTCTGAACATTTAAATAAAAAGTTAAATAAATTACGGCGAATCATAGGTATTATAAATATTCTCAAAATTAACGCCGAACTAAGTCTCCGATGCTAGCAAGCCCCGCCCACATTCATAAATGTTTAATAAAGCGAGTAATACATATTTACTCGCTTCGGAAACTAATCAGAGTAGTACAACTTTTCTAATAAACGCCCACATGCTGGAAAATTCACAGCTAATGAAAGATTGTTAGAAGTCGTAAAAATGTAGGTTCTGAGAATTGAAATGGGTGAGAAATTCAGACGAAGTTTGTATGTTAAATGAGTTTCATAATAAATCACATAAACTGTTAATGATTTAATACAAACAATCTTAATGAATATGCCTAAAACAAACAACAATACCTGATTGGTTTTGTTTGGCTGCGTGGCAAGTATAACAACAGCATATTATTTCGATATACCTATGCTGCTATATGCATCGACAAAGTTGACGAAGACACAATGTCCATTGAACATGGTTGTATATAGCAACGCAAATGCGTTCGTCACTAACGAGCCGACGAACCATAGAGGCGACCAGTCTAGCGATGAATTCGATACACTTACTTGTTTTTGTCAACCAGGAAATGATGCAAGTGTACTTTGAGAGACTGCTATAAGATGATGATGAAATATAAGTAAATTCGTTGCGGAAAAGTTATAGAATGAATTCTGAACTGACCTCATCAAAAAAATATCTTCGCTTAGTAACATAGTTGGTAAATTATAAATGCATGAAAGGCTACAGCCATTTGGACCAAAACTAATCCGGAAAGTTGAGCCAAAATATTAAACAACCCTTTTGCCAAGTTAAAAACAAAATATTTACTTTTCGAATATGCAGTAGCGCCGAAAATGTTCACCAAGTGAAACATAACATAAATAGTCAAATAATGCTCACAACAAGACTCACTTTAAGCGAAAATTACCAGAGCCGACAGTCGTAATATGCCATGGTAGAACTTTGTTTTGCGGTTGATAAACATTAACTCAATATATGCGAAAACTTGTAACTATATTCGCGAAATGTACGGAAAACTTCACATGCTAGGTTTTGCAGAGAAACCATGTTCATCAGTAGAGGAAGATACTTAGACTACACACGAATATTTTGAGACTGCGGTGCGAGGATGGCGACGCGGTACATGTAAGCTAATAGGGAAAGCGTTGCAGCGTGTAGTACTATAGTTAGTATGTATGATAAACAGTAATTGTAGAATTAGGGCTGCCATTATGGTTTCTGTAATAGAATTAACAAATGTTTTATTTTAGTGCTTATTAGTGCAATAAAACTTCGAAGTGAGAAAGCGTACGGTACGGACGTGTCGGTAACAATTTTATAAAAATAAATAGTGCTTTAAACGAAAGTGAAACCAAGTGCTCTTTACCTAAGTTCACAATCAGCAAAACTCAATTGGCGCGACTTTAGTCGTTTATTTGATATCCATCAAAACACTCAACCGAACGCAGCGTCAATCGTTACTCCTCACCCCCTCGGGGAAAAGAGACGGGCTACAAATATTCATCTCGCTCCCGTCGTGTTGCTGCGCGAGCGCGCTTCCTAATATAATACATTTATTTTGTATAGCGATAACGACAATCACTATGAGCGTCGTTCGATCGCCACCGCCGTCGCCTACTACGTGTATCGAAGGCAATAGAGACTCGATTGCAGCGATGAGTGGTATTGGTACGTCTGAAAAGATTGGTGGTTCGCAACCAGACCTGCGAAAGATTGCGCTATCTGACAATAGCAACCAGATAACTTTCCGCTCCAAGCGGAAACAGCCACATGATGACTTTGGTGCACAATTCGAAAAATTTCAAACTAAAATGGAATTGCTAATCAAGGATATGGCGAGGACTCAAACTGAAAATATTAGTAAAATATCCCAGGATGTATCAATAATAAAGGAGCAAATCAGTCTGATCAAGGTAACAACTGATCTTCTGTCCTCAGAACAGGTCAAAATAAAATCTGAGTTATCTGACATCTCAGGCTTTAGAGTTAACATTGAGGAAAAAGTCGTAGCTATAGAAAGCGAAATAGCATCACTAAAAGCTGGTCCCGCAACCGCACTAAATACTTCTTGGCTTAGCTATGAAGATTTTGTTTCGGAGACCTATGAACGATCTCAGAGGGAGAAAAATGTTATTATACGAGGAATAAAAGAGATACAATCATCTAACTTCGAAGAGAGACGCACCCATGATAGTAAAGAAGTAAAGAAGGTACTAAAAATGGCTACCACAGACTACATGGAACCAATCAAAACTATAAGACTAGGAAAGTATAATCCTGATACATCGAGACCTATAAAAGTTATATTTTCTACATCTGAAGCAGCAAAATTGATTTTACGCAATAAGTCTAACATAAAATCTGTTGAAATTAAAATCTACTCTGATGAGACACCCTACCAACAAAAGTATCGGAACAATCTCAAAGACGAAATGAAACGGCGACTAGCAGGAGGTGAAAAAGATCTCACTATAAAGTATATCAAAGGAGCACCTAAAATTACGAAACTCCAGCCAAAAAACTAGCTACAAAAGATACAGATGATACAACCCCAAGCAACACTACTCACGAAATAACAGATTCGTATAGCAATTTAATTAAAAATACCAAATCACTTAAATTTCTTTACGCTAACGCACGTAGCATAGTTAAGCCAGGTAAACTTGATGAATTAAACTGCATTATACAATACAGCATATCTAGCCCTATACATGTGATTGTCTTATCGGAAACGTGGATCAAGTCAAATTCTGAAGCCAAAAGTTTAAAACTGCCAAACTACACCCACTATTATAATATAAGAGAGGGTACCAGAGGAGGCGGAGTATCCATATTTGTTCATGACTGCCTAAAACACAATTACTCAGAGGAACTATGTAATGAAGACAATCATTACTTATGGGTTCATTTAGATAAATACTCGTTGGATATTGGCGCTATATACAAAACTCCAAAATCAAATAACAATGGATTTCTGGAAGAATACTCACAACAACTGATGAGGAAGAAAAGATGTTTGGTTTTTGGTGATTTTAACTACGACCTGCTTAATCCTAATCGATCAATAAATAACTATACAAAAACTCTGCAAGAAAATGGATACGTAATCTTGAACAAAATCGATACAAAATTTAGTACCCGTGACACACAAACAAAAAAATCAATTCTTGACCACGTTTCATCCAACTTGAAAAATCATAAATTTCATGCAACTATAGTGGAATCCCCGATGTCAGACCACAAGCAAATATATCTGGAAGTGGGCAAATATATGCCGGAAACAAAAAAGAAAACTAAGTATTATGCTATAGATTACACAGCATTATACCTTACAGTAGAAAATGCAATCTCCAATATTTTAGATAGTGACTACGATAGCCTAGAACATATGATAAAGAAAGCAGTAAATGAAAATAGAATACCAAAATTTAAAATCCTTAACACGCTTAAATCAGACTGGATTAACAAAGACATAATTCGAATGATAAACAAAAGAAATCAGCTATGGTCAACTTACAAGAATAACCCCAACGATGCTTCAATAAGAAAAAAATTTATAGCCCTGCGAAATGCCGTATCTGAACAAATACAATCTACCAAAAATAATTACTATCACAAAGCTTTCAAAAACTGCGAAAAAAAACCTTTAAAGATGTGGAAGTTAATCAAAAACTTAGCTGAGAATAAAACAAAGTCGTACTCTGCTCCTTCAAAATTAGATACAGAAACGGGTTCAACCACAGACATTACAGAAATATGCAATTTTTTCAATACTTTCTTTGCTTCTATAGGGTCTATTCTAGCTAACAAAATAAAAAAAGATAAGAATATAACACATACGCTGCCAGGCACTCACACAGCAAGGTCTAGTACCTCTAGCACATATGAACTACTTCAACTATCTCCAACTACAGAAGAAGAAGTAGGAAAAATCATTGATAACCTTAATCCCAATACTAGCACAGGCTTAGACGGGATTGGATGCAAAACCATAAAATGCGTCAAAAACTTGATTATACACAAACTTACCTCTAGTATCAACTATTGTCTACAAAATGGCTTTTTCCCTAATTCTCTCAAGGCAGCTAAAGTGATTCCAATATTTAAGTCAGGAATAAAGTCCGATCCAGGCAATTATCGCCCCATATCTGTCCTACCGATAATTTCTAAAATTTACGAGAAAATACTACATAAACGCTTAGATACTTATCTCAATGCTATTAACTTCTTCTCTAATAAACAATATGGCTTCCGAACAAAATCCAATACACTAACTGCTACAATCGATCTTGTGACCAACTTGAAAAACAATATTGATGAAAAACGCATAGCTCTCGGTATATTTGTCGACTTAAAAAAGGCATTTGATACAATTAGCCATAACCTCCTTCTCCAAAAATTGTACGATATCGGCATTAGGGATACTGCCCTCGACATGTTTCGGTCATACCTCACTAACAGACAGCAAACTGTGCGCATTGGGGATACGCAAAGTGATAGTGAAACTTTAACCTACGGCGTACCGCAGGGCTCTATTCTTGGCCCGTTGCTGTTCATAATATACATAAACGATATACATAGCCTAAATCTGACGGGTGACATAACACTTTATGCTGACGATACCAGCTTATTCCTGTTTGGCAACGATATTGAACTGATTATTAAACAAGCACAGCAAGACTTAGACACTCTCTCTAAATGGTTCCAAGTTAGTTTGCTAACTGTCAATATAATTAAAACAAACTACATTATTTTCAGTGCTAAGAATAAAACAATAGGAAATCACTCTACTTTGTATATAAATAACGAACCTATAAACGAAGTTAGTTCCGAAAAATATCTTGGACTCCATCTAGATAAACATCTGACGTGGCAACCACACCTAGACAAACTAAGATCTAAACTTTCCTCTGTTATGGGAGCGCTTCGAGGCATCGTTCGCTGTCTGCCAAAATCTGTTAGGTATATTATATATAATTCCATGGTAAAACCTCATATTGACTACCTAATAGAGATTTGGGGCACTGCAGCTAAAACAAATTTAAAGCAAATCGAAACATGTCAAAATAAACTAATCAAACTACTATTTCATTACCACTACCTAACTCCCACAGAAAAGATATACAAAGAAACTAAATTAATGACACTTTCACAAATATATACATATAACACATGCATATTAGTATTTAAACTACTAAACAAAGATATACACTCTAAAATTACGTTTACAAAGAAAGGACAAACACAAAAGCGCATCACTAGACGAAAAAACAATATCTGCCTGAGACGACCTCGAACCAACTACGGAAGAAAAAATATACTATATGAGGGAGCAGAATTATACAACAAATTGCCTAATGACATAAAAGAGATCCAATCCTACACGTTATTCAAAAAAACCTTGAAACACCACATCTTGAAAGATTTTTCCCGTTTTAATTAAATTAAGATGTAAAATTATATAACCGAATTAATTTAATAAGCAAGCTTAAATTAAAAAAACAGATAAAAAAGTTAGATACAACAAAAAAGTAATTGCTATCGACTTGCCTTTAAGAAACGATACGTAATGAGTTCATAATACAATAAATATGTACTTTTTTTCTTGTTACCCTCATGACATTGTAGAATTTTGTGTTTAGATAATTTAATACTTACTAGTATAATTGAGTACCTACATTTCTCATGTCAACATGTTTAGTATTTATGAATAACTTGTATTTCTCATGTTAAGTGAATTGTATTCTTTTTGAGAAATAAATGTCTTAAACCGTATAATTGCGCGACTCTAATTACTTTTATGCCAGAAAACGTTAAGTTTAACGAAACTACGTCATGGGGTATTGACTCGATAGTAACTAAGGATTCAGTTAGATTTTCGCAATTGACACCTAATAGCTTGAGTCAACCCTCGTGAAGCCGTGGCAGCAGTCGCACCCTGAATGTTGATGACTAAGTGACAAAGGTAACAGTACATTTTCATGTCTGACTTTGCATTCCTATTTGTAACAAAAACACCTGAAAGAATTTAGGGACTCGCAACTATTTCTACTATTAAAAGAGCTGTAATGCTACTGAATAAAAACCCTTGACCAAATCTACGTATATGGATGACCTTATAATCTCCTCCGATACTAAACCACTTCAAACGAAACAAGCGAACAGCAATCGGTTACCAGTTCCCAGTGCCGCGATGCCGGGCTGACAGAGATGTATGGGGCCAATGACGTCACGGGACACACTCGTGTTATATTAATGACGTCAGAAGTTATACACGCTACAGTTGCGATGATTGATCGTCTCGGACGAACTCAAGCTAATTTGATCCCGTGGACTTGCTTTAAAATTGGGTTATAGTTTGGTGAATTTTAGCGACATATTACAGAATATGACCTTAAAAGTTTGAAGGACTTCGTCACGTTTGCTTAACATTTCTTGGCTTATTACAACACTGATTTATTTTGTCTTTACCGAAACTGTTTCACTCATGTCATAACAATAAATTGTTTCTGTATTCATTGCAGCAAACACGTATTTAAAATCTCTTTCTTATCAACAATCTTTCGTTCATTTTCCAAAAGTACACTACCGAGCAAATACATAAAGTAGCACAAAGTATAATAAACGTCAATATTGGCGGCAGAGATAGAACAGCTGACGAAGAGGTTCCGGTGGGCATGCACGCGCCACTCGCTATCATAATAATATAACTAAAGCGGCTGTCATGCGAACGAGAACTGCCTGTTGTGGACATGTCTGCGAAATGCCAATATTTTTTATCTGAACTTGAATACCTACTGACTTATTTATATTTAGTTTTACGTACGTAGTATTTAGTTATAGTTAAATTTAATTAATATAGTACCTAATGTTTATAATTGTTTATTTCGTCACTCGTCAATAAAGGTTCATTAGAAGACCACCGTCCAGTATTTTTCTGTTTGGTAACATTACTGACATAAACCTTTTTGCACAGCCGTACGTATGTGCCTCTAATACAATGTTCAAAAAAAATTGTTTTTTTTTTTTTATTTGTATACTATCACTATTGATTTTATTAATACTTTATAATTCTGGTGACTGCCACCAATTTTTTTTTTCTTTGTATCTTTATAGGGGAGGGATTGAGAAATGGTTTTGTTTGTGAGTAGTTTTTTACAAATCAACCTATAAAGTTATTCTCTGCTTAACCAAACTTGCCTGTGGCGACCCTAAAGCCTCTAGTCTGAACTTTTAATATTGAATGGCTACACGCTATAGACCCCCCCCCCCCTAAACCCACAGGGATATCCCCTGACCTCGGCTTAGGGCATCACTGGCTGGAGACAACAAAAGCCCGTCTCTTGATGACCTGGATCGAAAGTTATGATTGGATTATGTTTTTGTTCGTCGTTCATTTGCATATACTCGTAATTTGCCGGTTAAGTATGTACGTTAATAAACTAGTGCGGCTCGCCATTAACGATTGCATCACTGCTTACTATCAGGTGGGATCGCAGTCAGGCACTAGTTTATATCAAATAAAAAAGGTAATGCTGAATTTGCTGAGCAAACATTTAAAATTCAAACAGAAATCTCATTAAGTTATTTTAAAATCTAGAAATATAGAAAAATCCAGTAACTTCGATCCACTTTTCACATTAGTGCGATTTTAGTTTTTTTCACATTAATGTGACGGCACAAACTGAAATTCTGGGCTGCTTTTATAAGTAATCCTTTAAAATTTAACTGAAATCTCACAAAGATCCCGGAACAAAGAAAAACCCATTAACTGTGATCCACTTTTCACATCAGTGCGACGTTAGTGTCAAATAATTCAGGATGGCGTGTGGAAAAGTGTAGAACAAAAATTTCGTGTGACAGCAAGCACAGCACAGTCCGCTATTCGGCCGTCAGGCTCGCGACCGGCGTCCGGCGTCCGCACCGATAATTGTGCACACGCGTCACCGGACGCCAATTTTCATGTAAATTGTAAAAATTCATCCAACGATCGAACGCGAACCAACTTACTGTCTACAAAGAGCTGTGCTACTACTGGGTAGCTGTTTAATTGTTGGCCCATATCCTGGAAATATTGATGAATATAGTTTGTATCTACGTACGGAACGACGAACCAATTGATTTTTTTTTCGCTCGCTATTGTTTAGAGACATTGGACTGAAAAATATTGTGCAGTGCTCTTTTTTATTTATATCGCAGTAGGAGTATAAACAATAGTTTTAATAAAATTGCAACTATGAACTATTAGCTAAAACATAATTTCTTCAGTTCTTCTTCTACTAAAAAGATTGTAATATTTTCATTCAATTATGAAGACCGGATTTCATGTATGTCATGTGGAGGATTATCGATAAAGCTTACTTTGTGCTCGTATTGAGCCCTCTGACTAGACTAAGCCTTGTGTTTGAGGATTTTGATAAAGTTATGATAAACGTATGCTCAAATGAACAAGGCCATTCTATTTATAAAGTTATTTCTATTAACGATTGTCATGACAACACGGCTTACTGACTTACTGGATTTGAAATTATTAAGCTCGAATGATCTCGAAAACATAATTATGTTGGATTGAATATATTAATTAAAATATATTCTAAAGAAACTACAGTACAATAAATTATTAAAAATACACTATCAACATATTTCTATAACCTATTTAGTAGCAAGCAGATGTGCTTCTAGAGATATTTCACGGCGCTCCGACCGGCGATCTTGTTAAGATTGAGGGTAGTCGGGACGTGACGTTTATGTATCACTAGCTTATACTCTAACGCTGCCCGTGTGACGTCTCCATTGAAATAACACTAGTATTACTCGTATCATCTTATACAAACCCGTATATTTAAGAAATAATAGAAATCCAATTCAAAATTGTTTAAATTAAGTACTGTGACAATATAAATCCCATTTTTTTTTATATTTGGGTAACCAATCAAAAACAACAGCAAAATTCAGGAAAATAGTAGAAATTTAGTTAGTTATACAAACTTCTCGTATTTTACGTAGTAGAAAAGGTTTTTTCAGTTTTTTTTTTGTTAAATTGAGAATGATATAACGAAATAGACTACAGATCTTTATTTTTTCAGGTGGGAGTCATCCAATGACATTTCCGCTCTAGAGAGAAACGATAAGTTGTATAGGAATTTTATTAAAATCCACCTGGGTCTTTCTGTTGGTTTCCAAAATTATGATATCCCTTTCAGAAATTCTCGTAGCCCTACTAGGCCCCTACGGTTTTGCTGAAATCTTTTTGAGACGCATGTGGTGGCATGTGTGTAGTGCCGTCGACGACTTGGTCCTGATCCTTAGCAGACGGCCGGACAGCAAGTTACCCATTGCTCGTCGGCAGCCACGCCTACGGTGGCCGAGGATCGCCATAGACTTTCGACGCCCGGGTCATTTCTTGTGGCGGTGGCTGTGGCATGAGGATGTTCATTCTCTCATGGTTGCGGATTTTCTTCGCTAGAATTACTGCTTCGCAGAAGGAGGCGGTCATTTCCCATTCCCTCTCACTCCAGACCATGTCCTGAACCAAGGCCGGGAGGGAGAGGTTACTGCAGCCGATCGTCTCCACGAAAGCAGGACGGTGATCTACCTAAGCGGGGCTCCACCGTGTCCTTCTGGCGGAATCTGAAGCAGAAACCTTCCGAACTGGCCATGTCGGGTGATAACCTGCGTAATGCGGAAGGTGAGGACGCCGTGGCGCCACTCCACAAAGAGAGGACCATTCCAGAGGAAAAAAACAAAAGAAAACTTTTGCATACTTTCATTCGCCCAATCCAATTAATTCAACATCTATCTTATCATACATTTCATCATCCATATGAATGATTTACGCATATATGGTAATTCGCGGAGCTCCTTCGAAAACTCGTAAAATGTTTTATTGAATAGATGCGCCATCTATGGCGACGTCGCCATCGGATGACACATCACTATGTTTTATGACTCCTGCTCAACTTTCGGTATCGCCCACAAAGGACGAGTAGTTTACTAACTCAGCTAAATCATTCGGAGGCTTTTGGTGTACTTGAGTGTCAGAAATTCTAACTAGTATTTTAATACTTCAGATCGAAGTGCAAGATAACATTATTTGTTTGTTTATGATATTTTGTTGCAATTTGCGCTGACAATGACCCGTTAAAATGAAGTATATGGCGTATTTTAAACAGAATTACTCCCATATTTGGAGTTCTTCTTTCTGCTTTGCCTCTAATCAACAATATCTTGCCGAAATCATTTTTGAGATTCACTTTTCAAACTCCTTGTTTAAAAGTGTATTTCAATAAAAGCTTTTCATTCTTAAATCACAAAATATTATCCCCAAGGCATATTATATCTAATGAAGTGCAAAGAATGTTTATGTTAAAGAGAATCTCGAGGTAACACCATTTAAGGAACACCGCAACATTTTGTTCCCAAAAGTGTCGTCAGCTAGTGAGACGTCGACCTTATCGCAGTTCACGCCTCAATAGATGGCCACCCACTGAAATATGACGGTATTCCCGCCTCGTTACCACACACCCCAACAAAGAGATATGAACCCTATTAACCTTGTCATAAAAGAGTTAACGTATGCACACATAAAATTGTGCGGTTCGTGACTTTGAAAGTTTGTTTTGCGAATACGATTAAATTATACAGGTACTCGCAAATCAAGTTGAAGTTATTGATAAGTGAATTGTTGGCGCCTTTAGTTTTGTGTAGGCTTTAGAGTTCTGTTAGGCTGGCCTTGTTTTTGGGAAACGCCTTTACAACTTTTCTGGATTAACCTGTCATCATCCTTTTCTGTGATGTCGACCTGAAAATCTTTTGGGTTCTGTCACGAAAAAAAGCACTTTCATCTACTTAGAACTTTAGGTCTATAATCCTTTTCGATTCCTGACTTACACTTACGACGCGTCGCTAGTACGACTTAATGTGAGGATTTTCTACTCCAAAAGTAGGCACAGACTTTATTACAAAGCTACAATTGTAAAATCCTACCACAAAGACGTCCAAGTTCAAACTTATTCATTCTAAGACTTGCTCACAAGCGCTTCAGCTTTTACCGTTTGAACAACTGTCGATTTTATGAGTCCTCTTCCTTCAAGAAATTTAAACTTACCTTCAAGCTTTAACAGAACACTAAAACTCCTTTTAACAGAACTGATGTTAAACAATTACTTCTCAGCGCTTACACTCAACTGAAGTGGTTATAACGAATTCCATAATACTTCACCAACCGAAATTTAAATTGCAAAAATCATATGAAAAACGCAAATGAAAAACATTACGAAGGACCATTCACCGACTCAATTTAACTGGATATGTTTGGTAAGTGAATATATAACTAGGTTAACGATAGCATTGGTACAGAGGATAATAAGCTTTGTTCAGTTGAAATAAAGGATATAGAATATGAAGGAGTGAAATTGTTAGTGGGTAAATACATCATCCGCAATTATTGGCTTGCAGCACATTATTAGAGAAACGAAGACAAACGAGGCTGCTACGTGGACTCGCTCCGGCTTAGTTGTAATATTTCGCCGAGAGCAGTTTTTGCACCCCGACCTCGTACGAGGTATTATGACGGGTAATTTGATGGTGAAGGAGAAAAAATATCAATGGTTTATGAGACTTGCAATTTTCTGGATCTGGGCCATGCGCTTTACCATCAACGATTGCATCACTGTTTACCATCAGGTGGGATCGCAGTCAAGCATTAGTTTACATCATTCAAAAGAAAAATGCTATTACTGATTTCATGGTTCGGATCTAACCTACTTTAGCCCTGTAGACTTCTTATAGTTGCAAATCCATGATTTCCTATTCTGACTAAACTAATTCAGTTTCTATAGCTAGATGATATATAGCCAAAAAGACCTTTACTGGAATTTCTTTTTCACCTCCGTAAATAATGATGCTCCGCATAATTATCGGATGCCGTCATATTTTCCGTGCGACAGCTAATAATACTAAATATCCTAAGCGTGACATCAGCTGACGCGGCCGTATTCTGGAGACGAGCCACGAGGTTATTACGTCAGGAGGTTATTACGGTAACGAAGACAAACGGTCGACATGACGCGAATATGAACTGCATGCGGTTGGGACGGAAGTCAGGAGAGATGGCGGATGCTCAGAGTTGGTGAGAGGATTAAGGCAGATTGGAATTTATCACAAACTTGACAAAATCATGTTTAATCTATACGAAAGATCAAAGGAAGGCAAGGAATCTAGAGCTTTTATAAATGTTCAGAACTGTTTTGAATTCATTGTGGCAAACTGCTGATCATAAATCTTAGGTCGCGTGTGATAGTACACAAAATACTATGATGCACAGAATCCCTTTTATAAAGGTAAATAGAAATGGGTCGTAAGGATAACTTCATGAGGCCGTCTTTATATTAGTGATAAAGTTTTTGACCAAAAACAAAATTGTAGCACGAAATTAATTGGAATAGCAAATTAAGTATTGTAGTCTCAAGGCTTTTTAAGAGTACATCTCAAGAGTAGGTACATCAAGAACTTAATTGCTAGCAAAAAATATAATAAGTAACACAAATAAAACGTTAAAAAAACGTGTAAAATAAATGAAGCGAAGTTAATAATGAAGGACACCCTAATGGTAGATGTGCCATTTCCGTAACAATCATTTCCAAGAAAGGACTTGCTTTTGATTTTATTATACGTTCGGTTCAGTAGCAATTTAAATGCTTTCGGTGGGCTCTTTTTTGTTTACGTATTTGCTAACTTATTCAATATGTTCATCCATTTCTTATTTTAAACTTCCTTTTAAAAGCGTTTTTTTCTGGTAGAGTTTCTTTTCAAAAGCTTTTTATATCTCGTTCTGTTCGTTCACATTATCGCCTCCCGGGTTCGCATCTACCGCTCATATACATAACTTATCAATCATTTATCACGCAGCCACCGCGCCGGGCACAGTGGGTGCGGCCCTATAGCGCGTTGCGCCAAATTGGCTGGACACTAATGAAAATTGAAAATTGGTTCAGAACACCGATCAGTGAGCGATCGTTGACTGCGTGATTTGGAAATTAGGTGTCAGTTTGTTTATTCCTGCATTTACTGGAAGATAACGTTCTTATACCTATTTTTGATGATAGTTTTAGGTTTATGCCAATAAAAATAAGACTATCAGATTTTGAGGTGAGTAACAAAATATTTGATTTTTGTAACTAAAATGAGAATCTAATACTACGGATTCACCTCGGGCGTCCCGGGGGTATTATTATTACGTCATTGCGCGTTTTTACGTAAATCACCAAAAAAAAAAAAAACTTTTGTGGATTTTTCCGGGAAAACCAAAAATATAGAAACCAAAATTTTCGGCTAAAAAAAAATCGTACAAACGTGTGTACAAAACGACAATTAAGAGTTTTTCAAGGTCATTCAAGTTGTACAGACGTATGTAAAATCGGCGCTCGAGGGGTTAAAGAAAAGGGAGTTAGTGATAGTGTGATGGGTGATAGGACAGAATAGAAGAATAAAACGTGTTGTGTCGACCCCAAGTAATATGGGAAAAGGGCAGGTAGAAGAAGAAGAGACTACGGATCTCCATGTAAGGAAAGAGCCTCCTTTATTTATCTACAAAGTTAATTTTCAGATACCAAGCGTTGTTGACAAAGTAAGTAAAGCATCTAATGACTCCCGGCTCCACGAAACTGAAATTGATGAGTGTATGAACATAACATTGTTTGTGCTCTGTGAAGCGTGGCTTATAAGTGACGCAGTGATCAGCCCATTGAACACAGGTTAAGCAGGAGTGCCTGATGTAGCGGTGGAGATACCGGTAGTTTCATGGTTAAATACTCGTAAATAGACTTCGAATATTTACGTATCAATATATTAACATGGAAAACTAACTTTGTAAACGTACTAAGTGTATCTACAGATTTTCATTTCAAAATTTTAAGACCTCGTCAAACTGAGACGAATCCTGCGCAAGACGTGTAAAGATTAGGAATTCACAAACTTTAAGCGAATTTCAAAATTCACTTTTCGTGTAGCATGTTTATGTCGAAAAAAAAAAGTGACAAAATATAATAAATAAAATTAATAATAATAATAATAATAATAATCGTTTATTCACAAAGCCAAAATACATTTTGTCCATCTCAATCGAACATGTAAACAATTTAGTACAATACAACGTTATGCATTAATTGAGACAGAGTGAACGTCTGTGTCTGTGCTAGTATAAACTGTGTTACAGACACAGGCGCCTTCCCCTTACGTTAATTCACAAATTTGCTGCACCTTTTAGTTTTCACAAGCCAAAACTTAGTTTAAAATAAACACTAAAAACATTTAGAAGACTTATATAAGATTGTAAGCAAAAAATGGGTGTGTGTGGAAGTGTGTGTAAGTGTGTGGATAGGTGTATGTGATGTTTTGTAAGTATTCGTATATGTCACAGTATAAAACAGACAGCAAAGGACCGTTTTATATACTTAAGTTTTTTTTTTTTTTTTAGAAGCGGCTTTCGTAAGTTTTTCCTGCAAATAGTTTCTCAGTCTCGTCGTACGTCAATTTTTGGAGAAAACTACTAACTACAATTTTAAATTTAAATTTAGGCAAAGGATACACGTTGCAAGCTTCGTTTATAGTATTATAAAGGTGGGTGCTAAGACTTGGGTAGCTTCGCCTCGCCAGGGCAGTTTTGGTGATGACAGCTGGACATACAGGATTTTTACGTCGTTTATTTTGTTCTAGTAACCTTGGATCATAAGTCAGTGATAAGTGAAAACGTAACGTTATGTTAAGTGCACAGAGCTGTCGGACTGTCGGAAATTCCTTTATTAAACCAACAGCAACTGATGAAATTAACCCTAAACAAATTCACACACAGTCCCTTGTCTCAAAAATTAATACGCAAGAGGCAGGCTCTGTTAAAAGTCCATCGGCCAGGGAACGGACAGCAAAGTGCCGATGCGAGTAATAATCTAGACCACAGGATTACTACGAGACTGAACTAAACTCCAGCACACGGAATACGATATGAAGTTAGATCCTGATATCTGAGCTACTTTGTGACGTCACCACATTTTGCATTTAATTCCCTTCAACTGGATTTCGTTCATGTCTGAGCTCAATCATTTTTTTTATGTTCTTTTTGCGAGGATAAAATGCGATAGCAGGGTTTTCGATTTCTGCAGTTTGAATTGCTGCTAGTCATTATTTTTCATTGAGTTGTTACTGAAATTTAAGATGACTTGTTTACACAGCTACTACTGTGTTTACTTTCCATCATAAATAATTTTAAATATACCCTCCAATTGATACCTCAACCCTGTGTAACCTATCCGATGATACCGCTAATGTATCAAAGGAACCTCCAGGAGTTTATCGTGGTGGAGCAAATGAGGCGGTGTTCGCCATCCGTCACGCAGTATTCATGGCTGGGTGCGTCCGTACGGAGTCGTTCGCAGTCGGACAACACCACGCTAAACCCGGCCCAGGGCAGGCATTAATTCATTCAGAACCAATGACGCGGAAGGGTCAGACAAGATTAACGAGCTATAAATTTGGGGTTTAAACCGTTTGTATAGAGATGACGGGTCGACTTAGTGCGCCAGACTTTGTGTGTGAACTAGACTTTAGGTCGGAGGCATTTTCGAATGCATTTTCGGTGGCCATAATCTCGTTAGTGATGTCTCTGATCCTCTTTAAAATTGTAGCTACGGTTACCGGTACGGTGGTTGTACATGAGATTTAACACAATCCTTACGAAATTAAATCTTTAACAAAGTATGACAGTCATGACTATTTTAAAATTATATTTTCATACTCGTGACGTATTCACCGTTAACCTGAATAGCTGCAATTTATTGAAATGAATTCCTTGGAATATATTTTGTTTAAGTGAGAAATGAGTATATTAGGGGAAGTTTGAAAGCGGCGCCAGTGACTGAAAAGTTGAAAGGGAATCGTTTGTCTTGGTATGGTCATGTGAAGAGGAGGGATGAAACGCATGTTACTAAAAGAGTTATGAGTTTACATGTGGATGGATGGAGAGGGATACCAAAGAAAAGATAGATGGATTGTGTGAAGAGTGATATGAAAGAAAAGGAAGTTAGTGATAGCATGACGAATGACCTGTCATTGAACAGAATGGAAGAAAAAAACGTGTTGCGCCGACCCCAAATAACACGGGACAAGGGCAGGAAGATGATGATGATATTTTGTTTAAGTAGATACTCCTTCTCACATTCGAAACAAAAATGTCACTCACATATACTTTTAAAGACTTACCTCAATCCAGGAACATCAGACACGGGCGCACCATCCTCTGAGAGCCAGGATATGACAGGCGCCGGAGTACCATGAGCAGCACACGAGACCCTGGCGCCCGTGCTGTTGGAGAACGAAAGCCGAGGAGGAGGCTCCATAAGGAACAGCAGCTGGCAGGAAGATGGTGACGCTGGAGGAAAAAGAAAAGTGGTTAATAATAAAATATTTATTTCGGACGAGGTCCATATTTTGATTGTTACAATTATTTTAAAAACTAATATTAGTAAGCATTACCGACACAAATTATACAACTATACTTCGACATGAAGCCGCACTCATCTTTGCAGCATGGGGGACTCCCACCTATCTGCAAAAACACTCAGTATAGTGTTAGTGCTGCCACGAACGCGAGCGAGTAGGGAGGTACATCTCTTCCTGATTATGGCGGCAAAGCCATCAACCCGCGCCTCAGCAAACATCCCTGACGCAATGCAACGCCACGGCAGCCCCAATAGTGCCCTGAGTGCATACATATATTGGACACGCAGGTCGCTGTTAATAAAGCATGGAAAACCATAACTGAGTTTTGTTTAGTGATTTGGGTTATTTGTAAGAGTGTAGTACAAGAGCAAGAAATGTAAGGTTCAACCTCAGTAAACCTAATCTTTTTTATTTCTATTAAAAAAAAAAAAAAACTAAGATTTACTCCTGTATCATGGGTTCGTTCACAAACGTGTAAACGCACATAAAAAGGACACCCGGGAATACTTATCGCTGCCATACAGATATATATTAGCCGAAACGCAAAACCTTTTATCAAATATCTATTAAATTGTAAAATATTCGTTAAAATTTCAAACACTTATTTATTTATTTATTTCGCACTTATTATATTATTTACTTTTTATTTTATTTATTATTCACACTCATCATAATATACATACATTTAGTTATCTTTGGTCTTTACTAAATTATATTGTAACCGTTGTATTTGTTGGCTAGATTTACTTTAGTAATAATTATTGTCTGTCGAAAGAGGCTGGACCCTGCGACATAGGGTATCTTAGTGCGGGATCCAGTGACACATTTAACTGTGTAACACGTGTATAAATAAACTTATTCCGTGCGAGAATTAAACTGTGAACAACCGTGCAGTCAAAATTCGTGGTTTGATTGTGATTATTATGACATTATGTGTGTGTATGGAAATTGAAAAATTAGAACGTTAATCGAATGATTGATCATTGAATATTTATTTATTTTTGCATCTTTTCAGCCAGCGAGGAGGTTGTTTTAATGAACCTAAGTTGCCTACCTTATGGATCACGATTTGTCAGTTACATAATTGGCACGTTGTTAGTTTAAAATACCTAAACTTTACATTTTCCTAACCTATTTTTATTATTGTGTTAGTTGTTTATTACCTAGAATACTACAAGCCCTTGAAGGTTGACCTTGATGGTCAACCTTCATAGACGATTCTAAGCGTGTTTGCTAAGCGCCATGATCTTAAGATCATGGCGTTCTTTGTGAGTGTTCTCATTACGGTCTTCCATTACCCTTATGATTAAGTGTGTGAACCGCCCCTGTCTCCACAAAGTGACACACCCACCGATTGATCATATCGGAACAAAAGTGGGTAAGTCGGTGTTAATGTGGGTATAAGTAAGGACGTTCGACGACTCGACGGTTGGTTCAGCTCTATTGACACCTCTATACACGACTATATATATAACCTAATTATTTTGGATAAATACACCGCTTGAAAAACGAAGCAAAATTTAACTTGACACAAACATAAATAAGTTCTCAATAGAAAAGTTTCTTTGTGTTCATGTATTTCTTTTCAACAGGCTGCTAATAGCAACGATCACGCGATTAACTCGAACATTTAGTTACATAAAACGTTACAACCACTTCCCATTTAGGAGCCCATAAACTACCCATCGTAATACGTCTTCATCCTAATTTCGGCAATTGAAACGAACGTGTAATGGTTACAGCATCACAATTACTTCGAAGGTTACCAATCATTTATGTCTTCATTATTTGTCAGAAACTAATTAACTCGCACATCTCAATCGTTTCATTTAGTAAAATAAAAGGGAGTTTCAAACGGTAACTCAATTAATGTGAGCTGAACGGCGTAAACAATTAGGAGCGAGGCGCGTGGTGCGATGTAGGGGAGGGGGGGTATCAGCATGTGTCAGTTGTCGACGACTGTACGTAATTAGCAGCTGTGAACGAACTCGTATGAGTTATTGGATGTGCTTTTTGATTACGGAATCAAAGGGAGGCTCGGTACTCTCGCGCACAGCGGCTCATTAGGATGTCAGTATGAAATACCGCCCTGTTCATAAGTAGAGTCGCTGCTAACGTTCAGCATTAGCGAAAGGTGGCAAAGCTGTGTTGAAATGCGTTTCATAAATATTGCGGGGAGCATGTTGACAGCTGGTTGTTTCTCAGTTAATATTGTTGTAAATTACATGAGATGTAGAATTTCTGTACTATGATAATAATCGGTTCGGTCGTGCACGCGAAGCAAATCAAAAACAACGAGTATTTTTCTTTACTTAACTTTTGTTTGCATAAAAACCACGTGAGATTACCTCAAATATTTCTTCCAAACATAATTATATAAATTCAACAAACGGCTGAAACACCTGGCCTCAACGTTTCGGCTTACAGATTTATGAGTGTCGCGTGCACAGAACCGCACCTTAATCTCGCGACACGGCTACAAAGCGGCGGCATCCTCACAATTCGTTCCTCACTGTACATAACGCTTTATTAAAATTCCACTGTTGCGTCAGCAGCGTCGCTGTGTCGCGCGACCGGCTAATTGTTGCTAGTCGCGCAACAATTCGCGGCGGAATCCTCTTTGACAAAGCTCCTTTGATGTTCACTTATTATTACAAGACGTTCTGTAAATTAGTCAGACTTGATATTTCTACGCTAACCGCGTCGTAGTGTTTACTTAGATTGAGTTTGTTGATTCTTGAGTATCCAGCCGGCTGGCTGTGGGCAAGCGAGATATTTAAATTTATTATCGGAATCCGGGGTCTTCTTTGTTCCTTGGTATTTATTCAAACATTAACAAATTGGAACAACCCCCGCGAGTTTCACTTTGTTGTCGTGTAAGTAAATTACGAGTATTTCGTCACCACTACTCTCAAAACGATGAAGGGAAACATTGTATGGAAAGCGGCATATCGTAGACCCAAAACTTCGAAACATGTGACATCCACCAACTCGCACTGGGCCCGCGTGGTGCATTTTTCATTTCATCTCCTAGAGAGGGGGCCTGAGTTCCAGCAGTGGGAACATTATAAGTCAGATCATGGTTATGCTAAATAAATTGTAACGTATGGCCACATTGGCCGTGGTTTCTGTTTCATTAATGACACCATTTAGACGGTAACATCTATAATACTTTCTCACACAAAACATAATTAATTACGTACTCCACACAACTCCTTATAAAACCTTCGCACGAATAAAACACAACAAACGCGCAACAAATAATGGTTACAATAACTAACATCCATATCAAGAGGCTGACTCTAATATAGTGGAGAAGAGGGAACTTAATAAAACGAAATTACACGTAGTGTGGCTTACGGGGCTTAGGCCAGCCACCACTCAAATTTACTGGCCGTCTCCGCGACTATAAAAAGAGCATTTGAGCGTGTTACAGGAACGTAAAATATACGAGCTCCTGGGCTAGTGTCTCGTGTAGAGATATGGTTTGCATGATCGATAATGTCAGCTTTTGTTAATGAAATGATGAAATCATAATTATTGGACATTGTTACAACTAAAACGTGAACATTAATCATTCCTATGAAGTGACTGTTGAAATTCAACTTAGATTTAGTAATGTTTAAACTATTTCAACGAAAGAACTTGTTAAGAATCACAACCTTATACATAAAACAATGTCACTGCAAAAACAACAAACCGAGAATAAAACTCGATATCAATTCGCCTCATCACTATACTCAATGCCAGGTGTTCCGATATTATTTTATGGTAGTTCAAGTTTAAGGTAAATTATAAAACTTGATCTACCTATGTATTTATCGATGCCTGACTGATAAAAAGTAGAGGTAATCAACGTCGTCAGCGAAGCTACGCAGCTTATATTTACGCGATAGTAACGACCAAATGAGCGCATCGGTTTATATCTCATTTTCTCTTACGGGGAACATTCCTCACCTTATACAGTGTAACTAATCTACAGTATCTCTAAAGAATCAAGAGGAAATTACATAATCATGTTCATTATCAATTACTTAATTAACGAAGGAGGTCCCTCCGGTGGACGCAATGTTTGTGATCCTCTAATAAGTTGTTATTATGGTTTTCAGAAGAAGTCTAAATTATCATCCAGAAAACGTTAAGAATAATTATATCTAAAAAGGACCATAGTATAAAAGATAGAAAAACATTTATTTATTCTTAAGACATTGTTAATAAATTGAGGGAGCCCCATTAAGTTACATTAGTGAGGTTGGGGCTGTCGCGATCCAACCAAAGGTAAGGTAACTAAAAAAGGTCTTGAGTGCCACTTCTAAATATTATCTTATCCTTAAAAGAAGTGTACAAAAAATAATTAAAGGAATAAAAGAATAGGTATAAAACATAAAGAAAATTATTTTCTTAAGCAGCTCTTGGTGTGCAAGGTGTGCACGTATACCTAGTGCTAAGAGTATGTTAGTGTGTGTTTGGTGGAGTTTTTAATTTATTTATCTTAGCATAGCCTGACAAAAGTCAAACATGAATATGATCTGTATTTTACCCACCACCTGGTCAAGTGTGCAGAAAGAATTTCAGCAAGAGAACCTGAGTACACGCACAAGCCAGAACCGAACTCTCTGGCGCAGAGGTACATACAAGGAGATTCAACCCCAGCTAAACTGGAAAGAGGATTGGAATAAATAGAAGAAGAGTTGTCGTTTCTGTCGAATTTGATTTGGTTTTAGGATCAATTTATTATAAACTAGCTTTTGCCCGCGGCTTCACCCCGTAATAAAATAAATAGTCTATATCACTCAGGAATAAAGCAGCTTTCTATCAGGGAAAAAAAATTGCAATCGGACCAGTACTTTCAGAGATTAGCTCCTACAAAAAAAAAAAAAAAAATACGTTACCTCTTTAATACTAGTATAGATGTAGGTTGATCTGTAACATATTGACATCTAGCAAAATGTACTGTTTACACTATATCTCTACGTCTTTGTTCTGAGTAGCTGGGTCAAAAGATAAACACCAATGCAGGGTAAGGGACACTTTCAATATAAGTAGTTTGAATTCAAGTTAGTCGATTAATTAAAGTTTCAATTACAAGACAGCAAAATTAAATTCCTGGAACTCACACTAGGATTCCCTGTGACGCGAGATCAGGACAATTAATTTTTCTTTTTGAATTTTAGCTTTTATAGCTTGACTGCGATCCCATCTGATGGTAACTAGTGCAGTACTTAATTGTAAGATTTATTGAAAGCATTTCAAGACTTGAAAACCGGGCAAGTGCGAGTCGGACTCGCGCACTGAGGATTCCGAACAAACTTGTCTATAAAAACAGTTCAATTTCCGAACCGTCTCTCAAAGATTTTTACGAATAGCAAAAACGTTTTTTTTTTTGACGTAACTGCAAACTTATAATTTTCAGATTATTTCCTATACTTGAGCTATGAGACCTTGCTTCTTGCCAAATTTCAGGATTCTAGGACAGCGGGAGATACCCTATGAATTTTGTTTCCCTTAAGAGTGTCGAAATATACGTTTGTTGCAACATAAATGACCGTATCTTTTATTTCTTAAACTACAAGTTTGATTTTTTCACAGCGTCAAGGGACCGCAGACCTTAGTACATGGTTTTAATTTCAGCTTTATACCTCTACGCATTCTTGAGATGAAGGGTGTTGACAGACAGATAGACTGATAGACGGACGGACAACAAAGTGATCCTATAAGGGTTCCGTGTTTACCTTTTGAGGTACGAAACTCTAAAAATTACTTAAAAGTTTCAAATATAATATTAATAATATAGTTAAGCAGTTCATAATTATTTAATGATATAGTTTTACTATCATAACGCCAAATGAGTATTATTTTGATATTCTTTTAGTGAGTTTCTCTTTCTCTAAAGATTCAGACTTATTTTAGTCATTTAGAAACTAAAATATTGTGATTATAAAATCGGAAAGCCATTCATGTTTTCAGCCAGCAAAATATTTGTGTTTCAAGCAATTCGTCAGAACAATCTCTTGTAATTTGTGTCGTTTAGGAAAATTTCCTAATAAAGGCTTTTCTTCATGAAAAAGACAACCAAGAATTTCTGGCAAATTTCTTTTTTTGTTAATAAAACTGGCGGAAAGCAGTGAAGTTCGTCTTTGTTAGTGTCCCTAATAAAGTAGACAAAAGACAGGATGTCGTACTACTGTGCGGCTCTCGAATGTACGTCATAGTGAAACTTCAAGTCGGTACTTAGCGGTTCAGTTACTAAGAAACTTTATTGTCACATTAGTCATAAAGTCTTGAGAATTCTTTTTCAAGTTATAGTTGGTTTTCGCCAGTACCGTGTACCACTGCCATGCTCTTCACTGTGCCTGCTAGAGTTACATAATATATTAAAAAAAACTGTCTTGTCTTTGTAAACGAAAGTTTGTCTTTGTAAAAATAACACATGGACATTGGATATTCTTACACTACATGCACTCTCTCTTATTGTAAATCCAGCTGCTAGGACTGACTTTTTGAACAAATAATAATAGATTATAAATGCCTGCCAATAACGAGTTGAAAAAAATAGGTTTCTGGTTATAACAAAAAAAGAAGAAAATGTTCATGTGATACAGCCTGCTGACAAACAGATAGACGGAAGCGAAGGCTTTGTATTATTACGAAGCCAAAGCCATGTAACACTTAATTTGAGCAAATAACTTATACAAATAATTACTTTAGGCAAATAAAATTTCTTATTCTTATTCTCACTATGGTTCTGTTGGTTACCTTTCGGATATAAAACCCTGCAAATGATGTCCGTCATCTGTGCCATCAATATGGCTTACACAAATACAATGCTTTCGATGTTATTCAAGTATTTTACTGTGGAACCAATCACTCAACTTCTGCACTAATCAAGTTATCAAAACTTTCAAGTAATTAAGAAGTCGTTAATTATGAAATCGTTTTCAATAGAAAATTCATCGAAATAAACACTACAAAAGGGAACAATTTTAGTTCATTGAAATTCTCTTGAATCTAAAGTCTTCAATTTTATCTTTTTTGTGTTTTACGCTGAATTTGAATAATTTCATGGGTTTATGTGGTACTTGTGAAGCCCTACTAGGACAAAAATTGTACTAAATGAAACAACTTATTCAATGTAGATTAAGTGAAACTTAAATAAAGTTAACGAATCTATTACGTAAGCTTCCCTTTGATGTGGCTACTTAAAAACAATAAAAATATTGAAGCTTTTATACCTCCATACGTAATAAAAAACCCAATTCAAGTTTACTTTGTACATTTGTAAAAATACAAAATGGGAGCATGGAAAACATTTAAACACGTTTAAAATCTGCTTTAAGAACCTAATGAGCTTTTGTTTAATTCCGCAGTAAAAGAGTGTCGGTCAAGGGTCATTGTTGTACCCATTTAGTTAAAGTTAATCCTTGAAAGCTCATTAATAACTACGTAATCCATTCGGGCGTCGCTTAACCCTTTCGAGCCCTAAACAAGGCAGTAACTTGAAACCGTAGAGACTATGTGAGTGGTGCAAGTGACAGGAAAGAGCGTTTTATTTTGTACCGATTGAAAACAAATTGGATAAGACTACCAAAATGCTTTGGACTTTTAAATAAAATATGATCTACTACGTTTTGCCGAAAAGTTGCTTTTTCTATACAAACTTCCAAACCCCGTTTTGCCTCTGACGGGGTGGAGTTTCGTAATATCTACATCCTATATATGGAACTTTTCTGCCAAATTTTTAGTTTGTTTGGTATTATAGTTTCGGAGATTTTCGTATTTAGCTTTTATATATATAGATTTTATACCGAATCGTAAGGCAGTGCTTGTTATCTTTAAAATGCAGGTCTTGCATTTTAGGACATCGTCTATTTTTGTACCTAGTTTCATCGAAATCCGTTCATTAGTTTTTAGAGTAACACACATCCATACAAAAAAACTTTCCTGTTGATAATTAGGAGATATTTTTTTCATAAAATCATACGTAATCGAATCAGAAATAAGGATAACCGCAAGAGAACCAATTATATTATCAACGTAGACCAAAGAATCACCAAACTTAAGTGGTGAGTGGCTGAGCACACTGCTCGCAGAATTTATTTATGGTTGATGAGTCCGAAAAGTGCCTTATTGTTTCTCCACTACCCAAAATTGACTGGTAAAGAAAGTCTATGGCATTAAATTCGTCTTTATACCTTTGGTTGCATGAAGATGGAATAAATAAAGGTGAAGAGTGAGTGGGCGCAGCGTTAGGACTGTTGGAAGGCTTCCTATAAGGTGGACCGATGATCTGACGGGGGTCGTGAGAATCCAATGGATGCTAGGCGCATAAGTCTTGTCGTTGTGGTAACACTTGAGAGAGGCCCATGTCTAACAATGGACGTATTTCAATGAAATCGCTTGCGCTTATCACTCGGTCCTTTCCAAAAAAGGTCTTTGATATGCCAATATGCATGCAAGCCGGCCTCCTCCAGGCAAATTGAAATTTGCCAAGAGCCACCTTCACTTCAGCGGGTCACCGGCCTATGCCGAGCGTTGCTCGAAACGGTTATTGTTGTGCGATCGCTTTCATTGCTGTTGTTCAATGGAACACGACCGAATATTTTGATTATGCAAATTCAATGTTTGTTGCTGTTATGGGATAACCCTTTTTTGGAGTGTTGGTTTTATTTTCCTGTAGCTTACTAAGGTCTGTCGACCTATTTGCTACCCGTTACGTTAACCTCCGATAAAATGTTTTGTTTGTTTTTGCTCATCTAGAGAGTACAACTATACGAGTATTTCAATAAAATTATAATCAACTTTGTGAATAAAAAAGTTTTCCTAAACTAATATTCTAATAATCTCGTTAATCAAATAAGCAAGGTAAAAACATTCAGCGCCTGACTACTTTATGTACATACATTTACAAAACTAGAACACTTGTGCGCGTCCTTATAATTGGGTCAGCAGAGCTTCATACTAGTCAGGTTAAAACCTCTGAAACGATCTAAATTAATGAAGAGTTTAATTTTATTTTATTTATTAGGGACAAAACAGTTTCATGTTAGGTTAATATGGTAAAACAAAATGATTCTATGTTTAAGTGTTTAATGAAGTGCTACCCCGTATCATACCATGGCTATGCTAGGATCCTATCAAGCGTGGAACAAAGCACGACATAAACGTATCATACCCGTACATAATATTGTTTTAGTGTCCGTAACATTCGAGTGTCATGCCTGTATCATACCAGTATCATCTACGTGTCTACTCCTTCCCATCCGGTCTGTCGTACGTATTCTCATAGTTGTTCACCTGTATTTTTATGCAAAGCAAATATGTCATGACATAAAAATGTTTACTCGCTCATCATGTGAGTTAACATTTTTAGCAAAGTTATTTCCTATATCTATCTCTTTCTGTTTCGAAGGTAAACACTTGACAACTTTGTCCCCACCACCATCAACCATGATCAGTCGATCATGGTCATTATGAGTTCTGTTCCATCGCTGACGTTGATAGAACTCACCATCGGATACTGTTAGATGATAGCCTGGCGCATTTGTTTACAGAACTTACGACTAGCTTTAACCTGATTGGTTCACCTCATCGGTGAAATCTCACGTGGCCTTCTACTCCAACTTGTATAACCAGGCGCTCTATGAAATCGACCAAATCATCGCTTGCCATCAGGTGAGATGGTGGTCAAACGCGAGCCTATCATTTATAAAAAAAAAAATCGTTTCAGCTCGAGAAATGACTAGAGAATATCAGTATTCAAGACTATACTAATGCTGATAGGCGCTGTTTGATGCAAAGTTCTCGGTGTATGGAGACGTTTGTGTAGAACTCTGTCCACGAAACACTAAGCATTCTTCTTTAGCACTACATTTCTAGAGCATCTACTTTTCTAACCCTCGTATTTTTTTTGTCTCTGTTATGTATAAAAATGTTATATAAAATTGCACGCAACACAACTTTACGGGATATTCGGTGATCAATTGTGGTTATTTATTTATTATGAACTACAAATATGCAAAAGGAAAATAAAAAACCCGTATGCACCTACTGGAGCTCATCGGCGAAATGTAATGCAAAAAAATTAATATATGTAAAAATATAATGTTGATTGGTGACAAAATGGTCTGTCTAGTGAGCTAAATTTCGTCCACACGTTTTTAGCACGGTCATTGATCATAGTATGTCACGGTGTAGGCAGTAGGCAGATCAATTTATTTTCTCCTGACTTAATTCCATTCATGGTAGGTGTTCGATTTTATTTTCCTCGTTGTCCATTTACAGAGTCAAACGCTATGTAGGTAAAACTGAAAACCAATGCTTTTTCTTTGAGGATGTATCGTGTATTTAACTGAATAAATTAACATTTAATTAACTAGCTGTTATGTTTTTGCTCTTTACACTAGTGGAAAAGTGCTCGTAAGCAATACAAGTGTAAATAATGTTAAGCTCGAGCAAAACTACTATTTCTATGTTTAACTTTGCTATAGTTGTATGCATACAAGAATCATAAGAACAGACTAATATATTGTACTCGCAAGCAGCCTACGTAGGAGGATTACATTCTGGTAACAATGTACTCGTATTACAGTCACCTAGCTATTTTTTTATTGTTGATATGTTTGCTTGACCGGTATCTCACCTGATGAAAGGCGACGATTTGGTCGTCGATGGAACACGTTTACCTAGAAGTAACCTATTCACTCTTGACTTCAAGACCCCTAGGTTGTAGCTATCCGGAAACATAGACTCTGGCAGGGCATTCTACTCCTTAGCTGTACGCACAATGAATGTGTTCCCAAAACGTTATATATGCGTAGGTATAGGTGGGACGTCCACCATGTAATAACAAATAAATAGCGATAATTTGAACCTCTCTATAATTTGAAATTAACCCGAGTTCCTTAAAACGTTATTATAAATTTCCAAAAAAAAAAAAATTTTTTACTACTTGGTAATTGGAACAAAAACATCATCGCTACGTAACAAAACGACTTCATTCGAACACATAGGCGTCAACACTCGACAGTTCAAAGCTATCAGATTATAAAGTTACTGTCTATACAACGACACTGCTAAATACTGTTTCATACAGCATTTAGGCACTATTTTCTCAGCAATATACTTTGAAACTAACTAATATTACAGATTTCTTCCGAAGGACTAATAATTAATTCACATTAAGTATGTATCTCTCATTGAATGGAAGAAGAAAACGTGTTGCACCGACCCCAAATAACACGGGACAAGGGCAGGAAAATGATGATGATGATGAAGTATGTATCTCTAATAATTGATTTTGTTAAAAAAAAATACAGTTAATAAATAACAAAAGATTTATTACTCAATAATTCCAAATCAGGGGGTACAGCAGTGCTCCCGCCAAGCCGAGCGCGAGGCAAACACTACCGTACCATCCTTTACTGGAACCATTTCGCCGCATTTTTAGGCCCCTATTTGAGAACCTCTGGATAAAACCAGAACGCAGAAATTTTCGTCATTCAGTAAGCTCTAATCACATACTTAAAATCTAAAATTTCAAGTCTGTAGGTCATTTAGTTCCGAAGTTAAGCAAAAGCAAAGTTTCGCATTTATGACACCCACTCACTCACTCACTCATGATCATCAGAATAGAACTAGTACTTCCCATAAACTCAGAGAGCTAAAATTTGGTACAGAGTTAGGGTTTAATGGCCACATAAAGGGAAATCTATAAAAACTAGGATAATCGAAGATCTGGAGTACCTGGTGACCCCGTTTAGAAAACACAAGAGCCCAACCAAACTATTAGAGATCGACATACCACCTTTACAAAAAATGCTCAACTTGGTGGGCCGCTTCATTTGATGTAAAAAATCGAAGGTCTGAAGTATCTTATGAAGAAACCTCAGCTGGTCCCAGCTGTATTAGAGATATTGTAATGCCCCCTTCTACTATTGGTACATAAAAAAATCGACTGTCATTGCAAAAATCCACGTTTCTACAAAAAGAAGCGAAATCCCACCAAAAAAAATCTGTAAAAACTAGCCAAGTCTCGATGGAGCTGCTTGTTTATCTCTTAAAAGTAATGAAATCTAGACAAAGCGTGCCAAGTGTAAGGTTCCTTTCTGGCTTGGCTAGTTTTTTACAGAATGTTTTTGGTGGGTTTTTATTTATCGAAGATTTCGAACCATTTCATATTTCAAACTCTCGATAATTCGTAATATTTTAAAAGAGAGTTTCGAATTACCGAGAGTCGACTGTATTCCTATATTAATTTATAATATCTTATGTATGATGTAGCTCTGTAATTATGTATAAACACGGAGGAACCTGTTTATTTAAGTTCAATGCTTATTTAGCTTTTCACTCCAAACATTTCAAAATAGTTTAGATAATATTACACACACACACACGCAGCATCACACTGTCTGTTAATTAATCATCTCTCATGTTTACACGCGACAGTTTTTCTCACTAGTGCAGTAAGGAGATCATTAAGAGAGGCAGATGACTAAGTGCTCGCCAGCCGCCAGTCTCCTTAATGACTGAAACGTTGCTTAACTTTAAACTTAAACTTAGTTGACCAACAACTGCGCGCTGTATTTCTTGCTTTAGTTTGGAGCAATTAGGGAAGTGATGGAAGAATGGCACGGATGGTACTGTTTTACTAAATATGGGAGAAAATAAATAAATATATTATTATTATTATTATATAGTTGTGTTATTTTACCAACCTAATCTGTTCTTCTTCTAGGCAAAATGTGGTTTATTTTAATGATATAAACTAGTGTTTAACTGCGATCCCACTTGATGGTAAGCAGTGATGTAATCGTTGATGGTTAAGTGCAATAATTTATAAAGATCCTATTCACTCTATCTAGCCACCTAAAATTATAATGGAATGAAAAGGCCGCAATTTCAGTCTTATCTAGAATAGTGACACTAGAATAGAATCAGCTGTGAATGTGCGAATCTATTAGGAACATTCTCCAATCGAACCGAAAAAGTTTAAGAAACCGATCACCACTGAAAGCTAACATCGTAAAAAAGAATATTCGGGAGAAAGTTCCTCGTAACTGCGACGCGTTCAGTAAATACTTTCTGTTTATCCTACCCCTCGATACATAGCTTCACCCTCGGAAATGTCCATTATTTCAATAATAACACTTATAAAAACTGTCAGAGTGTATTACTGGCGCAGCGTGGCCGTAAAAGGCGACGTAACAGCCCATAAAACGCCCATACGTTTAAACGCTGCGCCGTAAAGCGGGTGTTCGCTCGTCGATACGACGGACATTAAATTAGTTTATGCGCCCTTATATTGGATAAATACTGTCTGAATAGAGACATGCCTTGATGGGCTTTAAAATATGGCGTTATGTGAGGAAGTTGCGAGGCAATCGGCAAATGAACTCGTACTCGCGTTATGTAGGTACCTATTTTATGAGCACATTTCATGGGGAATTACAACACAGCATTAAATGTCATGCTGTTTGTTGCCTGTGTCATTGAAAAGATTCGATTACGTAGGATTTATAAATTATAAGTTATATAGTATATATATATTCTATAGTATAAGTAGAACAAGCTGCTACTAGCCGCTCCGCCCGCCTGATAGTAGAAAACTATCCTAAGAGAATTTTCTCGGGATAAAAAGTGTTCTATGTTTTATTCCAGGACATGGTCTACCCGTGTACCAGTTTCATCGAAATCCATTCAGTAGTTTTTGCGTGAAAGAGTAACAAACATCCATAAACCAACTTTCGCATTTATAATATTAGTAGGTGTAGGTTATAATCGGATTCAAATTTAAATATTTACTTTAGTGTTGTGGCTAGGTCCTCTGTGTTAAAGATTCATAGAATTAAAATTTCGGCCAAGGACTAAAGCTTCCAGTGATAAATATAACTTCAATGAGATCAAACGATTAATAGAAAAACATATTCCAATACCTACTCGTAAAAAAACCAAGAGATAGTTAAATCCTTTATCGTCATCCCGTCATCTCCCGGAGCCGGACACAGTGTACCAGATGACACGGTGTTTTACGATCAGTTTTATTATTCACACGACACGATAACGGCCGCTGACTACTCTCGGGGGATCGGAGGTCGAGCTGAAATAGCTTCAAATTATAAGAATAGGCTAGAGAAGCAAGTAGGTTAGGTATGTAGACTCTCTCCTACATACAACTTGTTACTACAATAATGCACACCTTTGTACACTTTGAAAGTAATCCTAATTGTAGAAAAATAATATAGGAATCATCGCATTAAACTGGTAGCGTACTAGTATTTGTTTCTACGCACGCAGACACAAACTCTCTAGATGTGCAACCAAGATGTAACCAAAATAAGATAAGATAAGAAATAAGACAAGATTTTCTCAAAATTTGCTTTTTTATTAAATTACTAATTTTGATAAAATCTTAAACTGCTGTCTTCAGCAGTGAAGTTTTAGCAGCCTTTTTTTTTTCTTTTTTTTTTTTTTTTTTGATGTGCGTTTGTTATGTTACATGTATATAATATCTTAACTATTACTAAACCAAACGACGCGACTTAAATATATAAAATTAAAATAGTTACACAGCACTGCGTGCACCGGCGACGCGCGCGCTGTGCACGCTCAACGCGGTCGCGGAGAACTTATTTTTTTTGTTTTCTGAATGACTTCACTGTGTCGACTTTAAAAGTGTTGATAGAGATAATTAAGTTAATGTGTGGATGTATGTTACACATAAGAGTAATCTGTTTTCGATAGTTTATGAATAAATAAATAAATTGTCCATAATAATTAAGTACTAACATAGGATAAAAATACTGTTGTTATTGTTATAAACGCGAAAATTGATAAGTAATACCTAATGAGTATTCTGCCTGTCCATGTATTGATGTCCCTATCTATTGCAATCACTAGATATACACATAGAACTGCGTCAAGTCGATGACCTTTAAACATAACACAGCTGGATTATCTCTGTCCTACAACTATGTATACATACATAAACATAATGTAGACTAGAGCGCTATGTGTTTGTATAGGACATCGTTTATCTTAGGGCTATGCGAGCAAGTTCGGCCGGGTCAAACACAAGGAATGCCTTAAACCTAGACGTCTAATGTGTACCTTAAGTTCTCACTCATGCAGCCAAGTTTGTGTGACAAAGTGCTTTGAGGTTCAAGGGATAAGGAGATGAAAATAGCATAAGCATTTCGCCCGTATGACGTACGGAGAGATTCTACTCTTCGTGCGTCATTACATCGTTTTGGTGAGACAATGCCCATGACTAGTCAGTTATTTATTTATGTTTAGGGTCAGTTTGTCATCAAATATGGTGAAGCGCACTAGTTTATTAAGAGTCTATTCGCTCTAGTCTTGAAGACACTTAAATTATAATCGGACGGGAAAACCGCAGCAGGCAAATTATTCCAGTCCTTTGATGTATGCGGTATAAACGACGAGGCGAAATGCTTAGTCCTGAATGTAGAGGTTTCAACAACGTAAGGGAGGATACTCCCTGTACGTCGGGTTGTCCGATGGTAGAAATGAGATGGCGGAATCAAGTCATACAATTCCCGCGCACACTCTTCAGAATGCATCCTTTAAAATACTGAAAGGCTGGCTTCCCTATGCCTGTGCTCAAGGCTTTTTAGGTTGGTCTATTTAGATGGATAATTAGCTTACATTTTCCCACTGCTGCAAAAAGGCCTCCCCCAAGTTCTTCCAGATATTTTGTCAAGCCACCTTCACCACACTCTTCCTTTGCCACTTCTTCCTAGCTTGGCCTCGAGGGTGTCGAACATCCTCAGGCACCCACTTTGTGGGAACTATTGCTCAGCAGTTAATATACACGCAGCTGACGTGACACACCCATCCCCGACTCGAGGATACTTTTGATAAATTTAGTGACTCTAACTGATTTAGGAATTGAACCTGCACAGTAGGTGTTCACACTTACATTCACTAAGACAACATGGTAGCTAGTGAAAATTACTGTTTTAGAATGATTGAATGAATGAATAATTGAATGTATGAACGAATGAATGAATGTATGATATAATGGATGAATGAATTATTTATTTGTCAGAATACAGGTAGGATTCGGGTATTTTGAGTTTGATTCCAGAATTATTGTTATCTAGTATAATAATTACCAAAGATGTCAGTAAGCTCGTAGCAAAATAAATTGGTCCTTTCTCCTTGGACGGCGCACAATCGATACAGTGGAGGACACAACATAACAGATGGTCAACAGATTCATAGTCGCAGTAATGCCGCTCGTAATTAACAGTCATTACGCTACTCCGCTTGACCTGCGCCGCTGCACGCAAGCCGCAAAATTGGGAAAGTAATTATTGTAATATATTATCGAAATATATATTATGTACTTGAAAACATAATATCTTAGGCAAAGTAGACAACGATGAAAAAATAAAACGGACGGATACCAAAGTCATTTTAAGCGGTAAGTCTTCTCTTTGAGAAGTGGCTGGAGACGCGTCACGGCGTTCTCACATTCCGCATGACGCAGGTTCTCATTACACATGGTAAATTCAGGAGGTCCCTGCAATCCATTCCGCTTAGGCGGAAGAAACGCCCAGGTGTCACTATAGTGCGAACCACCCGGAGGATACGGTGGAGCATTTGGTGGACGTGTGCTCTAATTGGGCGAGGCACCACCGTGTCCTCGTGGAGGCGATCGGTGGTGGTGACTTATCGCACCGAACCCTGGTTCAGGCCATGGTCCGGAGTGAGGAGGAATGTTAGGCCTCCTTCTGTGATGCTAGCGAAGGAGATGGCTACACGCTTGAACGGCCATCCTTACGCCCCAGCCCCCGAGACTCCGACCCCGATTACTAGCTACGTTAGACACGGGTTTTTGGACCGGCCGTAATCGTCCGGATCGAGCCCAAGTCGTCGATTGCTCGTAGTTTTCAAAGCACTCCTCAAAAAGATGACAAAAAACCGTAGGAGCCCAGTAGGGCCGATGTCAGTTAGAGCTGCGGAGATTTGTTGAAAAGGAAACCTATAGTCCTAGCACGCAAAGTACAACTGAAGTACACAGGTATGGTTTTAGTCAGTAAAAGTATGACACACTCTTTCGCACCACCTTAGAGCGGGAGAAGTCATTGGATGAATTCCCATTAAAAGAAAAGAGTGCATCGTACAATTAATACATTGTAATAAAAAAAACAGTAGTAATTGTAGAATATCACTTATTCGATACGCTTAACAAAGTTAACCGTTTACAATTAATTTAAATCCCAGAAACCCCATCAAGAGACTATTCAGTAAAAGGTAAAACACTGTGAAGATTTCCCCCGGGGTCAGTGACCCTGTGCTTCGATAATTGCGCGGCGCAATTACACTTGCATTTAATTACGCGCCGCCAGAGGTCGCCGGCCGCGCGCGTCGCTTCCGCCGCCGCGCCGGAAGCTGCGCACACTGCCGCTTTGTTCCAGCCTCACAATGTGCTGCGGGCATGTGTGTGTGTGTTGCTTTTGTGTTTTTGGTAGGTTGTACGATAATTATTAAAGCAAAGAGCAAATTTAGGCTTAAAATAAATAGTAAATACGTTAAAATAGATTCAAGAACCATCCGTTGGTAAAATATAAAAATAACATAAATGTATAATTTTGAAGCGTAATTATCGTTTTAGTACCCAAATTGAATACGCAAAATGACAACTCTGTAAGAATCTATATTAACGTAAGTATTCCTGTTTTTGAGAGATGAAGACTGAAATTAGAAACTTTACTTAAAAATTCGGGAGCCATAATTTTGAACACAGAAAGATATGTTACAATGGATTTTCCATATCTACATGAGTCTACGACTATGCTACGCAGCATGTAGCCGCGTAGCCGCGCCGCTCGTAGCTTGTAGCTCGTAGCTTATATCTTGTCATGTCTCGCGATTCTTTTCCACCTGATTCTCGCTTACATTTTATTCCTACATAATAAAACCAACATCGGCATTCAACCAAAACAATTCTGTCTCAAAGTTTTCGAACAAAACGAAACCGTTCGTACATTGTGTATGTTTTTAATTAACAAAATACGGTAGTTGAACAAAACCAGCGGTGTATCTGGACGAGTCCCATTGTGCTCTGTGGGCACACCGTTGCCGCGCGCTAGGTATGCAGCAGCAGGCACGCGCCGCTCGCATGCGTTGACAAAAATCCGGAGCTCTTTCAAACGGATAAGTATTCAAAATAAAAATGTTTTCGTGCACACTTTACAGCCACTTTGGCAGACCCTGCCGGCTCGGAATGTTGATTACTGGGAATAAAACAGCGGTTGAGTTTTAGCAGTAACAGGTGCGGGGGGAAATAGAAGGCTTACTTACTGTTGGCTTATATTGAAGTAAGCATATCAGTAATATATAGTCAATCGATCTGGATGTAATTGGACATACATACGAACGTTTGATAAGGTCAATTGCGGGTGAGTATAATATTATTAGATTATGGTACTTGATTTCAATATTAAGGTCTTAGTATAGAAATATTTTTCACACATGTGACCAACAACTGTAACCGACTGCGATTAGTATTAGGGAAGTTCTATCAGTTGAACATTTTTAGGTGGGAAAAACCTCTAATGACAAATCTCGCTCTTGGGCGGGGCGGGAGATAGTGTCAGACTTTTACTGACTAAAAACCCTCTCCTGTTCCTTCTTTGCCTTCGTCTCAGGGCCCCGGGTTTCACTTTCACACCACCCGTGGCCCCAGTAGGCTTTGACCCTGCTGAGCCCTATGATTTGCTGACATCTCCTTAAGGTGCACGTGGAACAGTACGCGCCGTCGACGACTTGGGCTTGGTTCTGACGGTTACCGGTCGGTCGGACGGCAAGCCACCCATTGCTCGCCGTCCGCAAGCCCGCGTGAACAATGGGATTAATAAAATGAACAAAATAAAAGAACTTTATTTCAGACCCTAGTTCGCATTATGTTAGTAAAAACCTCCTCCTTAAAAACTACGTTAGTAAAAGATACAATAGGCGATAGATCTTAATTTAAATAATAATAAACGCACTTTATTAAAAATAAAAATATTAGTTTACTTAATTCCGTAATTATTCAGTGATTATTATGGAATTATTGTTTGTGGACGAACATCATGTAAAACATATTTACAAGACATAAAGGTTATACACATAAAACTTATTGGAGTTCTTAGTTAGCAGCAAGGTAAAAAGTAAATGCGACGAAGATTATGAAAACTTGTGTTCGGTTTTTAATATCTTGCCTGTCGAAATGAAAGTTGACTTAACATATCTAGAACATTATTACAGTGAAGAGTTCAAAATAACTACAAAAATTAAATTTATTACAAGAAGTCTGAGAAAGAGACTTTTTCAGTCAAAAGTAATAAATGACCATGGAAAAATATCATTCCAATTTTGTGCCAAAAGTTATTCGATACAAATAGATTTTTTAAGTAATGTAATAAGCTTAATAGAAATTAGTTATAAGGATTAAAGGTGTCATAAAGTCGAGCCTCGAGTCGAACGACGACACTTCGTCGGATGTTTAAGTTGGAGACTCATCGCTTAGTACTAAGTAATGAGTTTTGAACTAGGACGACCTGCCACCTCTGTGGTTGTAAAGAAATCAATTTGTCAATCTAGTGTAAAAACAAAAATATTTTTTGAAGCATTGTATAAGTTTACATATATAGTGAACATCATAAGACATCATTATGAATAGTGGTGGCCCTTACTTACGAGTTGTAGGTGGCAAGTTTGAACTTAGTAGAGCGCATTACTTTGTGTAATTTATTTCATTACCACTATTCTTGAAACTATGAAGGAAAACTTCATGAGGAGATCGATGTCTTAGAACCAAAATATCAAAGACGTGATATCCACAAATCCGCACTGAGCCTGTGTGGTGAATGATGCTGTTTGAAGGCCGGAGTAGATCTTTGTGAAATAAATAATTTTGGGTTTGAATTTGATGAGGTTGTCCATTGGTGTGATTAAGTTTTTTTTCCACTTTAACCTGGCTTTACAAAACAGAACAACTTTAATTTGCTCTTAGTTAGTATTGGAGATGGATCCCGGAAGGGATTAGTAACATGTGCTGAGCAGTCTCACAGAGAGTCAACAGCTTGATTCAATATCTTAAATCGTTTTAATAAATCAGTAACAATAGCTCGCTTAGTCTTCTCCACTATTAGTTTAAAACGCTAAATAGCTGGAGTTAGCAACTCTCCGGATCGCAGTTACAAGCAGTGCTCCACTGGCGCATAACTCGAACATGTTACAATCAGCTAATATTTGCACTTTATATGGTAATGTAAGCAGTCAACATAAACTCGATGAATTCATTACTGAATATGGCGAATATAGTGTTTTAGAGAAATTATGGGTCGGTGAGGATTGTTGCAGTATATAATTTTACTTTTAATCTGTCATTGGACGGTTGAAATTTGAAGAGGGAGAGGGAGGCCGAAGAAAAGATGGTTGCATTGTGTGAAGAGTGATATAAAAGAAATGGGAATTAGTTATAGCGTGACGGGTGAAAGACGAGAATGCTAGAAAAAAATGTGTTGCACCGACCCTATATAATACGAGAAAAGGATAGAAAGATGATGATGAAGCGTTGAAATATCGTATAGTTTTAGGAATCTTTGAACCTTGAATAAAGTTTTATTTAAAATCTTGATAGCAAGAAGTTCGCTTGAGGAAGGAGATCTATGTTTGACAGTGAGCTGGACTAGCAAAATCTGATAAAGCTGTAGCTCTATCGGACTATATATGTCACGTAATTTTACAAATGAATATATAAAATGAATATACCTTCAACTGAGCAAGATACCACTGCCTTATTTCCTTTAATTACTAACACGTCACATAATCTAAAATAATTATAAAGCAGTGACGTAGACGCGCGAGTTGCGCAGCTCGGTTGGTTCCGGCGGAAACGCGCCCGGACTGGTATTAACGACCCGGATGACGGGAATTAATAACTCCGGCGATTTATACTAGTTCCAACTTTACCTCAAAATATATTGTTAGTCCTAGCCCCGGAACTGTCAGAGAACTCATTGTACTAACGCAAATGTGAGCTTTAACAATCACCTAACAATTTGCTGGTAGGTGCACTAAAAATAATTGAATGATGTCTAAATTAATAAAATTATTATTAAAAAATAACTTATCAAATGATGATATCAGTGAAGACTTTTTTGATTTATACATTTTTGAATAATATTCTTTAGAAAATCTGAGTCGGCTGAAGCTTGACTAATTAGTAAACATAAAAGCAATTTTCAAAAAAATTGTAAAGATTTCGTCTTACACGAAATCAATTTCGGCTTAAGAGTATTTCAATTTACACCAAATAAATAATAGAAATGATCGTAAATTATAAAAAGTGCAGTAAACAAACAGAAACCAAAAAAAAAAATCAGATATAAAGGCTTCGGAAATGAAAGACACTTTAATTTCGGAAGCCGGTAAAATGAAGATAGAAAACCAATAACACCGGTTTCCGGGATTAAGATTGTTTTGGCAGTTTAATGTTGTAAGTTGAGACAGAGAATTAGTTTGTAGATCGAATATATATATTTGTAAGAAAGTTTGGTTAGTTTTCACATAATGGTTGTGGTGCTCTGGCTATAAGAATGACCATAATTTCTCAATCTTATCGTTGGTGGCGTTTTGTCGTGAAGAAGTTCAGTTCCTTGCCTCCGTAGGCCCAGTCCACTCCATAGTAGTAGTTAGATTTGTATCAAACTATGGACTGGGCTGGCCTATCTCACTTGATTCGGAATGTTATGCACCTAACAATATCTTAATCACTTTATACTTCCGAAGTCCAAAGTCTGGATTAAATCAGGTATAGCTCCACCTAATTTAATCCAACCCAAAAATAAAGAGACTATTTTTTGGGTTGGATTAAATTATGTTCGAAAAGCCTTCTTGCAAACTGAAAAAATGTTTAAAATCAGTAGAAAATTAGCAAAGATAACGCTAATCAACGTACTAAACAAAACAATCAATCAAATTGAGAACCTCTTCCTTTTTTCGAAGTGGGTGAAAAATAAAAAAATAACTACAAAATACGTAAAGTACGCAATCAAAGCATGGTTAATATAGGTACATTAGGTTGCAGTTTCTCTCCGCTAAGTAGCTCGCAGTTGACGCTACATGCTCGGAATTGTTTTGTAAGTACGTGCTTACACGAGGCCCTCGCATAGTATACTGTCTAAGTTATGCAACAAATGTATTAAATGTTTGTGGGACATGCTTACTTTGAAGAATGGGATGGTAAAGCAAATGAGAAGATAATACACATATTTTGGTATTCGTAGGACAGATGGCAAGTATTCGTATATGTTCATAAGTAACATCTGCATTTAATGAGTTTATTGTAGTCATCAACTGAACGTGGGCTTATGACAAGCTTCTCTACAGTATCTGATGTTCCACTTTCCACATCCAGTGTGGCCCAGCCCACCTTTAAGAACTTCCGTATTATTATATTTCAACATACATCCACCAATATCAAATGCCCGATCATCTCAGTTACCAGTAAACAAAAACAGAAATAGTTTCAAATTCAGTTATCGTGTTGTCTAGGCCTCAAAGAGCTAGTTACCCACTCTTCTCTGAGCCAAACAATATAAGATGCAAAACGCGTTAGGGGGACCACAGAGTATAGAATTGCAGTACTGGCAGTGTCTAGTGCGGGCAGTGGGTGAGGATAATTGCGATTGGAATACAACTTCTGCAAGGGGCTATTGAAATCCGCCAGTTTCTACACGTGACGTCGATAAAAATCAGGAAATTCTATCCGTAGTAAGGATTGACTATAAATCGAAAATATGTATATGAGGTTACCGCATTTTCAAAACGTCACATGACTAATGCTAGAGATGGCTTTCAACCATCGTTATCGGTGATATAAGATTACTTTAAAAACGAACTTTAGGAGACACGCTTGGGTTTATTGAAAAGCGCAGAAAATTCACCTCTAGCAGTGGCCACCGTGGTATCTCCGTGCTCTGTAGTAGAGGCGCATCAAGCCGATATTAGCATTGCAAACGCTGAACATCGAGCCGCCCCGGACTCACGGGCTGCACGTAATGTGGACCGACGTCCAACTACTGTGTTTGGATACTGGAACGAGTGGCTTTGAGGAATTGAAGAACCATTTACTGATGGCTGCCGCTGGAGTGGCATACTAGTTGGCTGTCAAAGTTAACGGTAAACAGGAAAATAAAAATAAATATACTCTTTTATGTTTATTATTAGAGGAGGGATTCTATTAAGTGTCTATAGGTAGCGAAATTATATATATTCATTAATAATTATTTATAACCAACTTCAAAAAAATTATGATCTATTTTGGATGGAGCATAGACTCCGACTCGCACTTGCCCGGTTTTTTTTTATTATACTGGTCAGGCCATAAAGCAAGTTATGACGTTTAAATAAAGAATCCCAATACTAATTTTGTCATTCGTTTCTTACAAAAAACCGTGCAACAGAACATACACTGTGAAACAAATTCAATCATCGACCAAAGTGAAACTCACCACGAAGAAATGATATTTAATAGGTAACGGCTCGGAATGGCAGCAAGCGGTCACAAAGTGGGGTTGAACAACGACAATACAATGGTTCGTTCTTTATGTCGTCGACTCGGTATAGAGGGGTGTAGCGTGTATTTCATGTGTCAAACACAAGCCGGCTCAGTCGCGGCATCGGGTAGTTACGTGCCAAAACATAGCGCTCGACATCAAAGGTACAATAATATAATAATAATAATATTTACACAACTATCACACAACGCCGTCTAGTCCCAAGCTAAGCGGAGCTTGTGTTATGGGTACTAGACAACTGATAAACATACTTATATATTTCTAAATACATACATATTTTATATAAATTACACCCAGACACAGAACAAATTATTGTGCTCATCACACAAACATTTGTCCTGGGTGGGAATCGAACCCACGACCTCCGGCATAGCAGTCAGAGGCACTAACCACTAGACCAACAGGCCTGTCAATATAAATAGAACTTTTTTTTTAGGTGGGAAAATCATCTTATGACAAATCGCGCTCTGGGGCGGAGCGAGAGATAGTGTCAGACTTTTACTGACTAAAAACCCACTCCTGTTTCTTCGTTGCCTTCGTCCTAGGGTGCGGGTTTCGTTTTCACACTACCCATGGCCCCAGTAGGCTTCGACCCTGCTGGGCCCCTACGATTTGCTGACATCTCCCTGAGGCGCGCGTGGAACAATACGCGCCATCGACGACTTGGGCTTGGTCCGGACGGTTACCGGATGGTCGGACGGCGGGCCACCCATTGCCCGCCGTTCGCAAGCCCGTGCCTACGGTGGCCGGAAATCATTAGTTTTTTTGTTTTGTTTGAGTATTAAAAGGAATAAAATATTCGTAACCCAAATTGTTTGTCAAAAGTGTGGCAGAAGGTTTCAAACTCTAATAAAATTATTTTCCCAGAAGAGCGAACAAAACAGTCCCGTATAAATCAACAAGAGCTAGAACACAATGAAACTGTTCGTCCTTCTTACAGTTTACAGTTCTATACAGTCAATTATTTATCGTCAATACTTTTACAAACCTACTATAATTATATACTTTTCAATACACTTACTCGAAAACCCGCTCTTATTCCACCGCTTCTGACTGTTCGTAATTGACCGTTTTCCGCACTAGCGCAGAAAAGTGCGCGTGCTCGACCCGTCACAATTTTATTACATTTAACAAGAGTCGCGCATTAACCTCCGTTTATTTATTTCTTCGTAAGTGTATTGGAAAACGTCGTTTGATACACGTGGAAATTTGTCACTGTGCCTCCGGTGAATGCCACCTCTGTCACAATGACAAACTTTCTCCGCTTGTATCAAAATAGAATATAATAGAATAAAACTTTATTGTACACCAAAATAGTAACAAAACTTTTAAACTAACTTAATCTATGAGTATAATGGCGGTCTTATCGCTAACAGCGATATCAACCAGACAACCTTAGGAAAAAAAAATGTGTATATAATATAATAATATATATGTATATTACTGTAGTACACTTATATTGTGGCCAGATCGTAGAATTGACCACTTCATGTTGTGACCAACCATTTCACACATCTTACATCGTAGCACAAAATCCAACCGCTTAACTCACAACTAATACCGCTGACCGTAATTCGATCTCCCGCTAATCAAGCTCGAGCACTTCCTGAAGTACTTCCCGCTGCAGAGCACAGAGTACTGTCTGCAAAGTAGCCTGCAGACTGCAAAGCCCGCTGAGCAAAGGGCCCCAACTTGGGATCCTCGGCTTAAGTGCAAAGTTATGATTGCTAAGCCCGCAGTGGCCGTGTTACAGTTATTTAACTTAGTTATTAGCTCAGCATTGATATAATGTTCTGCTTTGTGCCCTAACTTGTGCTGGATAAGTTAACGTTTTAATACCAGAAGATTACAAAAATGGTAGTTGAAGATTTAATTGTTATTGTAAATTTAATTTTTTGGAGTAAAGTTTTTCATACAGAATCCAATTGTTAGACAGTGATATGTTTTAAATGCATTATGAATTGTTAAAATATTCATGCCTCATAATGTTAGCTTACAAACTTTGTTATTACATAAAAAACAAACAAAGTTACTTCAGATTACCCATTGAGGTCATCACCTCACGCCAGACCTAGCCAGGATTTAGATTAAAAATAAGTTTTCAAGACACAAAACTCAGTTTTCTAGCAAAAAATCTTTACGCATAAGGCCAGAGCAATCAATCCGGCGCTACCCGCGAATATCAGAGCGCGCGGAGGCAGCTGAGCGCCAAATTAATCCGTTCGCAGGTACAATAGCACCGCATTGTGCGCGTACAATTGTTTTCCCCACATATTGCGTCCCCGGCCTTAATAACGCGCGGTTTATGAAAAACTCTCCTTTTTAATGTTAGCGGCGGCGCGGGCGGCTTCCTGTCGTGCGGCCGCAGGGGCGCGGGCGAGTATCAAGAAATAACCACGAAATAACGCTATTTCTTTGTTGATGGCTTGATTTTTGTGTGGGCTTTTGCATTTTGCGGTGTTTGAAATGTGGTGAGTTTTCATTTTCGTTGTTTTAGACGTTAAGCGGTGTATCTTTTCTCCATTTCTGTCAAATCTATCCAAAGGTCCGCTAATTTTAAGCTTTTACTTAAAATTTGCGGACCTGTAATTTTTTTATTGTTAACATTAAAGAGTATACATAGCAATCAGTGTTACGCACTCATTCACTCATTTTTATTGCTATACAATTTCTTAAACTTTTCCATAAGTAACTAAATTAGTTAGTTGATAAAAAAAATATAATTTTAAAAATAAATAGAAACAAAATCAACATTTTAGTGCTTGAACAAACCCATACCTACTATATCAAACGTTTGAAATCTTTTCCGTTACTGAAAATAGCTACCTTAATTTCATTTAACAGGTCATAGATTACGATCAAAATCCCTTTAATTTATCTCCACTAAAAGATATTACCGCTGTAAAGCATTGTACACATGTCGTCAATAACATGGACCAGTAAATACAAGCGCAAATTAATGTTAGCTATCTGAAATCCAAGTCGCTTCCTTAATGACTGCAGAATTGGCACTAAGCGGTGCCACTAAGTGGCACCTAAGGGTGCTTCTAACGGAAAATGTACATCAGTGATAACTGAGTGGCAACTATTTGTATTTTTGGTTTTGATAAACTAGAATAACTACCTCTACTTCTACCACCAGCACGACTATTATTTTCATTCAAGTGTTCTATGAGAAATTGCCCTGTGTGATATGTTTGCCTTTGCCCTTTATATACTTTGTTTTGTATATGTTTATCTTGTCCACAGTATGCTGTATACAATAAAGTATATATTTTATAATACTAATAACTACCGTGTTTCCTGATAGTTACAGCCTGGGGATCTCTAAGTCAAGAGTGAATAGGTTACTTCTAGGTAAGCGCGCACCATCGTCGACCACATCGTCGCTTTCTATCAGGTGAGATAGCGGTCAAGCGCGTATATATCAACAATAAACTGTGTAAGATATGGCGACAAACCGATTTTTTGGATATGAGCCAGAATCGATCGATGACTTTAGGTAATTCCCAGTGGGTTAGCTAAACGTTATCTCAACTAGAAATACTCCTGTATCGTGAGTAAGTTCACTAACATGTAATCTAACATACACGTTATCTTACATAAACAAGATACCCAGACGTGGACCAACTAACTGTATGTCATACAAATATTTGAACTGCTTGAGAATTGAACCCGTGATTAGTAGCGCAGCAGCTCATCGCTCAATCACTGTGCTGACCGAGCCATGCTGTTGATACATATCAACAAAACAGTTAAAACATAGACTTATCTTTCTTTATAAGAAAGAAAAAAAATAACACGCATAATACGAGTAGTCTATTAATTTGATGCCAGATAGGAAAGCTTGTAAGGTCAATTTAAAAAAAAAATAGTGCCTAAAAAATCTTTAGTATTTTCATACCACAATCTAAATATTTCAAGAAGGACCAAATTTTAATAGTAGGTACCTCAGTTAAACCTAGGTTACATTTAAACTGTTTTCATCTCAATTAATCAGACAAAGTTTACTGTTTGATGTCGCCGCTGGAGCACCAAGAGTTAAGGGGTGCATTACTTTCATTGTAAGCGGCAAGTTAATTAAAAGTTTCTAGTTTTTACACTGAAACTCCTTGCCTGTGCCGTTATTGTTGCGTTAATTCCTGTGGCGAAATTAAAATATAGTTAGTTGTAGGTACTAAAACCGTTTGTGTAAAAAGGAAAAAGTGGTAACGTTGAATAAAAAAATATATAAATTTATGTAACCGTGTTTTTGTACATAATTTTTATTTTTCGTACGATAAAGGCTGAATTTACTGCCTTCAAGGTTATTATAGTTTTCAATTCTTATTCTTGTTTCTTTTTTTGATTTAGAAACTTTCGGTATTGTTTATGATTACGAATACTCATGCTGATTTGCAGATCGCGTGTATATTTTGTAAATTTAGTTGCAGAATATAGTAACAAAATGAAAAGAAATCTTAATCTGCTTGATAACAACCTTTTACACAGAAAACAACACACTTAACCGATAAGTGATACACAAGGACACTGCTAAGCCGGACGAGTGTATAAAACTAAACAAAATGCACAAAGCGGATTCAAATTCCGAAGCTTTTCCTTTTTATCCCGTTTCATCGAGTTTAGTCCCTCGTCGAGTCTACGAAAAAAAGACAATAGAACATTAGTTTGTGTATCCTTCTCTGTTTCGTGATGGCCCAGTGGTTAAGGCACCCTCTTCTCATGCATGAGGTTGATTAGAAACCTGGCAAGACGTTATAATTTTTCATGTGTACTTTTCAGTTTGTTTTTCTATGACATTACTGACAGTTCGTGCTTCAAAAACACGTAAAGCCATTGGTCTTGGTTATCATTCGTAGATCTTTGACAGTCTTTACAGGTTGTTAGACGCCAGAAAGTCTGTCTATCAGTTTGTCCAAGGAGTATCGAGTTGCCCAGTAACTGGGTTATGGAGGGCTTATAGGCAGTCGCTCCATGTAAAATACGGAGATGGGTAAAAACAAGCTGCCAAAAAATTGGGGATCTTAGCTAATGTGAGACGGTACTTCACGCCGAAACAGCTGCTCAACATTTATCAAGCGCAAATTCGATCGTGTATCGTATACAACTTTCATCTTAGGGATGGGTGTGCCAAATTCCAGCTTGATGCCCTGGAGTCGATTGAGAAGCAATCCAAGAAGATCGTTGTATGCGTTAGAATTCCAGAATTTCAAGTCCGTTTCATCATCGGACTACTACTAGACCATTGGAACATGGTGGACATCCCACCCACACGTACAAAGCGTTTTGGGAACATATTCATTAAGTGAACAGCTAAGGAGTGCAATTCCCTGCCGGATTGTGTTTACTGATAGCCACGTCCTAGGGGCATTTAAGTCAAAAGTGAATAAGTTACTCCTATATGGTATGCTCCATCGTCGGCCACATTGTCGCTTACCATCAGGTGAGATAGTGGTCAATCGCGAACCCATCAATAATAAAAAAAAGTCCCAGAGGCAGAAATTCGTTATGTTGGTCAGACCTAATTCGTTCCCTACTAGAGACCAAACTTGCGCTGCCATCCGCATCGCCAAAAGTAGGACAACACAAAGAAATATTGTTCACAAGAAAGTTACTCGTCGAGGTCACGACCCTCTAAACGACGTAAGGAGGAGAAATTTGTAATAAACACATTGAATAACAAAATTTCTCTCGATCTCTAAACATTGAAAGTAAGTACATCCCATACATGCATGTTATATTCGTTCGTTATACTAATCATGTTAGGGGCTTTGAAGAGCTGCTCATGGTCCCAAGGCAGAACAACTTTCACACAATAATACAACGTTTCCAGTATGTGCATAAAACATAGCTTTACATCAGTCGGAAAACATCACACTGAACGTGAGCCTTCCCCAGAGATGAATGAAATAACCAGACATACAGAAAAACGAGAGAAACGGCCAAATATTCAGCTTGATGAACACAGCTTGATGGTAATAATTAACAACTTTACAAATAGGTTGAAGGTGACGCTGACTTCATTATTTTATTTTGTAAATATCATAAATGGCAAGACCTAAGTAGTAATACGACGTTTTCTTCTACTCATCACCTTTACCAAGATGTAGTCGTAGCAAGAGTGACTGCTAAGCATGAGGTTCTGAGATGAAGATCCCATGGCTGACAAAGAGCTGAATTCCCTACAAGTAAATGCTTAATATCAGCCCGGAGTTTGGATACCAGATTAGTAGCACCATAGTGTAATGATTTTTAAAGAAAATATTCATAAATCGTTAAACTTCCATCTATAAGCGATAGATGGCGCTAGTAGTTACATGAACTTAAGGCATTCGTTGTAGACATTAAGTAATAATTTAATATGGTATTAGAGTTTATGTAGGTATTTGTTTTGTATAAATATATCATAGTTGTTAAAATGACATATTTACTTGCAGTTAATTATTGATAAACCCTAATGTATATTAGTTAGTCAATTGATGTTACGTACTGTTTATTTTGCTCTGATTGGTCGGACCGAATGTTTGTGAAAGTTTGTGGTGAGGAAACATTGAGCTTGTAACTGTCATTCTGGACAGAATCAGTCTGCTTTGAGCTGTTAAACAGTGAACATGTCCTACCAATCCGTGTATTTGAAAATGATTGTTAATAGAATAATAAATATGAAATTGTGTTAATCAAAGTGAATAAAATATTTATATAACTGAAGCTTGAAGTTTATGATTCATCACAATAGTTTCCTAGCTAGGTGTACTGGTTTATATTCTTACGTGAATGTTACTCTGTTAGATATAAGATACAGTATCTCCTGTTTCCTGTGTTGTTGTGTGTGTTTTGTTTTGTATTGTTTGTTTGTGTGTATGGATGGATGGAGAGGAAGAGGGAGACCAAAGAAAAGATGAATGGAGTGTGTGAAGGGTGATATGAAAGAAAAGGAAGTTAGTGATAGTATGACGAGTGACAGGGCAGAATGGAAGAAGAAAACGTGTTGCGTCGACCCCAAATAACACGGGACAAGGGCAGGAAGATGATGAGATGATGATGATCTCCTGTTTCAGGAAAGGGATTATATATTAAATATATATATTAAAAGATATATATTAAAAGAGATCATAACAATATTCTAGGAAACGACGGGCAAATGCAAGATACTGAGCTAAGCATACTTATTAACAAATACGTGAACTTTAAACTTGGAAGATGAATAAGAATAACAATAGATGGATATAAGAAGTGGGTTATTTATATACTAGTAAAGCAATTTAGTTAGATACTAAATAACTTCATAACCTAAAACAAAAACACTAAACTAATTAAAACCGATAAATTAAATTATTATTTTATGGTATCGAAAAACTTCTTCCCATTGCTAGCTATCAACTGTATGAATGATTCCGAAAGACTGGCCGCATTGTGCTCTCGAGACGATACGTGTCAAGGCGTTTCTTTATAATTTATGAGCACTCGGACCCCACGCTCCGAGAGCTTCAAACCCAATCAGCTCGAAAATATAACATTCAACAACGTCATTTCATTACCGTCGCTTTAGGTTTCTCCCAGCTACAGCAGCAGCACTAGCACAGCACGATGAGCTAGAAAGATGGAGCAAGAGTATCGACACAAGTAGCGTCCCATTCCTAAAGGCCTAAAAAGCATTCTACACACTGTGTAATCTTGGAAACAAAAATTACAATGTTATATTTTTATTATGATGGATAGGCTCAATTTTGACCACAATCTCACCTAATGGTAAGCGATGATATATCCAACGACGGAGCACGCTTCCCTAGAAGTAACCTTTTCACTCTTGACTTAAAGACCCCTAGGTTATAGCTAACAGTGTATGAACTAAATAGTAGATAATGTAAATGACATTTTTGATAGAAAAAAGGTGACATCTGAGATAACATCACAAAGTTACACCGTATCCTAATAAATTAGGATGAGAACAAAACAATAGTGACGTGTATGACATAGCAAATTAGGTACAACGCCTCATTATAATTACGGTAGATGAAACACATGATGCCTACCTATATTATATACGAAGCCACATACAAAGCAATAATAGGTAAGCAATTAGTATTAACAGGAGCCTCGTTTGAATCGAGTCAAGTTGCTGTGAAACTGTTCAGTGGTTGTTGTCGACACTAGTCGTGATATAAACGTTTGATCAATTAGTTGCTTAGCGGCGACATTGTTAATGAAGAGCATGTCCATTGATGGTTTAGTTATGATGAATTTGAGGGCTCTGTATGTGCATGGAGCATAGCATTGACTATCTATCTCCAGTTATCAATCATCCGTTGCTAATTCTAAAAGAGTAGTTATTTTCAGCTCTATTCGTTATTAATTCATGACACTGAAGTGAACTTATCTTATCAAACTGTTTATTGTACTGTTTTCCTTTTTAAACTCTTCTATTGTTGAATTTTTGCCGAGGAATTTTTATTCTGATACCACCTTTTTCTCTTTTTTTGATATTATCTGAAAAGCTGTTATTCTGAAGTGGGATTAAGCTGAACGTGTTTGCCGTATGTCAAATAATCTATGGGCTAAACGAGCCGCTTATTGGGTCCAAGTAAACGCAAGGCAACATCGCGGCAACCAAGGCGAAGGTGGAGAGACGAGCTAGACAACTACTGGAGGGACTGGTCCACAATATTTAAAGACAGACCTACGTCTGTCTTTAAATATTGTGGAAAAATTAGGAAATGCCTCTCTCTCCCTTTTCCACATACGTAGGTAGAGTAGAGGCATTTCCTCAGCAGTGGGACATAATAGGCTAACAACAACAATAATCTTCTGCTAGGTCATCTTACCACCAAAACTCAATAAAATAGACGTTTACAAAGACTTTTACTTTCGATTGTATTGGCAGTCGAAAAAAAAGTGAAATCAAAAGTTATTACCAAACTGGAAACACAATTCCACACATGGTGACTAACCCGCACTATTAGAATTTGTCGAAGTAAGTTGTAGAGTCAAGTCAGACCATCGAACTGTTGCGGCGAGCCGGGTGCCGCCGCTACACACGCCAGTTAGTTTAATCGTTGTTAGTTAAAGCAATTTGGATTTATGTACCTATTGATTGTAAGTTGTAAACTTACTACCTAAAGCCTATAGAGTTACTAAACAACATACATCCTCAAAACTACAGAGCAACATTTTTTTATTGTTCCATAAATACAGTCTTTTTTACAGTTTTGTTTTTTTTTTTGTTACATTAAACCAGAATTGGTTTGCATTGGTACTCACATTCGCATAACATCACTGCTTAATCACTCTTACTAACTAATAATAACAACTTAATTGCGTTAATACAGAAATTCAAATAACATTCATACACCACTGTGGGTAAAAAATAATCACACTAGATAAAGAAACTACTAAATATGACATATAACTTAATCTCTGTGACATTTAGTGAAACTGATATCATTAATATTAATTTGTAATGATGTGCTGATTAATATTAATTTTAAATTTATGAATGATGTGAAAGTTTACATAATCTTCGAAGTTAAATGAAAACTGACCATTTTATTAATTATATATATTTGTACGTCTCTGGGTAAAACATCCTCTATGTTTTCTCTATTTATCTCTAACACCTCACACTCTGCTGTAATCTGACCTATGTTTAAAAATTAATTATTCTGATTCTGATTCTGAAACGTATTAGTACGTGGACGTAATTAATTGGCACGTTTACGAATCTGCAAAGCGTCGCGCTATTGGTCGCTCATTATAAAATAAGTTCAAGTCAATGTATACAGTCTTGGCTATTTCTACAGGAACTTCTGGTTTATTTTTTCAAGCAGTACTTCTTTCTGTCTAGATGCCTGTACTTGTACTGTACATCTCTGGATGTTTCCTTCACGTTCATTTCGACTGTCCATACGTTCAACATTAATTACAAGGAATTTATCTACGTTGGGAGTTTCAGCTAGCTTATATAATATCGATTCAAGGTCTTCCTCTTGAGATTTACGAATTCCTATAACCTCAATGGTAATATCTAGAAGCAGTTTTTACATAGATATGGTTTTAATGAGCTCATATCAAGCTCCAAATACTTAAGTTTTTTCGTTGCTCAGATGGGTGTATTTCTTCTTCAACTCCCCTATATGCCTGTTTTGAGCTTTTACGGTTTTTGTTAGGTCGTCTATTTTTTTCCGCACAGGCTTATAGATAGCTCAAAAAGTTAAACTTATTTTCATTTTTCATTCGTCGCCAGATAATAGCTTTGCATTAGTTTATAGTTTGTGTAACATTTTCACATTTCCCGCCGTTTGGAGAGCTTCACGTCCATAGTCGCCGGGGGACCAAGAACGTTGCAAACTACTCAAAATAAATGTTACTCCCTCCTCTCTGTTTTTATTTTATGTAGTTTGGTACGATAAGCAAAGTTTCAATTAGTAGTGAAATCATAGAACTTTATAATTGAAATTATACAGACAACATACTTACAAATGTTACAAACGTTTTAACTTTCCGTTAATATGCACTTCTATTTATTTTGGTGTTAATAAAACATCAAAACAAAAAAAAAAAACAAAAGCAAAAGCGTGTATAATTTAAGTAATTTTAAACATTCTGATATTTACTTATCGATATAATTATACATCGCTATTCAGACCTATACATTACATTCAGCGACTACGCAGGATATTAGCTACTCTCCTACACAAGCCACGCCGCAGTCGGCCTGTCGTGACGGGCACATGTGAGAGGATGGGCCGCAGCCCCCGGACCCGCGCCGGAGGGACAGGGTGTCGCACACACAACTCAATTTGCAATGTTTACACACCGTATTTGTTTGAGCCTGGTATTTTATGAAGCACACAGGCCTGAATACATGGGACTACTATGTTTACGAGGCGTGAAATTTTTACAGTAAGACCTAATTTTCATTTACAAAAGTTTTCACTAGCCCGCAATATGACTGTCCTGGTTTCATCGTATGATCCTCAGATGTTATCACTCATGGGGTAACAACAGTTCCATTCTGTGTCAAATTATATTATTATTCAGGAGGAAATTGAGACCATTATCAAAACCCAGTGTGTAACAGCTTCCCTTTATAGACAGGCACAAGGGATCGTTCTGGGGAGATGCCATAAACACATTGCGCTCGGGGTAGATCGATGATAGAAGATGGATGTAGATAGTTCATATAATAGTCGGTGCTTACGACACCCAAGGGTGATGGACGGTTGCTGTGTTTGTAACAGTCGCCCATGGAATATGTGTGAACAAATCTATCTCTGCAAATTAGTCACTACATTATTGTTTAATTATTCTGTCCAGAACCTTTGTCCACTTCACTAAGTTTCAAGACAAAGGAAGATGTTTCTCATAAACTTTCGCTTCCCTATCTTATTGACGATGAATTTGCAAACAAGCATCAATTTAAACTTTACCCAAACTTTTTGCACAGAAGATTGAAACTGACAATTTAAATTACGCTATGAAACCTACCTACCGTCATACAGGGTTACACAAAACTTAAGAAGGTATAGCGAACAATTAACGACTTACAAACACAAGCCGCAGTTCATTGTACATTGTCGGCGCCACGGTATAATATTCAAGTTCGTGTTATAGCCAGCTAGCAATATTACTGCAACACTGTTAGATTTATTGGTCGCAGCAACATTGAAGTTAATTTGAGGCCGTGTGGGTTTTGAGAATTGGATTTCTACATGAAACTTTATGTAGAATAAACTTAGGTGGTTACCCTAAAGGCCATAAGAGCAATCTTAACGATAGGGCTCAGACGTACCACAAAGATTTTCGTGAGAAATATAGGAAATTACACAAACGTACAATTAAAACTCGAAAGAGTAGAAATACGAAGCCTTGAACGCCTGAAGCGTAGCTATCCAGAACTCTTGAACGTATTCCTCCGGGTAATCACCTCTCAATAATTTGAATCCCCTCACAGTTCGAGTATATTTGCCTGAGCTAGGAGGTAATGTGGGGATCAGACTTGAATCACAAAGTGAAACGAGGTAGTGGGTTAATGCAGTTTATAGAGTGCGGGTGCTTTTACAACAACAACACAAGCCCAAAATCAGTCCATTTCCCCAACTATTAGAGTGACATGGCGACAAAACTAGCAACAAACACATTAGTAGGCCCTTACCGTGGACCCCATAATTACCAGCCTAGGGGGTGAGCCTGCATTTAACACGTAACTAACAATCAGACCCCCCTCCTCCTCTTACTTCACCCCCATAGGGGTGAGATTGGCGACCACTTCACGGATCATTACGCCTATTACAACTTTGTGGGGTGGGGTGTATACATGCTGGACAAGTTTTAGGTTTGTAAGTCTAGAGTGGGTGAGAAAAACTTTGTATTTGGAGTAGAAAAGTTATTCACTGTCTAAGTGATTTTGAACTATCCGACAATTTATTAGTTGTGTCAATTTAATTTAAGTAGTTAGGTACGTGACAAATGTATAGTGACCGAAATAATTATATCTACTGTTTACGCGAAACTGACGACATTATTGAGTCCTTATTTACTATGACAAAAAATCACAAAAACTGTAAAGCAATTCTTAAATCTACAATCGAGTATTTCCTGTTTCCCATAATTTATTCAACTCTTCATTCAATATTTTAATTTTTGTCCTAAATCGTATATTTCCACCTATAAAAAGTGGGTAGTAACATGCAATTATAAATTATTCATCGTTCCAAACATTCCCGTGCCACCGAAGTGGAAACTACAAAGAAACTATGATCAAAGTGGCACATTTCACGAGCTAGGGGACACGCGTCCCCGCCAGAGGGGGGAAGGGGGGCCGAAGTGAGGGACGGCACGTACTCTAGTTTTACTCAGTTACTTTTAATTCATCCAGTTGCTGATCTGTTTGGTAAAGTTTGTAGGGACGAGTGTTGGTGTTAGCTGGCTATGATAATGTTATAATCATTGTGAGATAAACCAATATACATTCACTGCCTTTTTTATTTTAGTATATAGTGCACTTAAAATGTGACGGAGATAGGATTATGACTTCGGATTCTCAAGTAAATGGGAATATTTTATTTTAATTTTGGAAACTCTGTGCGTGAATGCACAGGGTCTCCAAGTAAATCCTCATATGGAAATGCTAAAAAGTAAATTTATATACATATTTTAACTCTAGCAATTATTAGTGGACACTTAAAGCTAAGTTCAATTTATATCACTCAATATAGAAATGGTACTCTATTAATGTTGCATCGCTAATTCGAAATATTCGTCCATCAAGCAAGAAATTAATAAACGAAAAAAGGACATGAAAGAAGACGTTAAAAATTTAATCAAGCGGTACGTACTCCTGTCATAAAACTTTAACTATCTGACAGCTACGTGTTGAAGGATCAATGCTCATAAACTGAGAACGTTACGCGCGCACTTTTCATCCCCAGGGGATTAAGTAGGGTGTAATGTGGTGTCTGTGCTTCATCTATAATAGTGATAGGTCCCTAATCCAATTTATAAAACACTGAAACATAAAAACTATCTCTACTAGTCTAGATAATTTGTGTTTGATTATTTTTCAAGTGTGTAATAGGCATAAATGCCAATATTGGTGTTTATCTAACACCATATTTTGATTTTTATCGACGTCAAAAAAGAAGGAGGAAGGAAGAAAGTTCTTAATTCGACTGAATGTTTTTTTATAGGCTGTTTAGTGGTACTTTCGCCAATTATCAACTGAACTTGAAGATTATTTATTGTTTGGAAGGATATTTTCTGTAAGTAATCTTATTTAATTTGTTGATGATCTGATGAAGAATATCAAAGATAGACAACGGAACTCTATAATAAATTATAGCAAATCTTCCAAGATTCTGTGACGATTAGGGAGAATTAGTAAGAATTGACCCTCCCTAACGCTTTCCAACGCTCTGTTCGCATCACTGCTTCGCAAAAAGAGATAACTGCCTCCAATGCCCTTTTTTTCCGTGCTATGGAACACAGCCGGACATGAGAGGTTGCCACCACCGACCACTTCTACAAAAATAAGTGATCCGCTGAAGTTGGGCTGAACATCACTGTGTCTTACAGGCAATCCGCACAGCAGTAACCCCCGGGTGGGTTTTCCTACCGAATCTAAAACAGGAACCAACTAAAACAATCGTCTCCGGTGTGGACCTAGCTCAGGCGGAAAGTGAGGATGGCCGTGACGCCTCAGTAATAATTTATTTTTAATTATTTTTTTCGTAAATATCACTTAATCACACTAATATTATAAAAGTGAAAATTAGTGATTGTGTATATTTTCTATTTTTCTTCACGCGCGAAAGGCTCAACGAATTTAAATGAAATTTAGCAGACAGCTAAACCATGTTCTAAAATAGATAGAATATCATTGCATCACCAAAAGCAATTGAACATCGCTTAAGAGAAATGGAGCTACGTAATAAGTATCATCTATTATTACTGTTCAAGAATTCCGAAACTATTGATAAACAAGAGCAAGTATTGGAAATACTTGTGAAGTTAATATTCCATTTATCTAAAGTGTAAGACGGCAAAGTTCAACCACTGAGGTATTGCCCGCGTTACTGCTCTCGGAGGGTTCGGAGGAAAGTAAGTCTGACAACCGCATTAAGACACTTTGAAACTAATCAAACAACCTCGATTTTTTTGAGATGACTAAGACTTCTTCAGCTCTAGATTAGGCCAAGATGTTAGCCTTGTACTGACTAAAACTACTCATGCTTCCTTCAGTTGTCCTTTGCATTCAAAGACCAGGGTTTCCTTCCCTGAAATTCTCCGTGGCCCCAGCGGGTATTGGCCCTGCTAGGCAGAGAGAGTTTCACTCAAACTCAAACAATATATCAACTAAGTTGTTATAATATAATAGTAGATTGGCTAAAACACTTATAAGTACTTATTATTGTTTCAGCCAAGAAGCGTATACTGCCAGACAAAGACTTCAAGTGACGCAACAATGACCAGTCCTGTGCGTCGGGTATCCAGCAGATTTCCATGATCCTCACGAAGTCATCGGTCAACTTTGTGGGAAACCTACTAACGCTTCGTCTTCCAGTACACAGTCCCCATCGACTATGATCTGTTCTGCAAGCAATGTGTCCTGCCCACTGCCACTTACGATTGATGATTCTTCGGGCTGTGTCGGTAACTTTGATTCTCCTGCGGATATCTTTATTCCAGATTTTTTTACCCTTTTCCTTACTCCTTAGGTGATTTGGTTTGAATTTAAGTACTTTGTAGTGCAGCAAATGTGCTTACGTTTATACTCACAAAATTTACTCAGAAACGAACCTGCGTACATTGAATTGTCCACGAAATAGTATGTCATGTTATCGCAACATCGTACAAATCCACCATAAGTTTACAACTAACATTAAAACGGATGAAATACAAACTTGGAAATATTCAATCATGTTTATTGTACTTTTAAAGTAAAAAATACTCTATAATATTCAATATTAATAAAATAATAAAGAGGAAAGATTTTGTATTTTGGTTTGTAATAAATAAACAACAACTCAATAACTAAAAAAAAATTAAGCTCGCATAGGTGACACATGAACTCTGTTATCCAGTTATATATATATATTATAAGTTGTTATGGTGTTCAATAAATAATTAAAGAAAAACTGAACTCAATATACACTGGATCAATTTTTAAAATTCTTTCATCATTAGAATACTACATTATCACTAAGCAATATATTTTTTTGATATATATTTTTTGCCTTTTTATATATATTTACTTTCTTTTACGGATAAAAATACTATACGATCGTGAAAAGTTATTTTACCCAAAAATGCGAGCGAAGCCTTTGGAAAAAGCTAATAAAATCTAGATTATATATCAATTTTTGCAATTCAATTACACATGTAGTAAACAAAGTCAGTCGTACCTTAATATTACTTCAGTAACCTTTCCAGGCTTAAGCCAAAAATACCTTCCTACCCAAAAGTATCATATTACTATAAAATTTTAAATTAATGACGCTGCAAACAGTACGTTAATTATAATAGTAGCGTATACGGGTAGGTGGTGTACACATCGAGAGTTCATTAGGGAGCCACCTCGCGGAGACACTCATTAGGAGGACGCCGCGTCGTGCTGCCGCTACACACTTCTGTTACTTAGGTTAGTTCCTCCATATGCTGAATACATTTTTGAAACAGTAAGTGTAATTTTAATGAGTGAAATTGATTGTAAAATTTGCATTTGAAAATTGAAGTATTGTTTACCATAAAACATCTTAGACTATAAGATGTGTAGGTAGGTATCGTTGTTGTTGAAGTGATGAGTCTTGACTAAATGTAGAACTACATTGCGCACACGTGGACAACGTACGCCGATCTGGGCGCATCGGTTTCCATACATTTTATATGGCAACTAGACTTGCAGAGTTACATTGGATCCGTGTAACGCGACGCCACGCAACGCGCTACGTACAAAATAGGCATGGTCCACGTGTGCGTCGATCTAGTGTAGTTCTCGCTTCGGAGTTATTATCGGCTACCGCTTAATCAAATTATTTAAGTTCAAACAGTTGTACCTAGGTATTCTTAGTATAATTGAAATTTTACCAGGTTGGTGTATCTTTCTTTTACTAAATATAAACAATATATTAGTCGCATTGCACACTTTTATAGTATTTGTTTCTGTGTCGTAACACGTAAGTTTTTGACAAAGGTTTTTTCTTTGTTTCCCCATTTATTTCATGCCTGGCGAGTTTCCTGAAATATTTCGCAAGTGGGCGGCACAGTGTAAGGTCACACAATACATGGCGCACTAATACTGCGTTGAATAACCCTTGCATTGCAAATAAGAAATATTTCTAGAGTAAGTTAATGGAACAATATATTTTTTTATTTATAAGTAAACAAAACCATTCTAAAGGATTTTATGGGAAGAAAACTGCGTAGTTTTTTTCAATCTTATACCTAGACACAATTGGACATTCATAATATTATGTTTACTTGATTCATGACTATCTAAACAATTCAAAGTTAGTTAGCAACACAAAACAAAGTCAATATCCAGAAACTTAGACACAACTAACTTAGTCAAAATTAAGATAAATGCCTTTAATAAACTTCACACCACTAATATATTCAGAGGTCGCCTCCATATAATTACAAGTATAAATTTCCTCGAAGCGGTAGGTTAACTTGGTTGTAAATAAATATATTAAACCACAGCTTAACGCCAACTTTAATAAAGGGTGCTTAAATCTTTATTAAAAGGAACAAATTTTAAAGATCGTTAGGACTGCAGAAAATATTTGAGAAGAATTTCTTAATTAACTCGCCATATTTCGCGAGACTTTCGAGTTTAATAAAGTTGATGTTTAATTATGGTTGTACATCGGTGATGTTCCTGACAGACACAGCAGTTCAATATAAGTTGATGTTGAGGCTTCTCACTTGTAATGTTTTGCTTATGTTCAAGATGTTTGGATCAAAGATATAGAAAGCCAAGGAAAGAACGGCGTTTGCTTACTTTTGAACAATATGCTATTCTGCTCTCGGAAGCCAAAAACCGGTAACTCTATCAAAGTGAATTTTAAGAGAAAAGGGTTTATGACAGAAATCATTTCGCAAAAATGGTTTGAATTTTTTTCCGTCTTCATATTGTACACGCTAATATCATAAAGAGGTAAAGTTTGTTTTTTTTTTTGGTTTTTTGTTTGTAGGATTTAATCTCTGAAAGTACTCGTCCGATTGCTAAAATTTTTTCACAGATAGAAAGCTGCTTTATTCTTGAGTGACAGGTTATATTTTATGTACGCGGGTGAAGCCGCAGGCAAAAGCCACAGTAACATATATTTTTAAATAACTTTTGCACGTAGCTTCACCCGCGTAGAATGTCACTAAAAAGTATTTCAAATTCTTCTTTAGGTTTAAGACTAGGTTTATTGGGTACGCCATAATCATAGCGGTAATGGGTGTCACCATCAGGATGACACTGTGGAGCATACTGCGGAAATACGCCCCGCTTGGGTGGAGCACCGCTGTATGAAGACACTAGGAGGCGATCGGCGGTGGTGACCTCTCGCACCCGGCCATGCTTTAGCCCATAATCCGGAGCGAAGGGAAATGGCAGATGGTTGTCTCTTTCTGGGAAGCACTAATGCTAGCAATGGAGACCGCCGCACGCGTGAAGGAACAGACCTCCTCACGCCTCAGCCGCCGCAATTCCAATGACTTATCTCGCTCTAGGGTATCGTGCACTAGCTTCTGACATTTTATAAGTGCCCATGTAGGACTATGTGAAATAAAAAACTTATGACTTTGACTTTGATAAATGACGTCTCCTACTACACCTCGCCATCTCAAAAAAAGGCTCTGTCTATGTTAATTTTATTTAAGATCAGTTCAACTGGCACGGTGTACTTTCTGCGAGTTATTTTCACGTTTATAACTTACGAAAGTAGGATAGTGCTATTTTTCCATTTTATGTCATAGCTTTTTTGATGAGCCAACCTGATGCGAAAAGTTTCAAGCTTTCAGATACAACAATTTTACTTTCAACGACTCAAAATTAGAAACCGTTAATGAATTTAACTTACCTACTCGGACTAGTAATAGACACACATATAAATTGGAAATCACATATACAAAAAACTCACTCTAAAATTTCTAAATTCACCTACGCTCTTCATGAAATAAAAAAGACCACCAATTTCCAAACAGCCCTTACCACCTATTATGCTTACGCCTACGCATGGCTTAGCTATGGTGTCACCCTTTGGGGAAACAGCTCCGATGCACAAACACTTTTTACCCTGCAAAAGAAATTGGTTAGGATTCTAGTAAACATTGAGCAAACAGACAGTTGCAAACCGTTCTTTCTAAAACACAACTTTTTAACCCTTCCTTGTATATACATTCTAGAAACATGCAAATTTGTACGGAAACATCAAGAATTTTACTCAAAACGCGAAAACATTCAGACGCGCTATCTACTCAGACACCAATCAAGGCTAAACTTGCCAAGTTCTCGATTGAAAATGCATTCAACAAGCCCTTATGTTATGTCCATTAAAGTATATAATAAACAACCCGCAGAAATAAAAAAAGAAGAGAAAATTAACGTATTTCTAAAAAAGGTTAGACAGTTTTTACTAACTAAATGCTATTACTCGGTAAACGAATACCTAAATGATAGACTTATAAAGTCATAACTTAAGTACGCTCTCAATTTTACATTGTATTTAATTAGTTATTATTATTGAATCTCTCAAATAGACACATAAATAATGATTAATTTAATTTAATAATAATGACGATAAAAAAAAACTTACATAACTAACCTACTCATATACACTGACATAATAATAATATATTTTTAAAACTTGACTTAAATAAAAATATAATTTAATAATAATGACGATAAAAATAAATAAAATACTTGACATAACAAACCTATTTATATACACTGACATAATAATAATATATTCACAAAATTTGCCTTAAATAAAATATAATTTAATAATAATGACGATAAGAATAAACAAAATACCTGACATCATTTATCTATACATATACACAGACATAATAATAGTACACATACATAATTTAATTGACATATGAACATAATTTAATAATAATGACGTTAAATAATTAATAAAAATATCTGACGTAAACCTATTTCTTATCCACAAACATAATAAAATAATATGCATACATAATTTTATTTGAATAATTTAATAATAATGACGTTACAAGATAAATAAACATACCTGACATAATTTACTCATACTTATACACAGACATAATTATTATAATAATGTACATGCATAATTAAACGCATCACATTCTAAATAAAATTCTATTGAATTCCGTAAATTACTACCTAACACTCTTCCTCTCTCCTAACTTTGCTGTGCCCGACAGGGTCCATATTGGTCTGTGAAATTTTTTTGACACCATCTATGTATACATATGGATTGCAATAAAGTATTGAGTATTGAGACAATAAAGGCACCGCGGCCCTGGTGGCACGCTCATGGCAACTAAAAGAATAGGGATGGGTTTTTGTCAGTAAAAGTCTGACAATCTTTCTCGTTCCACTCAGAGCGGGACAAGTTATTTAATGATTTTCTCTCCACATAAACGGGCAGATAAGATAGTGAAATTGATAAAATAATATCTTATTACATATTTGTATACGGTTTTGGAATAGACACGCATGCTACATTTTTGAGCATTAAAAATGAAAACAATTTAGGTGATGGCTCTTCAATCCCCTTTTGATTTGTCCAGGACATTGTCACGCATATTCATTCACATTTCAAACGTCTGCTAAATATAAAGCTGACACAGCTCAGCTTTAAGTCACTTTACTATCCATTGCAACGATATCCTGCTCGTTGTGGCGCGGCGGGCGGGACGGCGGAACGACAGGCGGGGTCGGGAGGCGAGGTGAGTTCATTTGATTTGACAGCTGATCTCAGCGCGGCCGCTGGCCACTGCACCGCCGCCCGCAAATTGGACAAGTAACGTTTTTGTACGAAGGAATTACATTTATTTACTGAAAGGAATCCTTAATCAGATTGTTCGTTTCAATGATATCAGAGGTTACATTTGTGATAATCGCTTCCAGTTGGTTTCATACGTTTTATTTGTAACTGAAACTGTTGAACAAGGTAAAACTTTTTAACCAACTTCAAAATAAACAAATAAATAATAAATTATTTATTGACATAAAGTTTTACACTTATAAATGAAATTCCCTGGCTCCTGAGCTAGTTAGGAACTGTATTACAGGAGCCAGTGTATTCCCCATATTGATGTTATAGTTCTGTCAACAAATTCGTACAATTAGAAAATAAAATTAAGATGGAAAACATATCATAATAACTTAAATCTGCGGTCAATGACAAATATCACAATTAAATTCAGAAAAAATCATTAAAATCAGAATAGATAAAAAATATAAAAAAATCAGGAGGTTCTTAATTCGGTTTTATTTTTTTATGTATTTTACTTCAGCACTCACTCGTCATTTATAAAGTCAGCGCAGTGCGATCAATCGTTGAAATCGGACGCGTCTGCACTGTATGCGAAAATTATAATTTAATTGTGCCAAACGCGGCAAGTGCCGCTAACATCATGCGTTTGGAAGAACTTGTGGCGAACGAGGTCAAGGCATTCCTGCAGTATCAGCTCGATGTCATGGACGAGGTCAGTGTGACCCAAATCTACACGTCCAACTTCAACAAAGATGAGATTCGCAGAGCGAAGACACTGCTGTACGAGTCGCTACACATGGCTGACTGAATGCCGTCCCGTAGGAGGCATGAAAAAGGACAGAGGAGTCTCCAGGACAATATCAAAGTGCTCAAGGAGACTGACCCAGATGACATGCCAACTTTCGTGGCGAAGGATTTGCACGAGCTGCCCCCCATCACATTCGACCACGTCAACGTTACCAGACTGCTGCGGGACTTCACAACCCTCATCTTAGCCGTATTTGGGCTTAGGTATTAGAAATGTCATGAGATGAATTTTGGCTATAATCGAAATCCATCGAACTGATCTGATGATGGAGCCGGAAGGTCGATGGTAAGCACGGGAACTTCATAATAAAACATCGCATCCTAGCACTGTTTGGGTTTGTTAGAATTGTCATAAACTCTAGGTACCTATCACAATTATGTAAATAGTGTGAAATGAAAAACTTAAAAGAAAAACCAACCTAAGTACGAAAAACCGGGCAAGTACGAGACCGACTCGCGCACTGAGGGCTCCGTACATTTTCCGTATCGCAGAAAAAGATTGAAGTAACTACAAATTTACAGTTTTTCGATTTTTTCCTATACATTATCTTTTTTTCGTTGTTTTTTTTTTTTACAGCTTCAAGAGACCGCAGACTTAAGTATATGGTTTTCATTTTAACTCGATACCTCCGCGCGTTCCCGAGATAAAGGGTCTTAACAGACAGACTGACAGACAAATAGACAGACGAACAACAAAGAGATTCTATAAGGGTTCCGTTTTTCCTTTTGAGGTACGGTACCCTAAAACACTAAAATGTTCAAAATAACTTTAATTTCGAAGGTCAGTGCCTATCGTCAACATTGAGCATGGTTTAAAAGCATTTGAGCATGGTTTTTTACTTCATCTAACGCAATCCAACACTATTTTTGACGAAAAGGTAACGCGAAAAAAGAAAGATAATGCCTGAAAACTCTGTTAGATTATTTTACAAAACTTGTTCCAGAAAATACGTGTATTTTGATCCCTTAAAGGTTTAAAAAATATTGTGGTTATTTAGAATCTGATTAAATTTGCAAGGCTTCTAATGTTATACTTTTTTGATTTTTTTAATTTGTTGAGTAAATTATGCAGTGTCAAAGTTCATGCAAAATAGCAGATTTTCAGAGGTCCTTACTGGATTAGTTTTACACAAATTTAAAAATTGATTCCAATAGAAGCCTAGATAATATCCACAAGATACTGTGTCACCAAAATATCGAATAATAAATGTGTAACAACGTCATAATCGCGTAAGAGAGGTTGTATGAAAAACAGTAAAAATGTATGTCGAGTTGCATCCCCTTAAGAAAACACACCAACATCCAAAATTAAGGTTATTTTGAACATTTTAGTGTTTTTCGTTCTATAGTCGGTTGATTTTTTAAGATTTATTTTAGTTGTTTGCATTGAATGCAAATGAGTAAAAACTCTGAAAGTGCTGATTCGATTACGTACGGTTTTTTTTATTAATATCTTAGAAAGCTAAGCATATTAGGTCTCTTATTATTCCGTAAAATTTGTATTTGTGAAATACTCTAAAAACTGGAATACGCGGGAAAATGCTATTCTTAGAAATAATCATAGCAACAAGAAGTGCTCATACATTTACTTAAGCTAAGACAGCATTTGCTTAGATTGCTCCAATGACAAACATGTGAAATTTCCGGTTTAATTGAAGAACCAGTTTGAAGTAATTTCACGTCAGAGAATTTCGACACTAACGACCGTATCATTTATAATTCTCTGACAACTTAGTACTTAATAAAATAATTTACACAGTTAATTTATCCTTGGTATCCTGCTGAACTAAAACACTTAGGTTAACGTATTATACTTTGTTCATAAATCTACCGCGAGTCACATTAAGCGACCTCCGACGCCATCTTGTTCCGGCGGGAGTTCACTTGATTTGACAGCTGATCTCGGACACCTCCTTCGCGAGGGTACTTTGCATCATTACTGTTACACTGCCAAGATAATTGGACAGGCAAAGTCTTTGGGTGAGCTGGATAGTACCAGTTGCTGGATGTTGTAAAAGGAAAATGTTGGGAAGTGACCTGTTTAAACTTATTTGAAGATTCTCGTACTCACAATAGTTTGCGGTCATTACCTAACATTAAAACTTTAAATTTGTTTACTGTGAACAAGTCTATATTGGCAGCTTTTTATAATGATGGTATTTTTTATTTACAGTTGGATGGCATCGACTTTCTTAGATTAAATAATTTAATTATAATTTATTGATTTTACTAATGAAATACAAAAGCTTACTTTAAAACAATACCCCATCTTATTGCCTTTCAAAACTCATACACTGTACAGAAATGCAAAATAAGTTCCAATCTTATTAATCTATCCTGGTGTAGAGCCGTCGCGAGCCGAGACAATACCGCCAGTTGTGACGCTATCGAGGCCTACAATGAGACAGGAGCGGAACACTCCCCAAGATATCTGATACTAGTGACAGACGCAGGCGCTGTCTGATGGTACTAAGACGTTGCACTTAGCTCGAGGGGTGGGACCCGGGGAATGAATAAGTAGAGGTAGTGATATTAACACAAGTAAGTAGTGAGGTACTGTTCCTTTACTAGTGACGTCAACATTTGAACTTATCTCAAAAGCAATGATAAACGTAAAGAAGAAAATGACAACGAATCTAGCAAATGTAAACAGTACTAATAGTGAAATTAGTAATTTATTGAAACTGTGTTCTTATTATGTAATTTAGTGAAAGCTTTCCCTTTAAATGGAAATGCCTAGAGCTCTAACATCTATAATGAAATATTCTCAAATAATACTGAAATAGAAACAAAACAAATTCCAAACAATACGTAAATTTAAACCGGTATTAAATATCCCTAAAAGTGTCTACCGCACGCTCTTTTTGATCTTTTAACAGGCTATTGAGGGCGGCCTCTCTCAAACACGACTGAATATATCCCCATAAGTGGCCGATAAATCCTTTGTTAAAACAAAACACGGGTTCCATTGTTCGTCCCCGTGGTGAGGCTGCTTCCGGCCGCGGCAAGTATCTTAGACGATTATCTTTAATAGGATCTGCAGCTACTTCGAGTTTGTTGCGAAGTCTGATTAACTCGGATACTTTTGAATCGAATGTAGTGTGCTATGATGCGTTAGTGATGTGAGTGTGTCTGGTATCAAAGTCACCTGAAACTTATGAAACTTTGCTGTAATATCGCATAAATTATATAAACATCTTCGCGTAAATTTAGAAGCACTTGAAGCAAATAAGATGATTAATAAGGCTTTAAGTATCGACTATTATAATTTGTGGTGATACTAGTAGATAGTAAGTGTCGCTATATTACTCATCAGCTTGCATTCTATACCAGCATCAGAAACATAGTTACTATTTTGTGCCGAAAATAAAAACTTTATGAAATTACTGGTAATATCAAAATCTAATCAGTGAAGCCTATTAATTTTGCTACAATGATTGACATTTCGATAAATCACAATATTAAATGGATGAATTTATAGGAAATTTGTTGATTTTGATTTTGTCGAATTGGTCGTATTTCAGTAAAGTGGATTATGTTCTACTGGATATTTTGATTGGTATTAATGGAATTCTTGAAGCAATGTTTTACTTAATGGCAGTTTGTTTTGTAACTACAAATATATTCTTCAATTATATCTACTGTCTAGTCTAGAAACAACCTCTTCAACAAGATACTCAGCTACAACGTGCCTTCTCGTAATAGAGCCCAAGAGCTCACACACTGTGTCCAGTACCAAAGCAACAACCATTAGACTAAATTGCATATATAATAGTTATAATATTAAACTTTATTATCAGACCAGAGATCCATAGTTTCAGCGAAACAAAATTGATACCTACTTACTAACTAAAAACAAAATATATGCAGTTGTCCTTCGCATTACCTGGTACACTACTGCTAAAATTTGCTCCAATTCGTTCGTTCACAAATGCAGAGGTCACTGTACAATCGCTATCAAAATTTCACATCACAAATAGCGCGCGCAGCCAACATTGAGCAGATTAAATTCAAATGAGATGTCAAATACCAACAGTTGCTTTGAAATGTTAACAATAGCTCCCAAATAGAAATTCGGTTCCTATCGCTTGTTCAAATGTCGGGCCGATAAAGTATAAACGTGAGGACTTTTAAAATTGTTCATGTTAGCACACTAAATTGAATACATTTAATGCTCTTTGGTGATACCTCAACAATAATGGATATTCTGATAATGCTACTCCGCTTTATTGTATTTGCCGTATTTATGATCCATATTTGTGGTAGTTGCATTGTACTCTATTGGCATTAGTTGCAATAAGTTGGAATATATTTTTGATTCAGGGTATTACGTGAAACAGAAGTAATCACATTTGTGCACCATTCACAATCTGAAGCAGTCCAAAATCCACAACAAACAGAACTCAAATCTAAACAACTCTTGAGAAAACTTGAAGCATAACACTAATCTTAATTACGGCGTTGTTTAATGACATCGTGTGACAAGAGGCTCTCGCGTCTCTTGTCTGTCTGATGCAAATGCGAGCGAAGCCGCGGTTCCCCAACTATTCGAGCCTTCGGGAATTTGGCCACGTTTGTAGCGTTCACTAATGAAGCCCAAGTTTTGTGCCCGGTGCCTGCGTGGCGTGCTCTTAGTGTTGAACTTTGAGGAAGCTGAATACTGAATAGAAGGTGGTACTGTTTTGATTCGAAATATATGTGTAAGAGTCGTGTAATTTTGGATGTAAGTAAGATACTTGTTTTTATATCAAATTGGAGTTAAAATTGTTTCTCGTTCATTAACTAAATAAATTGGTGCTTTTTGGCAAACTTATGACAACCCCATATCATGGTCTGACAATCACTGTCTATTCCAGGATGCTTGTAAGAAATCGCGAAATGTGATAGAGCCGTATGATGTGTACGAGTATGTGTTTTAGATATAATACATTTTTAAAGTAAAATATATAACAAATCATAACTTCGGCCCTGCTGGGCCCCTACGGTTTAGCTGACATCTCTTTGAGACGCGCGTGGAACAATACGTGCCGTCAACGACTCGGGCTTGGTCTGCCCCCCTAGCCAAGTTACAACTGTTTCGTGTTGAATTCCGTTCTCCAATCGATAAAGCCTCTGTGTCAGCAATTGTAGAAAACGATAAGTTGGTAGCCATGTTGACGCACCTGAGTCGGCCGCCCGTTCTACAATAACAAAAAATGTAACGTTGAACATTGTAGAATCGATAACAATTCATTCTATCATTTTGAACGATATGAACTTTGCTACGAATTTTCTATTCGTTTGTTCTGACCACGTGACTTAAAGTTGAGATGATGTCATTCCCATACATTTGATTAGTTTTCAATTAGTGTTAACGATTTCAGATTATCAACTTAGCTAGGGGTGCTGGACGGTCCTTTTACGGCTGGACGGACGGCGAGCTACACATTGCTCACCAACTACAAGGCCACGCCTACGGTGGCTGGAAATTGGGGTTGGTATTCCGGTGGCTGGGGCATAAGGAAATCTGTTCCTTCACGCGTGCGGTCGCCTCTTTTGGTAGAATTACTGCTTCGAAGAGGAGGACTGCCTTTTATTCTCCCTTATTTGGGACCATGGCCTGTACCAGAGCCCGTTACCGCCGATCACCCCCACGAGGACACGGCGATGCTCGATCCAAGCGGGGCACACCTCCAACGTATGCTCCACCGTGTCCTCCGGGCAGTTCACACGATGGTGACACCCGGGCGTTACCTTCACATAAATCCGGTGCTGGAACCTCCCAAACTTACCATGTCCGATGAGGACCTGCGTCATGAGAAAGGTAAGGACGCCATGATGCCTTTCCAGCTACTCCTCAAAAAGGGGACTTACCGCTATAATAATTATGGCGTGCCCAAATGAGAGCAAGTTTGAATGTTGAAAATTGAAGTACAGGCCCATTACAATTGTAGCACGTCACGCCGGCATGGCCCGCGCGCTATGCCGAGCCAACCGGACGACGCACGTTCTACTCTAACTGAGACAAATACGCGTTCAGTTGTTTACAACATAAATTGTCGCGGGTAAGATACGTGAATTTGTAGTGTTGGGCCTTTTATAAATCGGAGCATACCGTTTTGTCACGGGAATAGAAATGCTCTTGGTCTGGCTGAACAGACTTGGGTAAAATTACATATTGTTAGACCATGTCTTGGAATAGCATGTTTCTATGGTTTTTTTTTACTTTCACGCGAGCGAAGCCACTGGTAGAAGCTAGTCTTTTTAATAAGTGGATTTGTAACACCACACCCTATAAGGTTCACTACACAAAGAGCTAAAAGTCTCTGAGAGCGATATCTTGTGATATCTCGCAAACTTGCGGAGTTAGTTTAATGACGTGTCTCGCATCCATTACTCAGATTCTAGCCGAGCGTTTAAAGCTTGGCTGTGCAGCGCGCAGTGGAGTGGCTCTGTGGATGGCAGCACGATTAGCAATTCCGATGCGCCAGTGTTTACTGCTCTTCAGTCGCTCTCAGACATGGCTCCGTGTACTTCGTCTGCTGGCTTCAAGTTACAGCATAATGCCTTGAGATTGAGGCATGCGGCTGCATTATCTGCGTATGCAATGAAACAAACGATATGTTACAACATATCGTAACGTCACTAGCTTGTTGTTAGTGAGAGGAGATTCTTTGAAAATTTTCGAAACATTTTGCTTCTTTAATTGGTGATCGTTCCTGCGTAGAACCCTACCAAGCCTCCTACGTACCTACTTTGTTTTAGTTTTGTTAGTCTATACAACGTTGTATAGATTTGAATGCAGCCGCATTAGATTTTCTCTTCTATTTCAGTGCGACGGCTAGAGTCTCGTTTTCTGGGGCGATGAGCAAGCGTGTTTCTAATTAGTCTTGCAATTATAACGCATGTGTCAGTTCGGTTCCCTTTGCAGAGTAATTGGAGCTCAAAATCTTTTAAAAGTCATGAGATGAGAAACTTCAGAAATGAATGAATGCAGCTGCAATGTGGTGAGTTTCATAGTTTCATTGTGGAATAGCGATATATTTCGTACAGAAGCTGTGAGCTCCTCATTTTTCTCAGTCAGTCTCGCTAGTTCCGCGAAGGTAAGCTTTTAATTAAACTTATAAAGTGTATGCGCGAGACAACCATTACTTTGGAAATGCGTGGTTTGCAACATGTAGGTATAATTATATCATACACTTGGTAGGTAGTAACCATGAGATTACTACCTACCAAGTGTAATGTAATTATAAAATTAGTTATCAAACTGGATTGTTAATTCAATTATGTTTGACGGGCTTTCCGAATAATGCATGGCCGCAAAATGCGAAATTGCTATTTTGATTTATTTAATTAACACAAGCTGTATCGTGGATTAGCAGTTTCCAAAACTGCTCATTATAGACAGGTATTTTGGCATAAAATTAAATTCAATCTATTCTTACAGAATTTTATGCTACAGTTTACTAAACATTATGTAGATGAACTTTTTGGCTTGTTGGTGTAATTGATCTTAGAATTTATTGAAAAAAAAGTAACATCTAATTGACAGGTAACGTTTTTGAATTTATATTTAGTGGAAAAATTGTTTTCGAAAACTTGCTCCTGAAAAGCCACGTTATTGGTCGTAGACTCGCCAGCGCACACTCGCTCAGCAGTCAGTGTACATATTAGATAGTACGCACTCTCACTATGCATGAAATTCTGTTTGATCTGGCGCTCTCCGATTGATTGATTCATTAGTATCTGCATAGAGCGGCCACTAATCACAACTTGCGAGTACTCGCAGCCACCAATCCAATGTGAAATTAATTACGTGCTATTTCACATTTTTAACGGCTTTATAACATAAAACCTGGCTTATTCAGACTAGTCATAGAGCACTATTTTTCATTCACCAATTTCGTAACGTTTTTTCTTTTGTTTTCGGCGGGAACACTTTAAAAGGCGCCTGGACTTTTGGGTGAAAGACCAGGGAGTTTGGGATTCTTACCTCACTGAAATCCCCCGGTAGTCACCATAAGCACATGGGAGAGGGGCTCGTGGCCTCTTAAGAGACCACTCCAGAACCCCCTCCGTACAATGCCTGTTAGGGCATATCCCTAAGTACCAATTACTTAAGTACCTAGTAGCTTATATTTATGTCTCGGGTATGGGTCGGGGTACAGCGGATGCCATTTTCGCTATACGCCAGCTATGCGAAAAATACAGAGATGAGCATAAAATTCTGCACATGGATATTCGTTGACCTTGAAAAGGCATATGATCGGGTACCTCATGAGGTTCTGTGGTGGGCCCTTAAAGAGATGAGAAGAGATGTGCTTGGGAAGTATGTGCAGTTGATCCGAACGATGTACAGTCAATGCAGTACCCAAGTCAGGTCTACAGTGGGCACCACTTGCAGCTTCAATGTAGTTGTCGGCTTACATCAAGGGTCGGCTCTTAGCCCTTACCTCTTCCCGATGATAACGGACGCTCTGACTTTGGACATCCAGGAAGAGGCTCCTTGATGTATGCTGTTTGCCGATGACACTGTGTTGGTTTCTGAATGTGGCCTAGATAGGTCCAGAGCAGATTGGAGATATGGTGGCAAAGACTGGAGAGTGTTGGTCTAAAATTGAGCAGAACCAAAACCGTGTACTTTTTCTGAGAGTTTGGCGGCCTCTCCAGTCCTGTGCCAATAGCTCTTGCCGAAAAGCCCATACCAACCTGTTCCAACTTTCAGTACCTCTGGTCGCTTTTCCGAGGGGATGGTGAGATAGACCAAGACGTAACACACTGGATCAACTGAGGATGGATAAAATGGCAACAGGTCACTGGAACAACTTATGCGGTTTGTGAGTGTCCTCTCGCAGGTCAACCTATGCGTTTTGTGAGTGTCCTCTCGCAGGTCAACCTATGCGTTTTGTGAGTGTCCTCTCGCAGGTCAACCTATGCGTTTTGTGAGTGTCCTCTCGCAGGTCAACCTATGCGTTTTGTGAGTGTCCTCTCGCAGGTCAACCTATGCGTTTTGTGAGTGTCCTCTCGCAGGTCAACCTATGCGTTTTGTGAGTGCCCTCTCGCAGGTCAACCTATGCGTTTTGTGAGTGTCCTCTCGCAGGTCAACCTAAGCGTTTTGTGAGTGTCCTCTCACAGGTCAACCTATGCGTTTTGTGAGTGTCCTCTCGCAAGTCAACCTATGCGTTTTGTAAGTGTCCTCTCGCAGGTCAACCTATGCGTTTTGTGAGTGTCCTCTCGCAGGTCAACCTATGCGTTTTGTGAGTGTCCTCTCGCAGGTCAACCTATGTGTTTTGTGAGTGTCCTCTCGCAGGTCAACCTATACGTTTTGTGAGTGTCCTCTCACAGGTCAACCTATGCGTTTTGTGAGTGCCCTCTCGCAGGTCAACCTATGCGTTTTGTAAGTGTCCTCTCGCAGGTCAACCTATGCGTTTTGTGAGTGTCCTCTCGCAGTTCAATCTATGCGTTTTGTGAGTGTCCTCTTGCAGGTCAACCTATGCGTTTTGTGAGTGTCCTCTCGCAGGTCAACCTATGCGTTTTGTCAGTGTCCTCTCGCAGGTCAACCTATGCGTTTTGTCAGTGTCCTCTCACAGGTCAATCTATGCGTTTTGTGAGTGTCCTCTCGCAGTTCAACCTATGCGTTTTGTGAGTGTCCTCTCGCAGGTCAACCTATGCGTTTTGTGAGTGTCCTCTTGCAGGTCAACCTATGCGTTTTGTGAGTGTCCTCTCGTAGGTCAACCTATGCGGTTTGTGAGTGTCCTATCGCAGGTCAACCTATGCAGTTTTCGTCCGCAAACCCGATAGTGGTTTTCGGACTGCTGTATAAATATTCAAATCGACGTATGATTTGTGTGACGTCAGATCTTTAATTCGTATGTGACGGTATAGATACTACCTACTACACATTTCTTTAAACTTGGTACACATAGTTATATTATACAATAATTAATCTTAAACGTAACAGTACCTACAGAGTTACGTAATCCTATTACTTACAAATACGAGTACACATAACACTAAATCGAAGTCCACGATAAACTACAAAACATTATACCTATCATGCCGCACGAGGCCAGCCAAATAACCAACATTTTTTATTACTCGCCGTCCAATGAGCAGCTGGTAAGCGTTTCCTCTATTGTCGTACGAGCCCGGCGCGCAATGTATTGCCTAGCAGTTGGCGCTGTTGCAAAATTGATGAGACCTCAGACCCAGGGCTGGCGCGTGCAAGTTTCATGTCGATGACAAATGAATTATGCATTGCCTCGAATGAGAAGATTTTCGAGGGTGGTCTAGTGACCGAGTGTACCAACCCTAAGGGATGAGTGATTGTATGCTAACCAGAGGGGTATCAATAGGTGTTAATATAATGATAAGTTATAGCTTAACATGAGTAGGTATAATTAGATTATACTATTAGTCTTGGAAATGAAATATTAAAGGTTTTTATCATAATTAAAATAGTGGTTAGCAACAGTAAACAACAACATTTGAAGTATTTTAATTACACATATTCTTAAAAAAATAAAACACAAGCAACTAGATTTTTAACCGCTAATTTTAAAACATATTTGCGCAGCTTGCATGCAAAATTACTCAATTACTCGCTAAGCCACACATTTCCCTGCGACAGCGTCGACAAACAAGCAATGTATTAAAGTGAAGCATGCAGGTGTATTTTGTGGAGTCTAGTTCACAGCCTTCTAGGTACCTACAGTAGGTACCCAGGGCCCTACGCCCCAGCACTCGTCGCCCAGCGGGGCCCGACCATGCGCCCGGAAAGCAATTAGAGCAACTGAGACGTGTAATGAGTGATGCAACGGCGCCGCCACGCTGCGTCTACGCTGCGTTACGTGGCGATGAGCAATTTGAACGGAAAGTATACACTTCTTGATATAGGCACCGAGGTACTGATATTGTATACCTTTTTCTCTAAAGAGTCTATCCTTTGGAATCTGTAATTAGCTTTATTTTGACGTCTTGACAATTCAAAAGTGCTTGGAAATATTTGTTATTTAGAAATATATACTTTGAATTTGTATTTGAAATTGTGGATCGATTTGGTTGAAAATATGTAAAACAAAGATTTGGAAAATCGCTATTTACTAGCAAGGAATATACAAAATGGCCAAGCAGAAACATTCTTACTAAAGTTTTTTCATCAGTCAAACCTACGGTAAACTTTGATTCCCCAGCCTTAGCCAGGGGAGTTAGCAAGCGTGTTGATTTTGCAATCAATTTTCCCAAAAAAAGTGAGGCAGAGGTCAAGTATGGAAATTGCCGACCCGCGCTCAGAGCCCGACCCCTTTAACCTGAGATGGTATAATCTACCTCTTAATCGTAGAGGGGTTAAGGCTATATTTGTTCTCACCACCTATTCGCCCTTACTTTGTAACAATTGTATACAGTTTGTTTAGGGGTCATTGTATTTCACAAAAAAAAAATAGGATCGTTTGTAAGTGTAATGATTTTATTTATTTGGTTTCCAACGGAGGTTACACAAATTACATGATTTATAAAAAAGATCTATTATAACTCATTTATGTGCTTGTCAAATTTATAAGAAACCACGTTTACTTTTTAAGTAAAAATTCATCATCTTCCTGCCCTTGTTGTGTTGTTGTGTTGTGTCTTGTTTTTAAGTAAAAATTGCAGTTTTTAAAAAAGTAACAAAAAAGTTTGATAAGACAATAAAAATTGAAAAAAAAATTAGAGAAGGAACAAAAGCACCTAGCATAGAAAAAATAAATAAAAAGAACATAAAATTATAACCTGAATAAATTGGAACCTAATGTTCTAATTTAATCAGGTTATAATTTTGAAAATATGAAATTTTGGATCCTTTTTTAATCGTATTTATTATTATATTAGTTACATTAGCACAATAGTTGCTTTAGGATATACTAAAATACTAACGAGTTTGTTATAGCTACTCATTATTGTAATATTCCTATTATTAGAACAGTAGCCACTGTATCGTTTTCCCTCCACATTCGAAATTACACACGATATTATCAAACCCAAACCGCATTAGAGAGTTTATAGCAAAGCCCCACATTGCTGCATAAACTATGAAGGTGTGGTCGCCCAAACTCTTTGTAAAACTGCTAACATTCACTGCATAACGTTACAATTTATTCGAAATATCACGTTCATTATAACAGTTGTAATTAACATAGCGTAATGATATTTTTCTGAAGTTGATCCACTTCAGGAGTAAATACTGCAATTTTTACTGCAATTTTAAATTTCCGAAGCGGAGACAAGAATTAACATGTAAACTGGAAATATTTTGATGAATCTCCAGGACTTAAAGTTTCAAGGGTGTTGAAAAAATTAATGAGTATGGGATGCAGTTTCAAAGCAGCCTGTATTGATCTGAATTACAACTTGAATTAAAATAAATAAGTGTAGTCAGAATACAAAATTGCTGTTGCAGTTTCGAAATTGTAAGTTAGAATTTAGAAACTATACATTTTTATTTACATAAAAACGAAAATGTTTCAAAAACTGTGTCAACTTCAAAAGAAGATGACTCTGCAACCAGCCTCATATTGAAATAAGAAAAATGTATGATGCGCAACAAAGCAGAACGATGGCTACTTGTGAACTAGCCGAGTGTCTGCCCACTCTTCACTATATACTCCAAGTTACACTCTGAAGCGGTTTTTATGAACATTTAACTCTGACTGACACCTAGAGAAAAGTCGTTCTTAGTTCTATAAATTGAGATTAATTAAAAGTTTTAACGATTTAGGTACTAAATATTCACACTATTATTGGATTGATATTTATTATTCATTTTATAACCTTAGTTATCATTTAAAACGCGCACTAAAATATAGAATAAATAAAAACAAAGAATACCTATAATCTATTAGCCGTAAAGCAGTATACCTATCTATACCGATAATGGGATCGGCTTCTCGTATAAATAGATGCAGCTGCACAATGTACCTTTAGGTAGCATTACTATAATATAGGTTCAGTATTTTCCAAAACGGAAACTATTATAAACCAGACTCCTCTCGTTGTTGGTGAGGATCCCACGCTGTGGCACAAATTGCCCACTCCGCTCAAACCATTTTATTTTTGAGTGGCTTTAATTGCTACCGAAGAGAGCTAGTGACGCAATTACAACACTTCACTTTATACCGCACTGAACTACAGCGCTGTAAAAACCAATGAAGTTAATGTACTGTTAGAAATAAATGCTGCACCGTAATAACAAAGAATTATTTCAGTATTTAATTATATAACATGTAACATAATAAACGCACGTCCTGGAAGTTCAAAACATGAGCCACATATTAGAATGCCCCAAGTGCCCATACACCTGCACTTTGAAGGATTTGATGAGTGCTACCGATGCTGCTATGAATGTAGCCACCTATTGGGCCCAAACAGTTTGACGAGTTTACCATCGAATCGAAAAGAAGAAGAAGTCCTGTAAGTAAAATTTTATATTTAGAATCGACTACATTCAGTAGTCGATTACAGTTATTTTTAAAACAGATAACTATTTAAAAAAAAAATCTTGACATAGCTTGGTTGCATCATCGTTGCATCACTAGCGTGTTGCGCTACAATGTATCTACTCGTAGTACATTGATGCCCATATTATCTTCCTATTATTAGGAAAAACATTACCTTAGAGTCTTTAAGTAAAATATCAATGCTTAAATTATGACTACTTATTTTCCTAATTAGGTGTATAAAATTATTCCAGTCATCTTATAGTATAATGTAGTATGAAGTGCATTCTATTCTACGACATGGAGTTAAATTTTCTATTCGAATGCTGAAGAGGCTGTTACAATCTACTCCAAGCGTTGATTAAAAACAAACTTCGTCACAAGCAGATATCCGTAGGAAAACCAAGGTTACCGACACAGCCTGAAGAATCGCCAAACTTAAGTGACAGCGGGAATCCAATTGATGTGAGACGTACAGAACCGGTCTGTGTGGCGACGCTTGAGGGAGGTCTATGTCCAACAGTGGACGTCGGTTGAAATGATGATGATGAAACAAATTGACAATTATGTGTTTTATGTTATGATGTTATTATTATTATTTCTTTATTGTCAGGTAACTAAGTGCCATAGATAAAATACATAATATTACAATTTCATAAACAAAATAAACTTATGTATATGTTCCAACGTAGGAACTTTCTTCTTATCATACAAAAAAACAGGACAAACTGATCTTATGTGTTCACAATAAACAAGCACAGCATAAGGTTATACTAACTGCAACAAACTAGCACATTTAACAAAAAAAACGTAAACAAAACAGCCACAACTAACACAGTAAAAGTTTCGCTCATAAATGTCTGGCGCAAGTCTCGGGCGGTAGCGGTATCGCTGCGCCGTGCGTTGTGGCCATTATACGTTTGAGTGGCTGTAATTGCTTTCCAAGAGGCTCTGAGGCTAGCAGTGTGCAGCGTTAGTTGCACGTTCAGACTCGGCTAGATACTGGCGAAATTACTCATTTAGATCGCGCTGTTTAGGTATCGTTTGAGATGATAGATGACGGTGATTATCATTGTGTGTGGTCAAGTGAGATGTTAGTGTGTACTTGAGGCGACAAGTTTATGTGTTCTTGTGTAAATGTCTATTTGTAGTTATATTTCTTTTAGTACTCGTACTTAAATAATTATTTTGTGAAAGCTGTTTCTCCGTAAAAAATATTTTTGAGGTATCATGCGGTTGAGTTAGTTGTTGTTAATGGATAAAACATTAAATTGGTTATACATCTAAAAGGATTATTACGACAGAGATTTATTAACACAGTTAAGATACACCCGAATGAATATCAAAAAAGCGCCTCGTTGCATTTTCAAAGCTCGACTCACTACTGACACTTGAAAATTTGGCAGTGGAATAATATTATTTGGGCATTTAATTAAATAAACTACTTACGAGTAATTTACCCTTGTCTATATTAGACCAGAATCATAATAAATATGCATGAATAGGCACTTGAATGTGTAGAATAGATACATGAAATAGTTTCGACACTTATCACCTACTATTAGAAACGATGAACACGTCACCACAATTATATCGCGAGGAACATTCCGCTTGATTTACAACGAAACTTAAGTCGTCGCCAGTTTACTTAATATTCGTACATGATACAATATATGACGTCATAATCTCGCTTAGGGTATACCTTCCATGGCGATATGTGACACATACTCACGACGACGTAGGTATGTAGTTTCTATAGATATAGTGTAAAAATAATTACAGTTACCACTTAGATAGATATATTATTTATTGTACACCAAAAATACAAATTACATTAGGAACTTAATATTAATATAGTGTCACAATGGGCGGTCTTATCGCTAAAAGCGATTTTTTAAAGACAACCTTAGGATGGATTTGACAGAGAAGGAAAAAAAAATATACGCAGGTAGTTCGTGGGGTACTATTTACATATATATAATACATAAACTAATAAATTTCATATAATACAAACAATATATAATATACATATATATATATATAGTTATAAAAAGCAAAGAAATGATGTACGTAATGACGACATTCAAGAGGAAAGGTAGTGATCCTTAACCATATCTTTAAAAATCGTGAGTGTTTGAGCTTGCCTTACCGACACGGGCAAAGCATTCCACAGCCGCACTGCTTAAACGGCTTGGCATCTCTAGCTTCAAGTTTTCCAATGACCTAAGATATCTAGTATGTGTGTCATGAAGGAACTTGAAACGTTCTTTAAGATATGCAGGGGTTTTAGGATTGAACAGAACACTGTAGAGCAGAGACAAGATGTGTACGTTCCGGCGAAGACGTATTGAAAGCCACTTGAGTTTCGTACGAAAATCGGATATGTGATCATACTTGCGCAAGCCAAATATAAATCGTATGCAAACATTTTGAAGCCGCTCAAGTTTATCAAGTTGTGCCTCAGTGAGATCGAGATAACTGACATCAGCGTAGTCAAGGATAGGGAGTAAGAGGGACTGAGCAAGTGCAATTTTAGTGGCAGTTGGAAAAAAGTTACGCAACCGTCTCAGGGACTTGGCAGAAGCAAATATTTTGCAACTTACCTCTTGTAATTGGGGACCCCAAGAAAGATGCTTGTCTATCCAAACGCCTAAGTTCTTAACCTTCTCGCTTATTGGAATAGCAGTACCGTTGAATAGACCGAATAGACCTGTGGCAGCTGGGACCAGTTTACCTTGGGCATCAACCTAGAGCTGCCAACAACAATGACTTGAGTCTTCGATGAATTAACCTTCAGACCGTGTGCCTCACTCCACTCACAAATTGAAGCCAAGTCCTGAACCACTATTTCACTTGATAAAAAGCGATAATGTAGTTGACGAAAAAACGCTTGCCTAGAAGTAACCTAGCACTTTTGATTCAAATACGGGGGGTATCAGGAAACAGACTCGAGCAAGGAATTCCACTTCTTAACTTTACGTACTATGAATAATTTCTCAAAACTTTTTGTGTATAGATGGGATGTCTACCGAGTACTGGTGGCACATCGCCGCACGTCTGGTGGTCTATTGATGGAACGAGTTTGGCAGAATTATATAATTCCAATGCTCACTCCCTGAAATCTAATCAATAAAAAACGAACAGGCTAGTAACTCAGCGTCAATACTCAAGACTTTAAAGCTTTGACTCGATGAGTGCATGACCCTCGTGGTGCATCAAGCTGGCATCTGGTAGATCCATCCTTAAAGATGATGATGAGATGATTACATCAGAAAACGTGACTCGGGTTTGAATCCACTACTGTTTTATCATACAGCTACAAAGTAAAAGATAATGGAAACGGTGCGTTAGTAACAGGTGTTAGCTAGGCCATCGCCCATATTGTTGACCATCTTCCTATATTATGTACCTACAAAGCACCCACTACTAATGAAATCTCAGAGCAAAAGCTAAAAGTATCTCAAGACGTGATAAATATATATTATCTATTTTCATAAGTATAAGTAGAGCAGTTGAGCCAGCATTATAAGTCAAGATCTTATTACGTAAAGGTAAGGTGACATCGCCAAAAATTAGCTAAAAAATACGAGATCTCAAAGCTGTTTTTCATTGTGTAAAACTAAGAATAGTTAATTTTTGTCAATGTATAGATATTGATAAAAATAAACTATTCTATTATTTGAAAGATATTTTTATCTTGCTTTATATTGTTTTACTTCATTTTATATCTGCGTAGGTTTCTAGCCGCTATGCAGTAAAATTAATAATTACTAATGAATAGTAACTCTTACTAATAGTTGAGAGTTTGTCATGCTCACTCAAATGTCTCGCTGAAGGTGGCACGTGTTATTGGGTCACTCAGTTCCCTTCAAAATGGTTGAGCTGAGTGGGGCTGATGCACGCGTCATGCTCGTGAACGGGTACCGTCAGTTGAGACCGGTCATCTCTTAGCTGCCATTGGCTTAATTTAATTTCTATTTTTAATTCGTTTTTTTTAAAATTATTATTACTTATCTACATTGTGCTCACGTATTAGAAGTACACAAAAAATATGTAACCAAGATTTATGTAACTCATAATATGATTTAAAAGAGTGTCCATGGAGTATCTTGCACGTTCTTCTCCATAGAGATCTACGCTTTGGAACGTGCAATTTAGTTTCACTTGTTTTTTTTTGACTGACCGACATTTTGACAATTCAAAAGTGCCTGTAATTAGTCTATTTAAAATAAACGTTTCTGATTTCCGATTTCAGGTTTCTGATAAAAAAAAAATGTTATGTAGTAACGTTTTATAGTAATTTTCAACGTTCCTAATAAAATTAACAAAGCAAACAGCGGTAAAAAACTTGTACTAATCAACAAAATATTAACAGAAACCTTCAATCAATCAATCAATCAATCAAACTTTATTTGTGAACATAGGTATTACAATAAAGGTCTTATATAAACATTTTAGTCGTGCTCTATGTCCTACCAATGAAATTGGTGTACAAATATAATAGTCTTTTAATGAGTAATAAGTCTGAATCCATACAATGCAATGTCAAATCATAGTAGTTAATGTCAAATAAATGTAATATTAAGAACAAATAAATTATAATTAATTTCAAATACATGTCAATAGTAATATAGTAAATAATGTCAAATAAATGTTATATTAAAAACAAATAAATTATAATCAATTTCAAATACATGTCAATGGTAATAGTAAATAGTAAAGGGCTAGTAATGTCACAGTTTATCATTTAAAAATTCTTCAATAGAGTAATAAGTCTTATCTATTAGAAACAAAAACAATTTACTTTTGAATTTGCGGACATTATCTTCAGTTCTTATACATTTTGGTAATTTATTATAGACCCTTGGAGCCATTACAAAAATACTGTTTCTGTATAATGCAGTACAAGATCCCACAGTTTGTAACTGATCACAACGGCGCTGACTAGTTACTCGAGCAAACTTATGTAGGTTTCTTTTGACGAACATAGATGTTTCGTAGATGTATAATGACGGCATTGTTAATATCTTCGTATTTTTAAAAAATGGTTTGCAGCTGTCTGTTGTCTGCAAATTAAATATGGCTCTTATGCACCTTTTTTGGCATTTAAATACTGTATCTTTACCCGTGGCATTTCCCCAAAATATGATTCCATATCTCAAAGTTGAGGCTACTAAACCATAATACGCTGTTAAGACTGTTGCTCGATTGGCCGTTTTACTTAACATGTGCAAGGCATAGGAAAGTTGGTTAAGCTTACTGCATACATGGTCAATATGTGAATTCCATTTTAAAGTGTTTTCAATGTTTAGTCCAAGAAACTTAGTCACATTTGTTTCATTAATAATTTTATCATTGTAATTAATATTCAAGTCCGGATTGCAGTTTTGTCTTTGTCGAAATTTCATTAGTACTGTTTTGTCAAGATTTATAACTAAATTATTGTTTTGCAACCAATGTACAACTGATTGTAAGGTAGAATTAATCTCAGCCTCTAATGTGCTTGCCTCGTCACTATTAAAAAGTATTGTGCTGTCATCTGCAAACATTGTCATAGGATATGATGATGCTGTCGGAAAGTCATTAATATAAACAACAAATAGTGGTGGCCCGAGTACACTACCTTGTGGTACTCCATAATTAACCGTTCTCTTACTAGATTTATATGTTTTTAAGTATTTGTTTGAAATTTTACTAATTTTTGTTATTTGTTGCCTATCACAAAGATAAGATTCTATTAATTTTGATATATTGCCTCTTATTCCGTATGCGTTAAGCTTATCAAGCAATATTTTATGGTCTACGCGATCAAAAGCTTTTGACATGTCCATATAAAGCGCCAAAGTTGGTAGTCTCTTATCCAGTCTGCCGCTAACCATATGTAAGAAATCATATATGGCCATGTCTATAGATCTGTTTTTCCTAAAACCTTTCTGGTTATCAACGAATAGACTATTTTTCTCAAAGTATGAAGTAAGCTGATCAGATATGGCCTTCTCGAATATTTTTGAAAAAATAGATACCAGCGCTATAGGTCTGTAGCAAGACATATCTTCTCTGTTGTCTTTCCTGAAGAGAGGCTTTATTATTGTTAATTTTAATTCGTCTGGAAAGTGACCATGGAAAATGCACATATTGATAAGATGACTCAACACAGGAGCAATTATTGTGGATACTCGTTTAACAATGTTTGTACTTATATCGTCATACCCAGTGCTAGATGTATTCTTTAGCGATATAATAATTTGGTAAATATCTTGTGGTATTGTAGGTGACATAAACATAGAAGTAGATTTATTACTGATTTTATGTTTACTTTCATTAATGTCTAAATTAGCAATTGGTTTAACTTGATATACAAAGTAATCATTAAAAGCTTGTGCTATTTCAAAAGGATTTGTTAAGATTTTGTCATTTGATTTGATTTTTGTTACGGTTTCGTCTGGCAAATTATATTTATTGTTCTTTTTATTTATTACTTTCCATGTTGCTTTACATAAATTTGGAGCTGAATGAATGAACCGATTATTATGGGCTCTCTGTGTGAGGTTTATAACTTTCTTCAGTCGATTTGAAAGCTTTTTAAAGTTTGTTTTATTTTGCTTATTTGGTAATGACCGATATTTCCACAGCAATTCTCTTTTTCTCCTACTGCAAATTCTAATACCACGACTAATCCATTTTGCTTTTTCTTTAGTCGATATCCGTATTTTTATATTTGGAAAGCATAAATCATATAGCAACTTAAACATGTCGTAGAATAATCTGAATGCCTTAGCGGGATCCGCTTCCTCGTATACATCAGTAAATGTGATAGCATTAATACTGTCTATGAATTTCAGAACGTTTTTTTTGAGTAATCTCGTTTAGTTGAGAACCAGTAATTTAATATACATGTTCGCCGAACTGGACAACTCAGAAGTTGCGCCGTGTGATCAGATACAGCCAGCTCTAAGACTTCCCCTTTTGATCCTCGTATGTTGTGAATTACGTTATCTATGCAAGTCCCGCTGCCTAATCTTGTTGGAACTTTTATTTCGAATTTGAGATTGTAACCCGCTATAAGGTACTCAAATTGCTCCAAACATGTGGTCCTTTTTAAAAGATCAATGTTGAAATCACCGCACAGAATAAGTTTTTTGTTAGTGTGTAATGCCAAAGACTTTAAAAGAATATTCAAGTTATTAAAAAATATCTCAAGTTTACCTTTTATGTCCTTACTATGTGGGCTTCTGTAGACACACATCACAATGATGTTGTGGTCAGTGAGTTCTACTGCGCAACATTCAATTATATTAGAAACACAGTACCTTCCCACCGACTCCAAAGGTCTGTACTTAATTCCATTCCTTATCATGATACATGTACCACCATGTCGGGATTTCCGAGTGAAATGTGCAGCAAGTGAAAAGTTAGGAATATGTAACAAATTAACATCAGACAATATCATATTGTGCTCTGAAAAGCACAAAACATCTATCATTTTTTCTGCATTGAAAAGTTCATTAAGTGCGACAGTAAACATATGAGATTTGTTCAAGAGACCGTTTATATTTTGATGCAGAATATTAATATTTTTATACACGAAAAAAGTTTTCATGTTCACAATTTTTTTCCTCTACAGAAGAGTCACAATGCGTCGCCGATATCTCTGGTATGATTAACAATAAATTTTGAAAGATATTACGCATACCGCAGTCATTAATTTTTCTATTGAATTTAGAGAACATAGTGAAGTCATAAAAAAGATTTAAATTTGAATCAAATGCAGTTGCATAGTTATATGTTTGCAAGTCCAGATGTAGTAAATTATTAAACGTCTCTATACGCCAATTAAACATTGTGGAGTAATTACTTAATTTAAAAGTAGGAGAACATAGGATTATATTCGTATTCTGTACTGTCATTAATGTCTCCCTTAGTTTTATAATGATATTAACATAATTTTCAGTTTGTAAAAAGTCTTCTTCTCCAATCAAAATAACACAGTAGTCATTCATTGAATAATCAATTAGTTTTTTATCTAAGTCTTTAATAAGTCGAAGTGTACCGCAATTAGGCGTAACGTAATGACATACTTGAAAGTTTTTAAATATGTCTTGAGCTGTCAATAAAACTTTGTTTTGTTTATTCGCGCTAATGATGCACAGTTTTCTTTTAATGAGAATAATCGGAGATTGGTTATCAAATTCTTCCTTCTGTGTTGTTGTATTATTTAGTTCTACCGTTGAGGCGTCAAACGTGTCATGTTTTTTCGAAAATAATTGTGTCTTCCTGGTCTTCTTTTGTGACTTTGTTTGAGAATTTAGGCGCGGAGTAGATGTAAGCGAGCTTTTATTAGGAGTTATTATTTCACTCGTTAATTTTTTTGTAGCCTTTTTTAGTAATTCATTTTTACTTGTTAATTCATTAACCGATTTCTTAAGCTGAGTATTTTCTATATTTAAGTTTTATATCTCTTCGTGTGCCGAATTAAGTTGTGAAGTAAGTTTTGCGATTTGGTTTTGTAGTTCCTGTATTTGTACATTGTTTTCGTCACTTGATATATTTGGTAAGCTACTAGTGCTGCCATCTAACTTCGAACTACTAAGGCTATTTTCTTCGGACATTTCTAAAGAACGTGTCTTTGTCTTTCTAAACGTAATGTTGTCAAAGAAATTCATTTTTGTTTGATAAATTATTGAATATTATTTTAATTTCTGATAAAATGGAAAAAGATATTGTCGTACCTGAGTCTCGAACTCGCGCTGTCAAGCACAGACTCTCCAACCGCAGTGCAGAAACCACTTAGCCAGCTGATCGTTAACTTCGCTTGTGAAATTGTCCTTCACTAGTGAGCATATGATTCCGTTACTTTATATTTGGATATTGGTGGTGAATTGAAAATAATTTGTTGTTGTTGAATGTTCTATTAATTTTTTTGTTGTAACTCACTGTTTTGGGTTCACTACTTGATGTTGAATGATTTCTTCACTGTTCACCAGCGTAATTATTATCACTTCATACGATAATTCACTTGGAATGATATTTTAAGCAGCCATTCTTTAATTTTATAGTGTCAGATTTTGATCGTTAATAACTTCGTTGTTTGTGAATATTATCACTAGATAACAATGACAGTTGAATATTGCACTCCACTCTCACTAATTAACTACTTCAGAACACTTAACATGTGGATAAACTATTTTTATTTTTTATTTATTACGGAGCTGTTGTTATCGAAGTGACAGTGGCGCCACCAGTCAACACCTTGCAACATAATACTCGTAACTTAAAATATAACAAACAAATAACAAAACACTTTGTTGGTGATAATATTAATACGAGTAAAATAAACTAAACCTAATCTATAAATATATACACATTGTTTACGTATAAATATTGAAAAATCGACTTGTCATTGCATTACGGTTCCAATTCGCTAACTCGCTTTCCGAGTGGCGGTAGTCACACATAAAAAAAAAAGAATTATTAAGATCCAAGACGACTCGACTTAATAATATATTTGACCCGCAAACGTTACAATATCAATTGATTCCTACAAACTCCAGAAGTTGCTCTAATCCTCGGCGCTCTCACAACACTACCCATCTATGCAGTTAGCCGTGAGCCGTAGTAGTCAAAGAAAGTCGCTATAAGCGCCGCTAACGCTGCAATAACAGTAACCACGCAGTAACAGGCCGTGCCGACCAATAACAGAACTTCTGCCACACTAATAAAGGTACAACGTCCGATAGAATCAGCGGCGGACTGGGTGACAAGCACGAGCGGAAGCGGACTTGAGAGGACCAGGCCCTACAAATCAATATGCATTATTGACATTTAATTTCATGTCGACGATTCCTAACATTATGGATTTTTGATAGTCGATATCGTTGATACCGACTGAAAAAAAAAAAGGAAGAAAGTGTGAAAATATGTAGAAATGGAAAGACAAGTGACCTAAACAATTTTTGAGCAGTTATTTTATAGATTGTTTTACAATATCTGTGTAATTAAATATGACAGCTATCACGTCGACTGTGTTCAGTTTGAAAGTCTATAGTAAAGTTGCAGAGTTCAAGGAATCAAACACTTTAATAATTTATACACTAGTTCAACTTTTGTATAGTTTGTTCCGAGATAGTTCGAAGAATCGCCAAACTTAAGTGGCAATGGGCAGGGCACATTGCACGCAGAACAGATGGTCAATGAAAGGTTCTGAAGTGGTAACCACGTACCGGATGACGCAGCGTTTGAAGGCCTCCCACAAGGTGGACTGATGACCTGGTGTGGGTCAGGGGAATTCGATTAATGTGAGATCCACAGGATAACACGGGCGTTGTGGTGACGCTTGGGGGAGGTTTATGTCCAACAGTGGACGTCTTTCGGCTGAAATGATGATGATGATAGTTTGTGCCTATGATTTTGAATTGACGAAAACTGTAATTTAGTAAAAGATTTTGAAGTAACTATATACTTTAAGGAATAATTTATAAGGTCCTAAAAGTTGTAGCACGAACAAATTAGAATAATTTATCGGCCTCGCCTGCCCCATGGACCACCCCACATTTTCTTAATACCGCACGTAGTGATAGAAATTAAGTAGTGTTTTGTAATTGGTGCTCGCTGTAATTACTACGGCCGCGGGCTAGATATTACGCGTTGTTACACGCTGAACGCTCCACACCCTCGCTTTGCCATGCACAACAAACTGTGGCACACGGGACCTGGTAAAAATATTAACTGTCAATTTAAGGGGGAGCGTATAACCACTTCAGTGTTACCGATATTGCTTTTAAGATTTATTCAATGGCAGATTATGTCCGGCGTCCGGTGTTCTCTTGATTTTTACAAACAGTAAGCTTGAGTAAAACTATTGAAATTGAATTCTGCTAACCTCCTAAATCTTTTCACAAAGTTTGAGTTGTCTACTCGGCATTAAAAACATAAAGTTTTCACACAGATGGATAGTTCAGAAACTTTAATGCTTTGCGACTTTAAAACAGTTCCATGTGAGCTCGCACACCAAATAATGTGAAATCGCAATTTTCTCTTTCAATTGACTGTAAGCTGCAATACAGTTTCTCGGAAGCTTTCAGTTCCTCAGTGGATCAGAAATATAATATATACAGGTGTGTCTGTCGCGTCTTTGGCACAAATCCTTTGGCCTTTACGTGGATCGTGTAAGCACATCGTTTCGCGTCGTAATCTTTTTGCTCCATCCTCCATCGTTTGACCTCCGGTGTCCCTGAACCATACAATAAGGGGCCACATCAAAAATCCAATTATTCTTTAATATTTCTATGAAGATTTAAGGATTTTTGCTTTCTTTTTTATTTATGAAAGTTCAGCATTTTCATTGATTGTTGTCAACTGCGGGATGAGAGATTTTCAGTAAATTAAATTCCTGTTAAGTCCCTGGTTTTGATGTTATTCGATTATTATGAACGTGAAAGTGACAAACAGTCAACTTTGTACTCATTAATTGTAGTCCTTCTATTAGCGCAAAATCCCAGATTGTTTGAGATTGTCTCGTTATATTTTATTCGTGGCCGTAAGACCTTTGCCCTGCCCAGGGACAGGTACTGGCTCTTAATGACAACCATGTAACAGGATAGTTGTTGATCTTAAAGATGAAAATAACTACTCACTTAAGGAATAGTTTAAGTCAGTAGTAACTCAAAACAAATCATACTTACTATATCACATTTCTGCAATATTTTATACAAATTATGAGATTTAATTAACACTAACTTGTCCATGTCAAATACCGGATCAAGATAGACGGAGTTGCGATGACGTCACAAGTTGCCGCGACGCGCCGAGGCCGACACTTCTCAAACTAATTAAAATTATAAACACGGCCATGTAATCTCGGCAACGAGATTTGATTACGTCATAATTTCACTAAGAAAGGGCTGGATGGATTAAGTACAGTACAAGTTTAGACGCGGAGTCGAGTTCGCTATATCAGTGTGTAGCTGTAAAGTATTGATAGGATTCGTAGGATTCTTTCGCTATTTTTTTATCGTCTTTAAGAATCATCATATCCCCACTTCACTTACCACTATCACTTTTCAGTAAGTATCAAAAATGTTTATTTCATAAAAAAAAAACTATCGTTATAATGCCATTTCAGTACGATTGTGAAATCAATATCTGAGTGCCCAGTCAGCCCCGATCAGTCTTGCAATAGATCGGGAACATTGGAATTATGCAAACAGAAATCTAATTTTTTCACATTCACTCTTATTCCCATTAATGTAGGGTGGAAAGTTCCAGAGCAATTAGTTTTAGTGTCCATTATTCTCTCTCGTACAGCAGAGAATGTTCCAAATGCCTGCGATGCGCCAACACGTCAGCTTGGTTAAATATTTGTTTTAATAACAAAACTATTTTTTCCCTGAATTGGTCCGAATTTTTAGTTCAAATATGAATTTGTAAAGAGGTGATTTTTTTTTTGTTGAGCTCTCGGGTAAAACAAACTAAAACTCTCTATTAAATTGGAGTCCGTGCAAGTTGGGATTTATTTGTTAAAATAGTATCCTGAAAGCGGTTGTGCTGGCATTCCCGTGATCGTGGGTAATGTTTATACGATATTGTCGAAGTTATAACTTCTGTTTTTGAAAACAAATCAAACCAGAATATTCCCAAGTTCCGGTCATCGACAGATCCCTGCGTCCGCATTAGTCGTCATTGTCACGGGAACCATTACTCTTCGTTGCGCGATGGAGTGACGAGTGACAGGACACCGGACCCCTTGTTGTAAATCCTTATTATAATGTGGACTAGTCGTGACGTTATAAATGGAAGTTTATAAGTCGACGGAAATTCCACGTGTAATGTGGTTATAAAATGTGTCTGTTGGGAGAAACGACAAACAGGAATAATGGATTGTTTTACTCATATTGAAGAAGTTCTGGGAATACGGACGGTGGTCGGCTCTTCTAACCGCTCCCAATAGATTTGAATTTGGGTTGATTTTAGCTGTATGTGGAATTGGGTGTGTTTTCAAAATGTTTTTTCAGCAAAAATCTATTGACAAATTTTTAGTTGTCAACCAACATTTCATATACTATTTATTTCACAAAAAAATAATTTCGCTTTTGTTTTATAATATAAACATTCGCTTTACAAACAATTATTTGACTTACCTATAACTCAATCAATCCACATTTTTCATTTAATATTTAGATTCTTTTGAAGAATAATTATTTTAAATACAGGTACTGAAGTTCTTTAAGTATAATAAATAATATTTATTTTTCTATTAGTTATAATCTAAACGTTTCTGGTACTTGTCGGTCGCTACCACAAAAACTTGTTGTGTAATGATGAAATGACATAATTAAGTGATGATTTTGCCCATAGTTGCTTGTCATGTAAAAATTAGTTAATTATTGTTTTGAGCACTGACGCTCTCAAAATTCCTTATGTCATTGCGAAATTGTCTGCTAAAACATACAGTAAGTTTATTTTCACCGAGGTGATGGTAATAAAAAAGTCATAACGTGATATTGTCGTGATTTCTGAACGACTTTCCCCTTTGAACAACAATCTTGTCTGAAAATGTGAAAATTGTACGCGAACGATGTTGTACCCATCGTTTGTGACCAATGCAATCTAATCTATGTGTAGTGTACAATTCAAAACTACATTGTAAAGTAATTAATGGAAACTAACTCGAGGAATTTAATTAAATTGAAATAATATAATGTTGACAGCGGCTCCATTGATATAGGTCGCGGGACGAACAAAACACAGCTGAAATAGTTGGCGGAATTAATTGAACAGACGCGTAACTCATTAATGTCTCTCTGTTTAAGAGTAAATAATCGTGTCTGGTATCCATTTCTTATATAAACTTAGTCATACATTTTTTAAAGAATATTGTGTACTTTTTATAATTGGAAATACAATTTCGTTATTAGTCAACGCTGTCAAAGTTGTAATGTCAATTTGTCAACTGAAACTGTAGTTATTAGTTTAATCCACACAAATCGTAATAAGAACCTACATTTATTATATTTTGTAAAGTGAATTAAACATTTTTTATCAGATCTTACGCCTGGGAACCCAAATAAAAACCTCACGCATATAAATATACGAAATCATTTTAATTCATACATATTCCCGAAGGCGCAAACCCTTTTACAGAAAAGTATCAAAACATCCACATTTATACCCGTAAAGTTAAATATTGAAAAGCAAACGAAAAACCTCTCATCGAAACGTAGAGAAATGTAACATTACTAAGAACTAGCTTTTGCCGCGACTTTGGCAGCGGAAATTCGTAAAACTGCACAAATGCCACTACCAGTAATTGTATAAATTAGTTATTTTATACTTGCAACTCATTGCGAAAGGATCTTACTTATTTGTATAAAATGACTAACGGTCAAAAGGGAAATTACATTCAGTGAATATGTACATACATATTTAAAATGAGTATGATTAATGATTAATTATAATTGATGTAATGCTTTACACATATTTATGTGTTTATTAACCCATATATAAGTCCCTTGTGAACAATGTGGTGAAGATTTAGAGTGTGTCAACCAGGGTGGCGTACTTTATACTCAGAATATCATCAAGATATTCGCTGAAGGTCGTACAAGTTTACGCCCCGACTTTGACACACCCCGACGACGAAGTAGAGACCATGTATGAGGATGCATCCAAAGCCATGCATGGTCCACGGTGATGACCATGCATGGCTTTCATAGGAGACTTTAACGCGAAACTGGGCAAAGGTGACGCTGACGAGCTGCGAGTGGGGCAATTTGGATTTGGACGTAGGAACCACTGGGGACACCTACTGGCTTGTTTTATGGAGAAGGAGGGCCTTTACATCATGAATTCCTTCCTTAGAAAGCGTGAACATAGGAAGTACACTTGGCAAAGCCCTGATGATGCAACTAAAAATAAGATTGTTTCATCATATCGACGAAGAAGCAAATATTCAATGATGTCTCTGTGATTAACGCGGTGAAAACTGAAAATGATCACCGCATGGTAAGAGACACATTGAATATCAATATTAAGCTTAGAGAGCTCGCCTTATGAAGTCTCCGTCTTCATCCAGTATATATCCAAATCTAAAACTCGGAGAGCTTTCAGCTCGAACTTCAAAATCATTTCGGATGTCTAGGAAGCTCCGTGGACGAATAAAAGCCATGCAGCACCACTCCTATCAAGATTAAAGACTACATACGAAGTTGTGGACGATTATGTTTACCTCGTACAGACAGTCCAGTTGGGTAGATCTAATTTCGAGAAAGAGTTCAACTGGTCCAGAGGTCGACTTTCGCAGCCTTCAGTGTCTGCTACTTCACTTCACAATCGGCGCTTTGCCAGTCCCAGACGAAAGGCCAAATAGGTGCATCAAGATTGGAAACAGTTCAAACGCATATGTTCTGAAAACAATTTCCGTTAAATATATAAACATAACGTAATATTGCTCACCCTTATAAAAAATAAATTAATTGAAACTTTGAACTAGCTTCTGAAGTTTTATAAGTGCCCATGTAAGTCTATATGAAATAAAACATTTTTAATTTTTTGAACGTAATAATTTAGAGCCTAAATGATGCTTATAGATTTGGTCAATATTTATGACCAAATCTATAAGGATCATTTATTATTTATTTCAGGCATTAATTAACCCATGATGCATAACATTTGAACAGGATCGGATTAGTATTTTTTGCCGCCAACAGAAAACACCGCTCCACTTTTCTATTTTATTGTATGTATAGATGAGCCGTTAAATATCCCGCATACTTGCCTGCCCGATACCGCCCGCGTACCGTATAGACCTATCATTCCATTCCGTCCAAAATTCCACTTAAAATCCTAATATATCGCACAATGGCCGTCTAGGATTCCACGAAAACAATTTAAAGTTAAACAGAGCCAGTGATATTATATGAGGCCGGGGCAGAGTGATGCCGGGCGGCGGGGCGGTGCGAGCGGGCTCTTCTCAACACTTAATTTTAATTTCGAGAGAATAATTATTTAAAACATTTTGTGTTTTTATTGTTAAAAGCAAAATTGTTTATTTATGAAGTGTCCTGAAAGGTTAATTGAGATTTAATGGAAAAAAAGCTACCGCTTATGTAAGTGAGGAAGGCTTTGTTCATATTTTATTAGAAAACAGATAATTTAAAAAAAAAATTGCTAAAGCAGATAAACGCAACGCTGCAAACATCATGAAGAAATATATAGACGATAGAAATATAATTGGACATTGAGTGCAAAACGTTGACCAATCCAGGATAGCACGCTGCAGGCGATTAATAGTGCAGAGCGATGCCAGGGTTCGAGCAAAACAATGTTTGCCAAATAGATTGTTAGAAAAAAAGCAAAGCTACACCACACGCTAACACTAAAGCCTATGTGAAAGCAGGCAGGAATGCGATCCGCGAGCGTTCCACCAACGTTGGGCCAATGCGCAAGTGCAACGCGTGATAAATGACACACAACTATTTGTGTACAAAACTTCTGTAGCCCAAATTTTCAGCACAATATTCACAAATAGAATGGAGAGCGAGGTACAGACCAACCAATTATTTTAATTCCAGAAAGAAATTGCCTCTTTCTTAACTCCTGAAGCAGAAAACTATTTGGATTTCATTAAAATTTTTGTCGAGCTAGATTCTCATCTATAAAGTCAGGGTTTAAAACTTGTCATAAAAGTTTTTTTATCCAGCTGAAAGTAAGTGCTCACTAATTCACAGACGACGACAATTTAGTCTCAAATGTTTAGTGTTTGAACGTTCGCACAGCAGCGCCAGGTGAATACATTGGTTCAGTTCAAGGGCTAGTGACCATGTGTCTATAGACAGTTTACTTAACGATATTTCTAGCGCATTATCAATACCACGTTACTTATGTAGCGACTTCTATGACGTCACATAAGAACTAATCCTGCATCGCGCAATCAAAGTTCTTCGCGCGATTCGAATATATACGACAGCCCGAAATCATACAACGGGCAGCTGCCCACCAGACATAACACCCCGTCTGGTCGGAGGATCCTCCCTTTTCAAAGGAGGTTTGCGGGACTTTACTCTCTGTTCCGCCTACCTCCAAACTTATATATTTTTAACTAATCTGGATTAATATTCGCAATGTCAGTTGTAACTATCATGAACATCTAGTTTAGCACCGCGGGATTGTTGGAAAGAGTTACCGCGGCCCTAGAACACACAGGGAAACTGAAAGAACATGGGTTCATTTTAGTTATTTAAAGACAGACGTTCCGTTTTGCTCCACCTAGAGCGAGAGAAGTAATTTGATAATATACCCCACCTAAAAAAAGCGCTTATTTCCCTATCAGGAGCGATCATTCAGGCACTGGTAACGTGCCCCATCGTATCTGCACAATGCTTGTGTGAAGATAGTGGTATTAGTATAGTTCACAAAAGTCCAGCATCAACCAAAACAGGCATCACGCACAGTCTAAGTAAATACATGATACAACATGACAATGCAAGATGAACAGTGCTGACCGTGAGATAGACAAAATATTCGAAGAGATGCATGACTTTTTTGTATTAACGTTTTAAATTATTTTTCTCCACTGTCCGTGCGTCTTTCAAAGTCGAGTAATATCAGTCAAAACGTTCCGCCATCAGTATGTCCATTGCATCACTGGGCTGGTACATCCGCATCGAGTCGTAGAGCGACGTCGAGCAACGTCGAGCGGCAGGCGTAGCGAGGACAATGCCACTCACGGGAGACGCAGAGTGATGCGCGCCGCGCGTGACGCTCCCGGACGATATTGTGTACCATGTGCTAGGGAACCGAATTAATCCAAATACCTCCTCTCTGTCGGGAGCTTTACTTACTTATTTAAATTAGCTCCACATAAATTGAACGCCACTCTCGCGGAAGTATGTGCTGCTGTTAATTCGCATTACCGAATGAAATGCTGCTGAAAATGTAACGTGCCGAGACGTGTTGGACTAGAATTTACAATTTAAAAACTATTGAATCGTTGTTTCCATACACTACACTGTAGGTATGCTAATAAGTTTCACGTTATAAACGCTGAACATGAACGAATTGAGTGCCAAGATCCATCAAATGTCGAGTTTTACGGTCAGCAATAATTTGTCTCTTACAAAATGACTACTTTGTATGTGAAGTGGTATCTAAACATTTTCGTCCTAAAGATTCGTCGCAAGGCTTCAGAGGGAGCACACCTGAACAAGTAATAAAACAACCCATCATATCGCACAAAGCGTACATCAACATAATAGCAAACAAAAACGTTTTCCAAAACAACATTTGTAGCAGGCGTCCTCCACGTTGACAATGCTACAATAGCTTGTAATCTGGCACCTAGTTACACAGTGTCGTATTGTGTTTGCACTTCGGAACGGTTTGCCGTTCGCAGTGAATTTAATAAAGGAGTAAATCCAACGAACATCGTTAATGTCGGAATGGGAGTCTTGAAAGAAGATTAGAGGTCCATTCACTGCTCTAATTTGACTCCTTGCTATAGACGATTTGAGAGGGACCTGGGATTGGCTCGTCGGCTAAAATTATCAAACTCCGTGAAAGGTTTTATCCCCTTGTTGGTAAAGGATTTTATCAAAACTAATCGCACGGATTTATTTAAATTTTCCTCTCATAAAAAAATAAAAATAAACGAGAATTGATAGTCTAAATGTTGCAGCAAGCAACAGAAACTAACTGAGAACCTTATCGCTATATTAAAATCGTCACAAAATGATTACTAAAAGCTTTTTCAGTCATTTACAAATCGTTTGAGAGTAAAATTTGAAATTGTTAACCAAGTCGTGAAAATCTCGAACATTCATAGCTGAATGGGTAGGTACAGAAAGGACCACAGATTGTCAATAACGAATATTTTAGACACAATTGTTACAGATTGAGTTTGCACATCACAAGAACACTTTGTTAACGGTAAATTCTCAAAAAAATCATTTTCGCGTTCTCAGAATTTTTTCCTCTTTTGGCATACGCCTCTTGACTTATTTCGCCAAGGTAAACGAAATCAATTTTACTTGAAGGTGTACACTCGTAAAGCTCTTTGAATATCCTTATTATTACGTTTGCGCCTCACGTGTGCACGAGAGGCTCGCGAGCGTCGCCGTCGCCGATGGGCTCGACGAGACGCGACGATTAATATTGGGAACCTCGGAAATATTTGGAAGTGTTCGGCCAGGTTCAGTTTCCGTTACATTTTTAATTTGAAATCCTTTTAGGCTATTCCTTGAGCATGTACGGTATTCATTATGAATTTTTCAGAATTTTTTTTTAATGGTATTTCAGGTTATTTTATTTATGTACTTATTTAATCTTCATGCAATATAAATGTACAAAAGCGGACTTAATGCCTTAGGTACGAGTATTTCCTACCAGTATTTTGCAAACTCATAGAAACTGCTATACAACCAGTAACTAATTTTTATATTAAGTAAATCACGCTACCGATTTTTTTACTTTTTCAAAGCTGCAACTTTTATGTAAAATCCATAAAATGATATTAGCTCTACGACGCGATAGCAGATTTATCACGTGATTCATAATTAGATTTCATCTGCGAGCATTTCATCGCAGCCCCACGCAGTTCCATATCAAAGCTACGCGGCGGCGACTCCGATCTATCTGGTATTAATGAAGCCCTACCTATCTTCTGGTAATAAAGTAAGATTACAGTCATTGTAAAGCCGCTTTGCTCGGCTCTGTACCAGTTAATATCGAGCCCTCGAGCGCCTACATGAGCATCGGAAATCGATGTAATGTGATAGAACGTAATATTATATTCATGAACTTTTATAGGCTCGTAATCTCAGTAAGATATTTTCCGAAATTATTTACGGCGGAATCTACATATTTCTGAGTACTAGTGTATAATTTAAGAGGGACTGTGAATCAACTCATTTTGTACATACTCACGAACTTATTATAGGCAGTTCAGCTCGGAAACTATAAGGTAGCATTGCAAAGCAATATCTAATTTCATGGAACGCAAAAGAGGAAGAGAAACATGTTTTTTTTTTTAATGTGTTTTTTTTAAACGTGGTCAAACGCGAACCTATCAAGGTTCGCGTTTGACCACGATCTCACCTGTAAGTGGTAAGCGATAATGTGGTCTACGATGAAGCACGCTTGTCTTAAAATAACCTATTCACTCTTGATTTAAAGATCCCTAGCCTACTTATCTACCTACGGCAATTCAACAAAATAATATTGTAATGAATGTATGTTCGTGTCGTGATGGCCCAGTGGTTATGGTACCCGCCTCTCATGCTTTGCATGTTACGAGCTCGAAACCGGCCAGGTACCAATGTAATTCCTATAACTTTTCTAAGTTTATCTAGGACATTATTGACACCCTGTGCCTCGGAAAGTACGTAAAACCTTGATCCCCATCGTCACTCTTAAATCTTTGACAGTCGTTACATGGTGTCAGACGCCAGAAAGTCGGACCATCATCTCCCTGAGGATTATTGTGTTTCGCAGTAAGAGGTTTGTAGAGCTATGATAGGCAGTTGCTCTTTAAAGAACATGGGTATTCAGTCACATCCGGTTAGACTGAAAACCGACTCTAAGCTAGTTGGGAAAAAGTGAGATGATAATGATGTAGGTTCGTTAAACTAGATGTCAACAGTCTGGTTTCATTATCGTGACGTCAAAACATTTATGTTAGAACGTTTCTACTGAGCGTATTGCAGCAAATATAAAGTGTGAAATATTTAATAAAATTCAAAGTATCATGTTTGATATTCGAAACGAATGAAAAATACCCACCATTTTTTCCGGTGACTACGCAGACGTGTGACAAGGACGGCGTACTGCCACTGAATATGTGGAACCGTACCACAGACAGAAGTTTAACTCCTTGTTTTGAAGATGTATGATCATTGAATTACTTCTCTCTCTCTCTCTCTAGATGGAGCGAAAGGAAATGACCCAACCTTAAGACTAGCTTACAAATTATAAAGCCCAGCCAGCCAGGTGGCTTTTGCGCTCCTTGGCCGCGGTGACTCTAGCAAACAACTCTCCTTACCTTACTTTAACAAGCTACAACCATTATTGAAAGCTCATAATTTAGCACAGTGATCAACAGTTACCTAAGTCTATGATAGTTAGCCGTAGCTGTCGATACCACCGGAACATCAATTGAATTTTTAAATCGATTTAGTTTAAGAAGATGATCGACGATCTAAGGTGGTCAGCCCATACTTCGCGAACTTTAAAAGTATTTAAGTATTTTGTCTAATTTCCATATTGTCTTGGCCCAAACTGTCATCGTTAAATTATTCTGTATTTCCTTTTCTTTTTTGTTAGAAAATTATTCAATGACATTCCCGCCTTGGGCGGAGCGAGAGGGCGTGTCAGACTTTTACTGACTAAAACCCACTCCTGTTCCTTCTTTGCCTTCTGTTCAGGGCCCCGGGGTTCTCTTTCGCACAACCCATGACCTCAGTAGGCTTCGACCCTGCTGGACCCCTACAGTTTTACTAACATCTTGAAGCGCGCGTGGAACACTACTCGCCCTCGACGACTTGCTCTCGGTCCGGTTGGTTACCGGACGGTTGGACGGCGAGCTATTCATTATATATTGCTCGCTGTCTGTAAGCCCACGCCTGCGCTGACTCTGTTTTACCTCGAAGCCTATCTTAGATGACATTTTTTCTGCAATATTCTAATTCATTAACTAGTGTAGGCATTGTTCCTTCTGTTCACTGTTGCACGTTGGTAATATCGTAGTGTCGCACCGTTCGCTGTCGGCCGCTGGCTCGGTGCCAAATCGCGCATTGGCCCATATAGGCCATTACCTACGTACCATTGTCACTAATTGCCTTTATAGCTCGTTGTGACACCCAGCCTACACATAGCTTAAAATTTTTAAGCCAACAATTAATTTTATTTAGATATTAAGTTTTATTCGATAATTATACTCGATAATTGTTTATCGCCACGAAAATCGTTGTCATTATTATTAGTTTAAACCACAGTTTTTAAGGCTACAGTGTTTACTCTTGACCCGCTTGGATTTAACGTTGAATAGCAAACTGCCGCTACGCTAGTGCATTATGTTAAAGCTGTTGGTAACTCAACAGATTCCATTTGTCGTTTGTAACGATGTCCCAGATTTGGAAGCGAGTACAAGTAGCAACCTAGCCTGAATACCTTCTTCAGGTTTAATATGATTACTACATTAATAGCTTTTGGTACATTAATGATTGTTATTTCACGCGCTCGTGTAACATGTATCTAGATTAGACTGTATTATTAGTGTTGCCTTGTTTAAATACGAGTTGTAAAATTTCTGCCAATATACCAGCGAATTGGAGTTAATTACTAATTGATTAAACCTTTTATTAGCGATTTTAGTAAATATATTTTCTCTCTGTCCATGCAGTAAGGTTGTGGAACTCTCTTCCGCCTAGCATTCGTGATTTGAAAACTATATCACTCTTTAAGACCCAAGTAAAAGAACACTATCTTTCCTCTCTTGCGTGATAATCACATTTATATATATATATATATTTATGTATATACTATATATTTATTTTTAATACAAGGTATTTATAGTTATATAAGTATTTATTAGTTTAATTTAAGATTTTAAAAGTCTGCTGGAAGAAATTTCTTTTTGAAATAAGCAGTAGGTACTTACTTTTATGTGTATATAATTTTTTTTTTAATAAGTTATCTTCTTTATATAATGTACTTATGTAGTATGTACATAAGTAATAAAATAAATAAAATTAATGACAATAAAAGTTTGCAAATCAAAAATAAAATAAAGGTAATATATAAAATATGAAAGATTAACTATATTTTGGTGTGTGTATACTGATCGTCATTTTTTTTTTTATGCAAGTTTCGGTTATTATAAAGCACCGAACAGATGTGATATTGAGCATTAGCCGATTTATTGTAGGGTAATGCTGGCTGGTGAGATTCATTCCTTCAGCAAAGAATTTGTCTCTATTAATTTTGCTATCACATAAGTGTAAGCTTGTGTTCGGTCTTTGTATAAATTTATTATTTGTTTGCTCGGTCGTCCAAGGTCACATTTAGGATCGAAGTTACTGGGTTTCTAATGATTACTCATTAGAAACCCAGAAACTCGTTTCTCACTCCACCCAGAGCGAGAGAAGTTATTATGGATTATCCATAAAATAATCCAAGTTCATTATTTTTTTATAGAAGAAATCTCTTTCAGAATCGAGTACCTACTTACCTACGTATATATAGTAGCAGATGTTTGATGATTTTATACCTTAACAATAAAATAATTCCTTAACTTGCCCTGATGCGGCGGGTGCGCGATAGTTCCAACACCCTAGTAGCTATGGCCGACTGGATGGACAGCCCGATAATGTGGCACTGGATGCCGACTCATCGCGCGTCATTTAAGTACATTAAATAGTTTTGGCGTTTTTGTACGTTTATTTTGTTTGTGTATGTGTAGTATATTATGCTTGTGTAAATGTAATACGTTTATGTAATTGCATTTTATTTCTGTATTCGTAATTTGTTTATGTATGTGTAATTTTTTTTCTGTTCGTAATTTGTTTTCTGTGTGTGTAATTTGTTTCTGTATGTGTAATTTGTTTCTGTATGTGCAATGTTTTATGGACTTTTGATTGACCGAAATAAATTATTATTATTATTATTATTTAACTTGCTTCAACAGGCTTGACATAAACCAGTGAAATACTAAATCAAACTAGTGACATAAAGTATCGATAAACTTTAGGAAAAGTCTAAGATTCCAAAAGTTTTCAGCACTACTTTTAAACAGGTGCTCCTTGGCCGCAAGTTGTGAGAGTCAGCTGGAGACGAGCTGATGTCTAGTGGCTTGGAAGCGCGCCAACGCAGTTTAGTGCTAGTGCCCGAGCCAGAAGACTCACTCGCAACGAACTATGTGAAGAGGGCGCAGTGCGCGGTGTCATCGATGCAGGCGCTTTTGATTGACAATCTCCTTTTTTAAAATTAATACTTATTACTATATGAGAACGAAAGTTTGTGTGTCTGTTAGTGTGTAAGTTAATACTTTATGATCTGGAAGGAAGCTGGAAGAATTTGGATCCAATTTAGCACTTAGATAGATTAAGTACTGGAGCATCACGTAGGATGCCTTTCATCCCGGGAGTATGTTCCCTTAGGATAGTTTTTTACTTTCACATGAGCGAAGCCGATGGCAGAAGTTTTAACTATGTTCTGCGTAAGGAATGAGTTATCGTAGTGTAGACATATCGGCTTCAGAACGTATTGAAAGCTAACTACAGATAATATATATACTATACCAAGAATAGCGTTGATGAAGCAACAAGGTTTTAAGCCATGCTCACGTTGACGATACACGAGCGGGGAAGGGCCCTCTTAGTTATTTATGTATAAGAAACTGCACAAAGTGTGAACTGACATCAGGGACTGAAACAACGACGTAAGCCTCCTCAATATTTTTTATGCTAGCCTAATGTGTGATTAAGAACGCGTTCCTACCTCCTAACCTATAAAAAACAGCCTCTGTCCAACACAAAATTAACCCCATTGACAATTAGGAGCACTCGTGCACAAAAACAAATTAATTTCCTTTATTTACACAATCAATTCGAGGCGTGTTTCAAATAAGTTAAATCAACATTTTGGGGTGTCTCCGCACCCCGTCCCTCACCCGGCAGGTCGTAGGAGGCAGGCGGCGGGGCATGCGTGCACGGAGCATCCCAATGAACCGACACGTCCCCGCGTTCATTAACTGGAAACTGGTGTTTTTTCATACGACACGCCAGGGATTTATTGCTGGAACAAATTAAAACTTCCAATATTTCGATTGATGCCTTCCTGCACAGAACGCTGTTAAAGCGAGTTTTCGGATACGAATTACTCGTACCGTCGTAAATTTTGTATAATGGTAATTAAGCGTAGGACTCCGATAATTACAGCGGCATATTTCTGTGTGGCTGCCGTAATATATTACAGTACTACTGCATGCAATTATCTTTTACATAACCGACGCTCGGTTTGTCCATGTTTGAACAGCAATCACATTAAAAAAATAAGCTTAAACTAGGGCAAACGTTTATAAAAACAGACGAAAATGGGTTAACCGAATCACCGGACAATACGCGAATACGCAAAGCTGGAGTGCAGTGAAGTGCGGTCGTAAAGCGGAATGGTACGACACTACGACACTGCTACTAGGAGACAGTGAGGACAGAAGGCCTAATGTGTAAGTGTAAAATAAGGTTGATGCAAAGAAATGAAATCACTACTGACTTGTATGACATGTATCCTAATTTTTTTATTTGGCAGATATTATGCCCGACAGTCAGTGGCCCTAATCATATAAGAAACAGTGTTGTTCTAAGGGATTTGGGCCTAATAAAAACACCGCCGTGTGTGTAACCTTTTTTTAAGGTGGCAAATCATTCCATGACTTCTCCTGCCCTAGGGTGGATTTTCTCCGTTCCCTCACAGTTGCGGCCATCTCCTTCTCTAGGATTGTTTATTATTAGAGATGGGACCAGAGTCCAGCGTAAGAGGTCACCTGTCTCGATTGCCTCTACGAGGATATGGCGGTACTCCAACCAAGCGGCGTACACCTCGGCTTTGGCCTCCGGGTGGTCCGCATACGGTGGTGTTCCTACCACCTTTATCTGAAACAGGAATCTTCTGAGCTTGCCATGTCCGGTGAGGACCTGCGTCTGTCGGAAGGTGAGGACACCGTGGCCCTTCTCCGACCACCTGTATTTCTAACTTCTAACCATTGTTTAATTTTTTATTGAGATGTAGCAGGTATTGTATATTGCATGAACTTGAACTTCTGCAGCCGCCTGCTCCACGGTATGACAGCGTCCGGTCGCATCAAAGGGTTTATACCCAGTCCGGTCTGGCGGCGTTATTGCTGCTGCTCGGTTTATGACGTCAGAGCGGTACAAACGTTTGCTCGTTTATCGTTGATACTTGAGGCACTACAAAAGCGTGACGTCATTATTAGCGGTGCACCCGACTGCGAATGATGTAAACACTTGACTGAATGTGTCGGGCTGCCAACTTAACTGTGAACAATTTGTAAGGCAACTGTGGAGATGCAGATATGCTTCAGCTATACAAATAATTTCATATATTGTGTAACTGTATGCGGTGGATGCGAGACGCACAGGACCGGTCGTTGTAGCGACGCTTGGGGGAGGCCTATGTCCAACAGTGGACGTCCTTCGGCTGAAATGATGAATGAACTGAGATATTGATATGTGATAGTTTTCGCTTACTAATATATCTAGGGTAGCGAAAAACAAGGTAAATTAATAAAAACTATGATTTCAAGTTGACAGCACCCATCACATTAGTTGAAGAAGTAAACATTATCAATAGTACCTATACATATATTCCTCTGCATAACCAGAAAGAGAGCTGCAAAATACTACACGAAAGTATTTCTCCAAGAGTGTAGGCAGAACCTGCGAGACGCTTTCTGCAACGATCCTTGCATACATAATATCAACGTTTGAAAATACTTACAAAGTATAAGGTTAATCTCCTTTCTTTACAGTTTTGCGAGGCGTACAGATTGCATTGTGGCAGCGTGCAGCGTCAAGCAAACGATTTGTAAACAATCTATGTATCGCCGGGCAGAGGTGAGAACGTCTCGATAGATAACAACAGCCGGCGCGGCCGCGTCGCTGAGCACCTCGACTCGCCGAGGCACCTCGCTGTGTTCTTCGATGTAATAGCAATTAGTATTTGTAGTTAAACTATTTTCATTGTATTTTTAGCACGATATATTGTTCTTACAAGCGTGTCGATAGCAAATATAAAATGAAATTCCGGAAAGACTGTGGACTTATTTGATCCGAAAAAATCTGGGATTGGATCCGCTGGCTATTGTTTCAACACAAACAATTTGGCTATACGAACAAAAAACTTAAAACGCGAGCCTATCAATAATAATAAAAAAAAAAAACTTAAAACCACGATTGCAAGTGTTATTAAACGAACTATTGTAAAGTTGTAAAATTCTGTGTCATCTAAAACTTTCGTCCCTTATCTGGATATCGAGAAAAAAAAACTAGCTGAAAAATTTTCACACTTCTAAGTGCCTGGATTAATTGATAGAGAATTTAAAATTTTGTTAGGCAGATTTATTGTAACCTGTAACTGGCTAGTCCTACGTTAAAAACAGACACAATTAGACGACAGGACCGTGTCTCTGCTCAGGATTCCGGATAACGAAAACAAACTCATCGATCAGCAGTCACAATCCCCAGTAATGAGGACACAACTTAAAGGATTAACTGCCAACAACGTTGCCCTGTATTTCTTCGCAGCGCTCGCTGTTAGCTTGCGAGTTTGTGAGCCGATTGCATCGTCCGAACAATCTGTAAACAATCTCCCGCGCCAGAGCGTCGATCGTAGCGATACAAGCGGACGGCGAGAGATCACCTCTCACCTCTATCGGCTTCGTTATGTGGCTTTATTGGAAATTGTAAACGTTAACCTCTACGCTTAGAAGGAATTCCAGGCTTTCATTTTAAAATCTGTTTTTTTTTTTATATAACACGAAGTTAAGGTTTTATTTTTTAAATTCTTTTTATTTTTGAATTGGGAAATTAACAAATTACTTTTTTGCTCTAGTCAGAACGAGAAGTAGTGTCAGACTTTTAATGACTGATACCCACTGTGTTCCTTTAGTTGCCCTTTGTGAGAGCCACGGTAACTCTTTCAAACAATCTGAAGCCCTGGCAAGCGTCGGCCTTCGCTAGCTCTATTAATCTTGCCGACATTATTTTCTCTGAGTTGTTTTCCACGCGTGCGCGTTGAACGCCCTGTCGACTCGGGCTTGATCCTTACCGGACGGCAAGCTACCCATTGCTCGCCATCCACAAACCCGCGCCTAAAGTGGCCAGGAATTGCCTTGTGACACAATGACGATAAAAAAAATAATACAAAGTAATGCTAACTGGGTTGAAGCTGCAATCTACAACTAGTAAGTCGAGGCCGTTACCACTGAGCTACCACTATTCCACATAATAAGATATAATATAAACCTTAGTTCATTCACTATCTTATGTTAAGGGCAAACAAAATATATCTTCGTCGTGTATGTTGCTTTGTTTAAATTTATTTAGAGTAAGGGAGTAGAGGAGATAAGGGAGTGGCTAAGATACGGCCTAAGATAGACAATGCCGTGGTCAAGATTATTATTTATACTAAAAATCTTAATAATTACTAGGAATAATTATAAAAATAATGTCACGTCTGTTTAAGTTCGGATATAATATTAAACAATAAGTATATTCATTAATTCAGTGTTTCCGTGGTTCTTGCAACCATTTTGAAGTTTTTTTTTTAAATTATTTCTTGACCATGGATCCAAAGTCCTTCAGACGGAATAATAAAGATTGCATAGAATTTTCAATTTAATAATCGACCAGAACATAATTTTTTTTCAACATCATTTATTATAAGTATATCAATATTATCATTTGGTTCGTTAATAAAAATGCTTACGAAACACAATTATTTCGCTTATATTATTGAAGAAAATAATAATTGCGTCGTTTAAAATGTTTGGGTGTTTTGGCAGGATTAAATTTCTTGAGTGAAGTTTAGTGGCTGTTTTAATTATTCATAAATTGATTCCTAGTGATTTAAAATTTGTGTCTACAACACTTGAGATACAAAACTAAACTATTTTTTTCAACTAAACATTTAATTAAGTATAATTATTGAAACGGGCGCGAACTCAGCAAAATGGGTTTCAGAATTTTATTTTTGCTTTGCCTACCTCAGCGAAGTTTGCTGAGAAGGCTGACTCGATGCTACCAGATACTGCAAAAACATTATAATATGTTGCGCTCGCAATCTAATGTAACTCAAAAAAATATTTATTACTGATGATGAGGTGATGTGGTCTTAAGACATTAGCCTACCCAAATGGGGCGAAAAGTGGCGGCAAAAGTGACACATTTTGCATTGTTAGATTTAAATTGCGACTATTTGCTTCAGTTTGTGACTATTTGCTATTATTACTATTCGCTTTTATAATGAACTCTGTACTCGCTTTTCCCTAGCCTGCCTATGAATTCTGAATCTGCTATGTACGACAACGACCCTGGCCGCTCTTTCTCGGACTCTGTTTCTACTTCTCTGAATAACTGCAGCGTCCGACAGATGGAAACCGACTCGTATGTACCATATTTCGACCAGCAGAAACAAACGCTGCGTTAATTGTGCTTTAAATATTACTCAAATTAGACGACATTCTTTGGAAGTTGCTGAAATCCGATCTGTGAAAAGAATGGATTTATCCATGGCAGGTAAGAACTATTTAATTTGTACTTAACTAACAAAAATTAAAATATGTAAATAACATGCTACACACGTTGAAGTTGAATGATACTTGTTGATTAATAAATAAACTAATACTTAGAATTCACTTACATAATATTTTTTAGAATCTGTTTCAATTTTATACGACGAAAAAAGTGATTTACCAAACGAATAAAAAAACTGTTGTCTTTTACAAATTAAATAGTCTGTTATAATTTAATTTGCTGTGCTACATCCGCCATTTTGACTCTTACCATAATTAATAATATAACAATTAAAACTGATCTAACTCATTTCCTCCAAGTTTTAGTTAAACCTGTAATAGCTGTAACATAAACTATGTTACAGCTATTACAGGTTCTAACTGTATTTCATAAACTATGAATTGAAGTCGTTTTAATTATGTCCACTGTTTGGCCAAAGTTTGTATGAATGGTGGGCCATACCCTTTATACTCTTTGTTCTCAACTGTTTTTCTTTAAAAACAATCTCTAGCAGAGCTTTAACAATTTGTAAACAATCTTATCTCGCGCGGTATCGGCTGTAGGTGCGATCGTGTTGATGTACAACAGGCGATAGGTAATAACATGATGATCCGCCTCGCGTAATGCTCGCCTTTGTAGAGGTTTCTATTACCGCCTCACAACTCGCTCCTGCATAAGACGTACCGGAAAATACCTGGCTTTTTATCTAACACATGGCTTTCGTGAAGTGATTGTCGTGTGACAGGAACCTAATGAAATTCCGACCACCGGGTTACGACGTTTTCTATTATAGGGAGTATGTTTATTACTGCGAATACGTCCTCATCTTATACCTAATAACGTAATATAATATTTGGTTGGATAAATACTTCAATACCGATACCCATCAGCTGAGTTACTGGAACAAACAGCTCGGTAACGACCGTTGTTAATCACAATTATCATCTCGGCACTGAAGTGCTAATGAGCTAAACTGACCTAATTGGCTAATAAATTATCATTAAAATAAGACGTTACTGTAGAAGTGACCTACTTTGACGATAGTTTACTTGTATATTATGAGCTGTGTTTACTAACTATAAATAGGAGCCCACACCGATTAAGGGAAATAAGCAAGTCTATTGGATTTTGCCTTGGAGTAATCTTCCTTAAAATGTATGTAGATTAAACAACAGTTTACCAGGACTTCTCCACTATATTTTTCAGTTATTCTGGCATAATAACAGTTACACTCCCCCCAGTACGTGGCACTATCCACGTACAGTACCCGACTCTATTCTATTAATCCTAATGTAATTGTCTCGTAAGTTTCCAGTAAATCTTCGTAGACACTGTAACCCTGTCAGCGTCGGGAAGCGGTTTGAATGACATTAAACGGGGAGGCGGCCGGCGCGCGGCGCCTGCTGGACAGGTAATAATGGGCGGCTTGAGCCCGGTCCGGCGACCTGGCACGTCCACGTCTGCAGGTTTACGGGATGACTTCTATTGTAATTGTTAGTCTGTTCTATTTGACTGATCCCATTTATTGAGAAAATCAGTAGGCATTAGTTTTATAAAAAACTTTGCGGATTGGATTTATAAAATGAAATAACTTGTAGCATGATTTGGATAGCCTTCTGAGCGAAGACTTTCTTCCAGCTATTATTTTCCTGAACCAGATCAAACCAATTCTTACGGTACCATAATTTATTATAGTAAAATATATAGATTGATAATGCTGGCATAGTTTGTATTTTGTTTTTGATACAATTATACGTATATGTAGTGTATGATACACCACATAACCACGTATTAATCTCTGTTATTTCACAGTATCATAAATTACTATTCTAAAAATTGACTACGTCAAAATATATTTTTGACATTTTTTAACGCTACAGAGCAGTTTGAGAAGTTTTCAAATTTGAATTCTTAATATCTGATTTTCCATCTTAAACACAAGACTATTACATTTGATGAGACGGAAAAGTGTAATCGTTCCTCTAGATGTTCTTTGAGTCTATTCCGACTGATTGATCGCAATCTGGTTTTATTTGGCGCCTCACCTCGCCACCCGGTCCGGATCGGTCCGGAACAAACAATTGCTAAAATCCAATCAACAGACAAAGGGACACTTTTTCTCGGCACGATTGTATCCGGCGACATCGGCATCGCAGGGTTGCTGAGAGATCACCTTATACTCATCGTTGGCTTTTTATTTGATAATATGTATTTTTTGGTTTCATTTCGTACTAGTGTTTTGATGCAAGAACAGACATTTTATCTGTCTAACAATCTATATTCAAGTCACCTGTTTCATTTTTTTCTTTATCAATAATGGCCAAAAGTTTAAGCTCAGTATGAATTAATTAAACTATGATTATCTTCACGTATGCGAGTTTCTCCTTAATTACCACTTGAGTAGAGCAGTAAGCAGCAGTACCTAGCAAAAACGGCTTATGAGTTTATAGGTCGTGGATTCAAACCCAACCAGGTGCAATCACCATTGCTCTCAAAACGGTAATGTAAAAACATCGTGACGCTACTGGCAAATCCTAGAGTCAAAAAATCAAAGTCATGTGACATCCACGAATCCGCACTGGCCCTGCGTGGTAGAATCCCTCTCCAAGAAAGGAGGCCAGGGTCCCAGCAGTGGAAATATTACAAGACTGATCATGCTATATTACAACCATTTAATAATTAATCAATAAGATAATATTAAATTTATGTACAAATTGTGATTTTTTTTTATTGCACAATAAAGTTTATTCTATTCTATTCAATATCATGAACATTTTTTAAGTAGTACCTAATTGAAAGAATATTAAAGTCAAAAAAAAAAATATTTAATATTAACTTCTAAAGCTGTGAACCCTATAATCTGGATGGAAGCAGTGTGGCAGTGACAATTTGTCAAAGGACTTCGAACGCCGCGTCAGCGCAACCATTTGAATTGTAGCAGCGAGCGTCGTTGCCCTCACGATATTGATACACTTGACTCACACCGACGACGACGTCTCACTACGTCGTCGTGTCGCTCAGGGACGTTTGATTGTCTTAAATGTTGTTAGATGCCCATGATGTTGGTGGAGGCCCATCTATGATGGTGCTATGTGGACTAACATTTTTTTATATAAAACTCTTACATCTCCTCGAGCCCCTTGTCAGCAACTTTGCGACTAAACAATTTGCAAGCCAGCAGATTGAAGTCAGCAATACAAAATGTTGAATGCTGAACACGTAGAAGGACGCTGGTCCGTGGTCCTCGAGTCGCATTCAGATGAAGTCACAATACGTAGCCGTATCTATTGTGCGGCGCCTCAATGTGCACTCAAATTGCGGACGTCCTGACTGCGTGCGCCTTGTTGCCGCTTTGTGAACATTTAATATCGTTTAGGTGTCAATACGTTTTTGAAAGGATTCTAGTTGCCACCTGTCGTATTAAATGGTTTATATACAAAATTATTTTAATGTTTACATGGCTGTTTATCTAATGCATACATTAGTATCTAAGAATATGAGTTTGTGATACCTAAATGTAGCACTTCTACAATCGGATTAAGTGCAAGATCTATTTATTTATTTATTATATTCTTTATTTTACACCACATAAACAAAAATAAGGACAAACATAATTAAAAATAAGTGTACAATGGGCGGTCTCAAAATCTAAAAAATAAAAAAAACCTAAAATCTCTCTTTGAAGTTCCAAGTGTCATGATATGACCTCAGCTTGTGGTATTTAGCCTTATATTCATTAGCATTACCACTCTCTATGTACATCGACCTGGACCTCACATAACGCCATAATATAGATATATCACGTACCCAGTCCACAATAACTCCACATACAACTGATACGAGTGGGCATCGCATTAAACACAGCACTCGTGTTCGATTCGAGTGGGCTTATTGATTTTAGATTAATAACCACGCTCTCTCAGCGACCGAGCTTTGAGCCATCCATGATCCTTTTAATTTATACGATATTTTGATTAAATCTAAACCGGTATGTAATTGTTGGGAAAGTTATATTTACCTACCATACATAACTCGTGATGGGTTTAGGCGTCTGTCAGGTGCGGCTAATGCATGGTGTTCCATTAGATATGGTAATGCGACGACGGTGTTTATATTTGCACAGTCCTGTCTTGTCTCGCAGGATATTACTACGAAACGGCTCTTCTCGTCATAGTAGGCAAGCTGTCCTTCTACGCAGTTACGCAGTACGTTTGAAAGATAAGGATGTGGCATAGTGGATAAGGGTGTGGTATACAGGTTGCATTTTGGAAAGTGTGCGCGGGAATTGCATGACTTGATTCCGCCATCTCCTTTCTACGTTCGGACAACCCGACGTACGGTGAGTATCCACCCTTACGTTGTTGAAACTTCAACGGTCCGAACTAAGCGATTTGCTTCGTCATTTATACCGCGTACATCGAGGGACTGGAACAATTTGCCTGCGGCGGTCTTCCCGTCCATCTATAATTTAGGTGGTTTCAAGGCTAGAGTGAATAGGCTCTTAATAAACTAGTGCGCCTCACCATCAATGATTGCATCACTGCTTACCGTCAGGTGGGATCGCAGTCAAGCACTGGTTTATATCGAATAAAAAGAAAAAAAAATGGTCTTATTTGCACCAGTAGTGTATTTATATAAAATTTCTTTGAAAAAAATATTTAATTCAATACCTTTCGGGTCAGTCACAGACCTTGAATGAAGCATAAATATTATTTTACCAACAACAATTATATTTTAATTGCATTTCGCTAGAAAATCTTACGTTCACAGACACAAAGCCCGGGATAATTACAACCAGTCTATTGCAGATATGTTACAATACATAATAAAACTGAACAGACAGAACAGTCATTCGCCACAAACGTAATACAAGCTGATACCTCGTTTAATTTCGTTATGAAATAATTTATATGCGGGCCGCCGCAAAACCATATCGCTACGAACGAATTTATATGTATAATTGTTAATCCGAGCTTTGTACAATATCGATGTAGGTACTTCCCGAGGTGGTATTATGTACGCTTATTGCATACAATGACGAATATCGTAAGTTTTATTAAACTACATTTCGTGATTTCCCCATAAATTCTTTGTATGTCACCATTTTCATATTTTGTCATTTCAACACGTTGCTTTGTTCAATATATATCACAAACTTATAATAGTAAATGTCCAACATAGTATCAACCAGTTTATTTAATTTAACAAATAAACATTCAACACAAAACGAATAAGGACGAACTGTTTAATATTTATTCAAACTATGTAAATACTAGTTTAAAAATAAATTAATGTACTTTAATACTTATTTATTTATTTATTGTAAAAAAAACATTATAATTTAGGTTTTTTGTACACAATTGGTTTTGTAAGCATATTGTCACATACGAACTATATATATATATGTCACCAATTAAAGGAGGATCATCAGTTGACTTATGGAGTAGTACACATCGCGTTGTTTACTTAACCCGTCCTTTCCCCCCACATCGCATGGCGACTACTGGTACTTTGTATGGTAATTTCAAATTAGATATGTAGGTACCTATAGTAATAAAACACTAGTGTGACTGACGCATTGATCCAACTCTGAATATCATGTGAGATGGCAATAAAAGGCAATGAATGTACAATATCATATGGAGCGACGGTCAGACCACGCACGGGACAATAACTTACGTATTTGTGCAATGATGCGCCCCTGAGTCGCCGAGAGTGCGAATATTGATGTTGATGTCATCGGGCTTATTAGCATCGTATTTGACTCGACTTATTATAGTGAGCACTTACTATATGAGGATTTTGATACATATATATGTACATAATAATAATAAACAAATAGTTTTGCTCTCAGTACGAGTTCATTTTGAAGGATACTACTTGGTTAATTAATATAGATACACAGCTTCTGTTACTATCTCATGGCTTGCCACTTGAAAGTTATTTCCCGAGGGAAAAATGTTAGTAAAACAAGTGAAAACCACATTTGTACGAACATGCTGAGTTTCAATTTAATGCTATTAGTATGTGTATACGTATGCATACTCGTACATATTAGGATAGTAATCTGATAATTTTACAGAGATCTCAATCTTGTGTCTGTGTGTGTGTTCTAATTAGTTTAGTAGAAGGCAACAAGGCCAAATACTTTAGTTCCAAGTTCAGGCAGTAAAACCAAAATGTTGTGGAGTAAGTTTTCACTTGCGGTTGGTGAATCTTGTCGTGAGCAACGTGATGTGGCGTACAGAAGCGAGCAATAAACCGCTCCCTGGAAAATATGCATTTTTAGAAAACCCTATCAAAATCGAAAGATCAATGTTTTTTGTCAAAATTGCAGATGACTGGGGTTACTAGGAAGCAAACGGCCTGTTCGCTGATGTTGCTTACTAGGATTCTATTTAAGCCACGAGCATACATTAATGTGTAGCATGCCTACTGCGAATGGTAGGGCGCGCAGGCCCGGTACACTTCGGCTAAGGCATTGTGTACACGAGCGACTGCGAGCTGTCATTGTTGCCGCGAACCATTGTCCTTGCAGCGCAGTTATTTCGGGCAAGGGCTGCACTCTGCCTGGCTGCCTAAAAAGCATAAAAGTCGTGAGTTTATGTGTAGGTAATGATTGGGATTCATGTGGTTTTGATGAATTTTCTAGATTTTGTTTTAACGTTACCCCACACTAGACTGCTGTATCGTGGATGTGTTCACAAATATGTAAACTTACATATATAGGACACCCAAACCACGAACATCTATCTGTAAGCCAAACAAATGTTTGTTCTGTGCGGGACTCGAACCGTGACATGCAGTGCAGCAGCCTATCGTCGACCACTGCACCGTCAATTCGTTTCAAATTTATGAAATACTTGACATAGCATCAAGCTTGTAATCCTAAAAGATTTAGGTAGAAGCGCACCTCTAGTACACTCACATTTACCATACACGTTTAAGTTCCACATCATAAGTAATGAACCGGGTATAAGCTCAGACTTCAAACTGCTGAGAAATTATTCGTGAAAACTTCACAAATGTCTACTGGATCTGAGAATCCAATCTATATATATACCTGATGCCGAGTTGCAGCACTTACAAGTACTAGAGCAATGACGCAGAATAAATGTACATATTTCATACAAAAATATGATTTCAATGGTTTACTACGGAATTAAATATAAAAAACATATATTTTTAGGGTTTCGTACCTCAGTCAGTAAAAACGGAACCCTCATTAAAAGAATCACTTTGTTGTCTGTATATCAAGACCCTTTTTTTCAGGATCGCGTAAACCTACTAAGTTGAAATTGATAACAAATATTTAGTTTTGCTAGAAGCATAAAAAAATCAAAATTTTTAAGTCAACGCAATCTAAAGATAGAGAGCCATTTGTGCTTCGTTTAGGCACATGTATATTTTGACATTTGCATTTACATCCATTGGATTCCCGAAACCTTTTCGTCCACCTTGCAGGAGGCCTTCCAACACTGCGTCTTCTGGTACGCGGTCGCCATTCCACAAGCTTTCGGCCCCAACGGCCATCTGTTCTGCGAGCAATGTGCCCAGCCCATTGCCACTTAAGTTTGATGTGAGGTGAGGTGATTCTTTGTGCTATGTCGGCAACCTTGGATCTCCTGCGGATATCTTCATTCTTGATCACGCAAGGAAATTCCGAGCGTGAGGAGGCCAATTGTGAGCGACCACGTTTCGGAGCCATATGTTATCACTGGCAACACGCACTGGTCATAAACTTTCGTCTTGAACCACTGTCGTATGTTGGATGAGAGCTTTCCCAAAAAGAAAATAATTCCAAGTAAACTAAATAAGAAATTAAATACTTTTCTTTCTATTTGAAAAAAATTTTGAGACTCGATTCCGGGATCGAACTATTTGCCTACATACTGGTGTTTTTTAAATTAAAACTCAAAGGTAATGTAGTTTTCTTCCAAAAAGACAATTTGACCTTTTTATAATCTCAGCAAACTTAACTCACCTACTCGTTCTCACAAACACTCTGTAAGTACGTAGAATCTATGTACTCGTAGATGTTGGTGAGTGCAACCAGTCACAATGCAAGTCGTGTTGAACAAGAGCGAGCACTTTTGTCAGCCGGCTCTAATCCAGGTTTGATTGCGGCGGGATCGTTCCATCGCTCATTAATATCGGCGGGCCAGCGTTTTTTATTGCCGGGGAGTCAATATGGAGGATGAGGATGATAGCTTATGGAGCGGTGTGCCTACATTTAGATGTGTGGGTGTTTGCCTTTACGAAGTATATCAACAAAGGTTTAGCTTGAGAATGAAGAAACTGGATAGAGTTAAATAAATGTTTGCATAATTTTATACTGAAGAAAAAAAAAATTAGATTTTAAAGTTTCTCAATTTATAGTCACCTCCGTCCCCTTCAGCCGGAGCCTGCCGCATGCCGGTGTATTTTAGCCACAATAAAATGCATTAAAACTTTGACTTGAATGCTCCGTATTTGTACCCACATATACTCGTAGAAACAAAGTTCTTATTTAAAGAAAATGAAACTACATACTGAGTTTCATAATAAGTGGCTAAGAAATAATAGCTACACAGGTCAGTCGACAAGTTAAGCTACACTTGCCGTCAAGGTTGGTTCGTAGAGGGATGATCTTCATTAAAGTATCCAAGCTCCTCCAAGCCTGTCGATAGATAGTAAACACTGATTGTTAAATAACGACCTTTGATATTCTTCACTAGACTATTTGTCGGAACTGCTCATGATGGTCATGAGCACATCATGACCATCATGAGCAGTTCTGACTGTTAGTCTTGTCGAGGGCGTTGTGTTCTCAAGTACCTAACTAAGTTGTGCGAGGCAAGCTACATAATCGCTCTACGGTACTGGTAAAAAGGCGTAACCGATTCAGAATTTTTGTAATAAAACATAACACGATTTAGAGGAGTGTTTATGGAGTTTCTAGCACATTTTTTCTTTAGACATCTACGCTATAAAATGTGCTATTGTTAATTTTATTTTTGTGATTGGCCAACTACTTGATCAGTGAGATGAGTTTGGTTTTGAACTTAAAGTATTTGAGAAATGGTTAAAATGACTGATCTTGAGTTTTGCATTAAAAATAGAAAAACAAATAATGTTGATAATTGGCTCACCAAAATTAGTCGCTTATAGTAGCAAACTGTAAATTGGCAAAATTACTGCTAGCAATGTTACCAGGCTTACAACAACACCTAGTATAAACAGTAGTTGTTAGTCCTGCGTAGGCTCTGTTTACCTACACAACAATTATACAACAACGTCATTTACATACATACACACGCGAACAACTCGTCTACCTTCGAGGTAGACGAGTTGTTCGCGATAACTGTAATTATACACTTTTGGGAGAACGTGACCATGAAATAGACTGTATATAGGACAATCATCTAGATATTATTATCATGAACGATCATAAACGAGCGATTATATTATGAATTGTCACACTTATGACAAAATAGTGGGAACATATGACAACATTAACCACAGCTTTGAGAACGACTCTCAAAGGGTTTCTTAGGGGCGGGCTGCGACATTATTCGAAAAGAGACACTGCGGCCCTGGAAAGAAAAAGGCAACTGAAGGATAACGGGTAGGATTTAGTCAATAAAGGTCTAAAATTCACTCTCACTGCACCCAGAAAATAGTATTCTATTGTTGTCCAGAAACCAGTAGGTACCTATTTGAGGTACATCGTAGTCGTTAGATCTTGGTATAATGGTACTTAACAAAACAGTCACAATCTAATAATACTCCTACCCAATGATTACCCAAATCTCAATTACCAACATCACAACTTTAACACTAACGCGCTATCGCCGCCGTACCCCGTAAGTGGCGCAACTTTACACGCCCGTGGGTTGCGCAACTTTACCCGCCATCCGCTACACTCCAATAAGACAACTATCTCGGATCGAAGAGGTACTAATGCACGGATCGCTCCGTACGGCACTCCCGAGGCCAGATATTGTAAAGTTCCCATCAAACTGTTCTCGGTATCAGCAAGTCAAATATAAGGGAGGGCCCACTGTGTGCAGAACGAGCTGCTTTACATAAAGTTAATGTTCTTTGTGCTATGGGACTGTATGCGAATTTGTTTACAGTTACAATGTTTATTTCAGTTGACTTATGAATTATTGAATTTAATCCTTGATAAAGGGTAACATAACAGGTCAATAGTTTATGTGTACGTACACCTAAATACTTGCATATGCACTAAGCTGTCCTAAGTACTTTTCTTGTAATAATGTTGAAAACGGCTACTTACTACTGGTAGAAACTTCTTATTCAAACAGCAATTTTAAACCACACCAACCAAGTAACCAAGGACCACTTAAATCGCTCTGAGTTGTGTCCCCCGCTTCTGCCTCTCAGTGTGGCCCAGAGTGTTATCACGGGTGGTCCTCAGGGACGCATCATCGTTACACTTGCCGGAATAATTTCCATTGTAAAAGCAAACAGAGAGCGGCGGGAATACGGCCGCCAGCCCGTGCCCGCACGTCTGCCCGCCTGCTCGCTGAGCCGAGAATATCTAATGTAAGTGTGTAAAGAACACTGACTGATGGGATTTTTGGGATGAAGGATGAAAAGAATTTTAATGCTTCAATTCTGATTAGCCTAAATCGCAAAGTGGAAGACCTTATTTACTAAAAGTTCGTTACGAAGTCTAGGACTTCATAACAAACATTAGTCGGAAAATTTTTAGTCGAAAAATTATATATATATAGAGTTCCTAAACAATACTGCGATATGATGCGACGCTGCATCACTGAAACCTGCGATTTAATTTATTTCGGCAAAGCGATGTTCAAGTGACCATACAATATACGCTGCGAATCAATTCGCAAGTTCTTACGATATGTCGTGAAAGCTTTTGATTTTTACGACGCGATTTTGCATTTGGGCCTTGAGGTTTTCTTTGTCAAAATGTAAACAGAGTCAGGACGGAGCTGATCCTGAGGTCGACCACTACAGCCTTCAATCTCTGCACCAGCGATTTGTTTATGATCATTGCAAAAAAAAAAACACTCACAGGGAATTGTATGCTCTTAAATCGCAAGAGGTTATTATAGAGAAATTTTGAATAATTTAAGCGAATTCTTGAGGGTTTATATTTCCATATAATACAGCTCGTATATTGATAGTCAAATGCAGTCTGTGAACTCACAAAATTACGACCATGAAACGATTTCAACGCAGCGTTTACAATGCCAACCGTAGTTCGTTGCGTCAGAACAGGTACAATTTTCCAGAAATAACCGATGAACAAAAGTGTGGCATCCCCATCATGTCTTAGTTTCTACAGATTTCCATGTGTTGTTGTTTTTTTTTCTATGTGTTGTTTATACCAATTTTCTATTATGTGCCATAATTTTGCTGTACGATTAAATAGCAATCCCCGAGCACGGGCTCTTGTAGTATTTGCGTGACATCCAATCACAGGCCTTTCATTACTTTCTAAATTAATGGAAGTTTAAAACTTGGCGTGCGCTGTTTTGACATCGAGAATTAATACGGCAGCAATTGCCTTATCTTTTGTAAAGAAACCATCAATATTTTTCCTGTTTTACCAGAAACATAACAAAAATAATATTTACCCTGACTGCGATTAACGCTTTGGAGAATGGTATCAATACCGTCAAATGCGTATACGCGTGAATTGTAGTTGGTTGCGGCAGTGTATTCCCATTTTCTCCAGTCTTGATATGCAAATGATTACCAACTCAATAATCCATATTCAACCAGTGGATTGGCAATGATTGTCTGGGTTCACTTCAAGATGTGGATCTTGAAGTGAACCAAGACAACTGGTAGAATGACGTTCATAATTTTATTTAATCTTCTGCAATAGTGGACCATACCAAACCTTTTAAAAAAAATACAGCTCTGGGTTTGAAATCAGTAAAATACTAAAATTACGTGAAACAAGTATCACAGCCGAGTGGGGCTGCCATTGATATCGTACTAACGTAATGCGGTATATAAAGTATCCTAAGCTGTATGGAATATGGGATATTTTTCGTTATCAACTGTCCTCAGGTATGCAAACGTCGCGCGTCGTCCTGTGTGAAGTAATAACCGCAAACAAACGCCATTTAAATGCACCTCTTTGCTTATCTAACTTTTAATACGATAGCACTTTGTCATACGAAAATGAACTTTACTAAACTGCTACTTTGCTGACTAAACTTATTCCATATTAAAAAAAATGAATTTCTAATCGTACTGTGCATTTTTAGGATCAGTGAAGATGCGCTGACCATTCTATTAACGGACATCCCAGTTATAACTGTTGTTTTTCCATCACGTGTCGTGTGGAGAAGGTCAGTATAACGAATACTAATCTTCTCTTAACTACCTAAAAAGTGCTGACATAGAGACCAGGCTCAAACTTGGTCCGATCAGTACTCTGCACTCAGCACAGTGCAGAACAGTGCTCTGCATTTAGTACCCTGCTGTTTTGTTTTTGTTGTTTCTTCATTTAGTCTGTATTTTCTTTCTTTCTTTTTTCTTTTGCAAAGAATAAGTAGCTTAGTCGTTGCCTTTGTGCGTATTTAATTGAATTGAATGAACGATAATGCATTAAGGCCCCCGTTGTACCTTTAGTTGCATAAATATTACCTTAATAAATAAATAAATGATAGCAACAATTTGTTGCTTTTGTTTTGTTATCACACTTCACACTATTATTATAAGGGTGAAATTTTGAGTGTGTGAGTGTTTGTGTGTGTATGTTTGCTACTACTTTACGCTCGAACAGCTGAACGAATTTCGATAAAATTTAGCAAAACGGTAGACCGTTTTCTGAAATAGCACAGGATACTTTTTATCCTCGAAAAAAAATTCTTACGGGACAATTTTGTACATTTCGCGGGTAAAACCACTCGTTACAGCTAGTATGTATAGGTACACACAAATGATAAAAGAGTAAGTTGAGTACCATGTACAGATTATGAAGAGCCATCTTTATCATTAAAATATCTATGAAACAATTTAGTACTTCAGAGTTGCGAAATAATTATATTTAGTCCCACCGACACCTTACAAAGCAAAACGTCTTAGCACGAAACTTAGCGACGGCTAATCAAAATTAATAACATTATCAAACAGTAGAAGTGCGTCGCAGTCAACAAGATAATCCGGGAGTGTTCTCCGGACCCCCGGGGGTATCAGCCGGTCCGGACCAAAGCCGGCAGCTCGTGGTACTGGCACGAATTTCTAATTAATCCACTGATATTAAGGATTCCGTTTATTTATCGTTCATCTTCGTCTGCTCGTGTAAGAGTTTGGACTTGAAAATATTATGAAACATGTTTTGATTACGATCTCAAAGTTTTTTTTTATACATGGTTTGACGGTGCTACTTCGCTGTTAACAGATTTATGGAAAGGAGGATTTTATATGGCCACCGTCCCCAACCTCCAACAGACATGGGATACATGTCAGTTTGTTCATCCCTATCCACAAAAGAAATTTGTGCTGGTGCATTAAAATTAATGTGTCTCTGTAACTCCATGAACCATACACTGGATATTATGTGCGCACAACTTAGGTTAGGTTATTTTTTTATTTTATTTAATATAAACCGGTGCTTGACTGCGATCCCACCTGATGACCTAAACCCCAAACTTTTGAGTTATGTTGCCGTAGTAAAAAAAATATTTTTCAACTAGACGTAGTTTTTGTACAATCGTGCAGGGAATGTGAAAACACTGTAGACTCCGCGAATTCTTAGGTTACTTCCTATTACGACACACTTTTTATTATGATTATTTTTATTGTACTTTTTAGTATAATATTGACCGGTCTACACTTTCCTTACATAATATCTACTTATACTGTATTATGGAAATATTGTAATAGAACAAAATTTTTTTAAAAGAGTAACCATGCAGTTTCTTGCCGGTTTTTCTCCATAGAAAACGACCAATTTGGAACCGTGCACTAGCTTCTGACGTTTTATAAGTGCACATGTAGGCCTATGTGAAATAAAAAACTTTTGACTTCGACTTTGAAAAACCTAAACCCCAAATTTTTGAGACATGTCGCCATAATAAAAAAAACTCTATTCAACTAGACGCTTCGAATGAACCTGTTTCGAATCTGTTGGTAGATGGGTTCCTATTGTAAGTAAGTTCCTTTTCTATCACATGGATTATGTATAGTAAAAAATTTATCTTTCACACCACTTTCATATTTTATGGCAGAATCAATTTAGTAGTGTTCTATATAATTTTTATTTGTCTATTTATTTATAAGGAGACACTGACTGACATGTCAGCGTACTGCTAAAACTACTGGGTCTAGAAACGTAAAATTTTGCACAAGACTTCCCTTTATGATGTAAGGAAGCACAGATTAAAGAAGGGGTTTTTAAAAAATCACTTCCTAAGATGAAACAGAGGTCTAAATTATATATGGAGAAACCTACGTTCAAGCGGGCGAAGCCGCTGGCAGCACCTAGTATGTACTAAAATTCTGGAATATTGTTTAAATACGAGTATTTTATATACAAGTTATTTAAAGCCATAAATAATATAGCCATATTTTAGACACTAAAATATGGTTGAAGATAAATTATTTGCCGTATTAGAAATCATAACTTATGTCTAGGCATAGTGACGTCACATTATGTCGCCCATCCCATCGATCACTGTGTATAAACAAACATACTGGACAATGTCCCTGAACGTGACCTTAGCAGTCGCCAAGATAATATAACATTACTCGCGTTAGCTTTGATTATAATTATCAATAAATCAAAAATTACACCATAAAAACTAATCTGGTAACTATAAAATTAATATTGATCATTGTTAGTCATCAGCGTGAGGGCTCCATATCTGCTAGAGTCAGTAATCTAACTTTTTTTTTAAATAGGTTATATAAACTATCGTTGATTGTGAATCGCACTAATTTATTAAGAGCTTATTCACTCTAGCTTTGAAAACACGTAAAATACCCACTCACTCCTTATTTCTAACGTTATTTTTTTTAATGTCACACAGCCTTATGAGCAAATAGTGTCGATATCATCGATCACGGTAGCCATCAGCGGGACAATATCACCGTGTCAAGAAACGTCACTTGTGCGACTATACATCATTAACGCTTGGTTTGTGGTTCTGGCGATATGTCTTGCTCTGTTTATATCTGTGTCGATTCATTAATCCTGAATATAATTCAATTCTTGGTTTGAAAATTCAATATAAACACAGTATTTAATTTTCCTGATTTTAAAACTTAGTGAAGTATATATAGACGGGACAAAGTAAAAGAAAATAATTGACTTAAAACAACGATACCAAAGCATGACTGCAACAAAATCGAATCTCATGTAATATCTAACATTGTTACAGAAATGGTCCCTGGCGCTATTTTCTCTAGAAAATAACATTGGAGAACCAGTTCGTTAAGTTCGTCACGAAAGACACGCGAGTGTCGATGGAGGGACAATGCTTTATATTGTTAATGTCCAGCGTTCAATTGTGGAATTTTCTAGTTTCACACTATAGTTTAATAGTTCGCTCCACTATGCTCGATCAAATTCAAACATCGATAAAGGATTCGATAAATGACACGAACCGATTGATGTCATGTTTATCAATAGATATAGGGCGGGTTTCTGAATTAAGTATTTTGAGTTAAGTATGTCTCAAACCATACTTTAATGCCAAATTTTGACAGGTTTGCAGGCTAGAGTAGAGTTTGAGAAATACTTAACTATATATGTATGCAAGGCAACCTGATGATACAATATATAGATAATATTGTATCATCAGGTTGCCACCGATCGCTCCCACGAGGGCACGGCGATGCTTTGCCCAAGCGGGCCACACCTCTACTGTATGCTCCACTGTGCCCTCCGGGCGGTCAACCATTGTGTGCAACGGGTGCAAGAACCTTCCGATTTACCATGTCCGGTTAGAACCTGCATCATGCGGAAGGTGAGGTCCGTGACACCGTGTTGTCTTTCCAGTCATACCTTGAAGAGGAGACTTACCGCCATAATTGTGGCGTGCCCAGCTCTGGATTGCGATAGTCACTGTCGCTATTCTACCATGAGATCTCGCCGAAACTCAGTCCACGATGCCGCGACTTGTCACGTCCGCTTAGTTTCGCCCCAGCGTTGCATCTCCACTCGCAAATCGTGCATCCGTGCAAAAATTGTTGCCTCCAGATCCCACGGTGGCATGTCAGCAAGAAGGCTCGTCGCTTCGCGGGAAACCGTGCGGTATCCCGCACCATCCGTATGGCTGACACTGCCGTGAAACGTCAAATACTTCACGACGTTGACCCCTTACTAATATTGGTTCAGTTTTCAAAATAACTAACCATCATCATCTTCCTGCCCTTGTCCCGTGTTATTTGAGGTCGGCGCACACGTTTTTTTCTTCCATTTTGCCCTGTCCCTCGTCATACTATCACTAACTTCCTTTTCTTTCATATCACTCTTCACACAATCCATCCATCTTTTCTTTGGTCTCCCTCTCCCTCCCCATCCATCCACATGTAAACTCATAACTTTTCTCCTTTGCAACATGTCAAAATAACTAACCAGTGGCGAGATTATAAAATCTTAAAAATTTTATGGATGTGCGTTTACATTGCTTTATGATATTAATTCCGTTTTTAATTTAATTCAATGGTTTTAGAATTTAATCTTAAACTTAAAGTGTCAACAATTCGGTCATGACATCAATCACAGCGAGCCACTGGTCGTGTCGCGATGCTCGGCGCAGATCCATCACGACGTGACCCTCCGAATATTTGCTCCAATTGATTGAATATGACGAGCTACCGATTATATCAGAGATTAGGCGGCCGAAACAACGGGCACTGGGAGTTCAGCCTTTATAACAGTGAAAGAATGAGTCTGCAGGATTAGTCTCTTAATATCGCTATGTACGAGTTACGACGATTTAACCAAAATGCTCAGAAAAAGTAAGCCTTTTTCTGAGCATTTTGGCCTTTTTCACCTTTCTTCAAACACAACGACTAAAAGAACAAAGAAGCTCAATCCATTAAATATCAAGTATGATGAAAATCATAAGGGACAGTTGGGGTCGGTACAATGAAACGAAAATGTCATTTCAATAAGTTTTTCTTATTTTATTTTACTTTTAATGTTTCTCAATTGTTTTAGTCAAGAGCAGTTATTAAACTGCGAAAGCAAGATCAAAACGGGCAATTTCCTGTACCTACTATTAAAAAAAAATAGTCTTACTGGTTTCGGAGATTAAAGGGAAAAGTTTATATATTTACGTTACATGGTGATGATGTACCATTTTGACTCAATCGGTCCAGTAGATTTGGAGAAAATTTGCTGTGACAGACGGACAGGCAGTCACACGAGTGATTCTATATAGGCTCTATTTTTTTAAATACTTGCTTTATGAATGCGTTGTGATCAAAAAACCAAAAGTTATATATTTTGTGAGTTACCTACAAGTTGCTTAGTACCTACTTATGTGGCTATAATTTAGTTCTACTTTCATCATACGCATAACTTTAGTGTTTAGTGTCGGAATGATTTACCTATTCCAGAATAGTTGGAGTAGGTACGTGGAATTCCCAAACACGACGTTTGGGAATTTTAGCAATTTAGTTTGTTTATTCCAGTTTATGTGTAATTTATTATACAACTCTCGTATGTTACTCTGGAATTATGAGCATCCTTTTTGCTTGATCGTGTGAAAGGGTCACGTTGTGGCAATATCAGGGGGTTAGCAGAGCGCGCTAACCTTGTACATTCAATTTTTTTGAACCAAATAACTGCAATTTACTTTTATATAATAGAATACCGCCAATTCTTATTTATTTGAAGCCATTATCATATTTATGTATTACTGTATGGGTGTGAGACGTGAAAAGATATCTCGTATCAATTCTAGGTCGTTATCAACAGTTGTTTTCACTATAATCGCGGTATTTACTAGCTCGAGAAAATCTCCGGTATAAATCTATAATTATACTGAATTCAAATGTTAATCTACTCGTTGCCGCAAAAATTAAGGCTCAAAAGTGACACGTTCTCTATACTGAGTTACGGTGCGTAATGTTCCACGCGCGCCTCAAGGAGATGTCAGCAAATTGTAGGGGCCCAATAGGGTCGAAGCCTACTGGGGCCACGGGTTATGAGAAATTGAACCCTGAAACGAAGACAAAGAATCAACATGAGTGGGTTTTTAGTCAGTAAAAGTCTGAAACGCCCTCCCGTCTCGCCCAAGAGCGTGATAAGTCATTGGATGATTTCCCACCTAAAGAATTCTATACTGAGTTTTGTTTTACAAATTAAAATAAACTTTTACTTCTATAATTGAATTTCGTTTAACAATAAACAGACCGCTGCATTTTCTAACAATCACTGTTCCAATTCGTAACCTCATCCTATTGTATTTGTGTTAAGTGCCAATATGGCGTCGAGATATTTGGCGCGAACGGCGGCCATGATAGGCGGCGTGCGAGCGGGTCATTTAAACTGACAGCGCAGGGACGAGGCGATTACGTCATCGTATCACCTGGGTAACGTTGTGCTTAAACGAGGTTAAGGCATTATATACAAAGATTGACTACAGAATATATCAATACATCCAACGCCCAGAAAACATTAAGATTAGTTGACTGGTCAATGTGAACCCACGCAGTAGGAGGCTTTATGTAGTTGGCATTAGCATTTTTTGCAATTCATACCATCTATAAATGTTTTTTAAAAAGTGGGACATCATCTAATGATTTCTCCAGCTCTAGGGAGTAACGGGAGGGCATATCAGACTTTTACTGACTAAAACGGACCTTGGCCCAGGTACAGTCTCGGAGCCCGACCCATAGTCTGGAGCGAGAGGGAATAAATAAGCTACGGTCGCCGTCGGCCCATGGGCCTGTACCTGAGCCTGGCGCGAGAGGCCAGCTCCGCCGATCGCCTACACGAGAACACAGCGGTGCTTCGCCCAAGCGTAGTACACACTTCCATCGATATGATCTACTGTGTTCTCCGGTCCTACCATGTGGAGATAGACCATGTACCTTATCAAAAGAAGGTAGCAATTCTGCCGAGATGCATAAATCTCGCTTGTCTGTTTAGCAAAATTTGTTTTATAACATCACGCCGTTAGCTCTGAAAGTGTACTCAGAAGTGTAAAATTCACCGTTGTATCCCTCATTTCATCAATTAGCTTAGAATTCCAATGATATTGGGGTTCATGCGTTGTTCGAAATACACGCAAGGCAAATAAGGAATAAAGTGGGTTTTAGTCAGAAAAAAAAAGTAAAATTTGTTGAATAATGAATCACGGTGTACCAAATAAACATGTTTTATTTCTTTTCTTTCTAAAAGTCTTATACGCCCTCGCGTTTTGCCCTAAAGCGCGAAAAGTCATTCGATAATTTCCCACCTAAAAAAACTTATAATGAGGTTATAAATTTAGGTAAAATTTTCTTTAGTCATAACTCCGTAAATATTACTTCGTCGAATATCGTTCAACACAAACTAAAGTTCCCAGTACATACGCCTAATCACGTTAGTTCTATTGTTTTCGGGGTCTCTCCAGTATTTTTGTCTAGTTGTGTCTATCGAAGTCCTTGGTTGTTTGGGGAAGAAGTCCCCCGAACAACCAAGGACATCCAAGAACAACTAAGTACGCGGCATTTACAATCCATTGTGTGCGTTATTTAATACAGTTGAAAAAAATCAATTTTGAAGAACGAAAAAGTACTCTGGGGATTGTAATTAACTCATTTGCGCAAGCATTTAAAAAGTGCCACAACAAAAAAAAAATTATAAATAAAAAAGACCTTTGCACTAACATAAACCAAAGTTTAAAACAAGTAAAGATTTTATTTTATTTTCCGGCGAAACTATCGTAAAAATGGTGTATTTCTCACTTTGCCAATCAATTCTTAGATACTGCATTGTCTCATGGGGTTCTGCAGCTAAAACTCACATGGTGAAAATAAAACGTGCACAGCGTGCTCTCCTCAAAGTTGCATACAGGAGACCGTTTAGGTACCGCACTAATCTACTTTACGCAGATGCAATGACCCTGAGAGTTAGGCAGCTATGCATTCTTTCAACTACGTTGCTATTTCACTAAACATCACTAAACAGCTGCAGATCTCAGCAACGCTCCAGTCGTCTGGCGAACTGGGATAAACCTCATTTTTATAAATCTTTCGGAAGAAGATCGTTTGTTTTCTTCATGGGACCTCACAAAATTTTAAAACTAAGAAAAAAACCTTGCTCTAAAGTAATCTCCCTTTGGTTACTCAACTTAGATTATAAAAAAAACAGAGGACGTCTTAAAAATAATGTCATAAAAAAAAAACAAAGTAATATCAATAAACGCCTGTGCGTTTATTGATATTACTTTGTTTTTTTTTAGTGTGATACTTACTCGTATACCTGTGTATACGAGTAAGTATCACACTAACACTTGCAACCTCTCTTACTCTTCTCACATGCACTCACACACCCTCACCTACAAGAATACACTCACTACACCTACCGCACTACACATCCCACACTACATTCACTACACCACACTCTACCCAAACTACTGAAATTTTGTTAAACATAATATAGTTTAGTTACCTAAAACTATTGTCTTTGTTACTGTACCTTCTGAATATGGTTTGAAAGAGACTGAACCCAACAACACAGGGAATCCTAGTGTGGGATCAGGGCTTCATCTACGTTTGTAAAAAAAAGAAAAAAAAATAAATGAGACACCAAATAATTTTTATTTATTTATTTATTTGTCAGATATTATCAAAATTTTCAAATTCAATTCTGATATTTAATTCTTTGCAAAAAACTTTAATCCTGAACTTTATTTAATAATATTAAATATTTTAAAATATATCCAAACGAAACAAAGAAATGAACACAATTTTTAAAGCATAAAACCTCGAAATCCTTTTTAAAATTGCAGTCGGGCGGTATGATGCATGTAATTAAAAAGTGGGGCAATGTTACATGCGGGTACCACTGATGATGGATCTCTGGCTGCAGTCATCTGAGACGAGTGGAGAGTCCTACTTAGAACGGTTATGTGGTAGTAGGGAGTGCAGGGAGGTGGGGTTTCCGTCGATGAAACCGCGAAGCTTTGATATTCGCACCGGCTGCCCGTGATAGATATGTTGATGCACGGACGGAATGTCGGAATTAAAATTTATATTTAAAAAAGCTCGTGTATTTTTTCAATGAGAAAAAAAAATCATTAGTGGTTCTCTTTTTAAAAATCGTCCAGTGATTGGTATTACGTAAAATTTACGCAACTATACTTATACGGTGGGCAATACGGCAGTATGGGGTCATTACAGGGACGGGTTATGTAGCTGAATGAAGTGATGCCTGATTGCACACTAGGTTTTGAAGAGGCCTTTGGCGATTTTTAATTAAAAGTACTGTCGAGAATCCTTGCCCAGCTTCATCATGCCCAGTAAACAGAGATACAAATGAAGTGGTAGCCATTATGCTGGGATGCATGATGTTAATTTTAATATCAATGCGTATGTTTTTCAGATTATAATTGTTTTTAATTTTTTTTTTATTTGAGTTCGGCGTATCACTTTTTTATCGTTCATTCTATCCTTTCACCCGTCATGCTTTCACTAATTTCCGTTTTTTTCATGTCACTCTTCACACAACCCATCCATCTTTTTTTTGGCCTCTCTCTCCCTTTCCACCCATCCACATGTATACTCATAACTCTTTTAGTAACATGCGTTTCATCTCTCCTCTTTACATGCCCATACCAATACAAACGATTCCCCTTCAACTTTTCAGTCACTAGCGCCACTTTCAAACTTCTTCTAATATACTCATTTCTCACTTTATCCATTCTCGTCACACCACGCATCCATCTCGACATTCTCATCTCCACTACATGCAATCTTTTTTAATCCGCCTTTTTCGCAGCCTAATATTCTGATCCATACAGTATAACAGGTCTTATCATGGACTTCTAGATTTTAGCATTCAACTTGCCCCCCCCCCCCCCCATCCGTAGGTCACAAGTTGTTTCAGTGACATGTCACCATTTCATCCATCCTGAATGGATGCGATGTGTTACGTCTCGGTCTACCTCGACATGTCCTTGCAGATAGGTATGGGCTTTCCAGTGAGAGCCAAGGCCACAGAATCGGAAAGACCGACGAAATCGCAGAAAGTATTCGGTTTTCGTTCTGCTCAATTTTAAGCCAACACTCTCCAGTATGTAAGTACGTACCACCACACCTCCGATTTACTCTGGACCTCTAGGCCACTCTCGGTAAACAGCACAATGGCAAACAGTATACACCAGGGAGCCTCTTCCTGGATGTCCAACATCAGAGCGTCCGTATCATAAGGAGGTAAGGGCTTTTTTTTTTTTTTTTCGGGTGGGAAAATCATCTCATGACATCCCCCGCTCTTGGGCGGAGCGCGAGATAGTGTCAGACTTTTACTGACTAAAAACCCACTCCTGTTCCTTCTTTGCCATTTGTTTTCCAGGGCCCCGGGGATCTCTTTCGCATCACCCATGGCCCCAGTAGGCTTCGACCCTGTTGGGCCCCTACGGTTGCTGACATCTTCTTGAGGCGCGCGTGGAACACTACGCGCCGTCGACGACTTGGGCTCGGTCCGGACGGTTACCAGACGATCGGACGGCGAGCCACCCATTGCTCGCCGTCCGCAAGCCCGCGCCTACGGTGGCTGGAAATCGGGATCGGAATCCCGGCGGCGGTTGGGGCGTAAGGACCGTTGCCGTTGCCTCACGCGATCGGCCGCCTCCTTTGCTAGCATTACTGCTTCGCAGAAGGAGGCGACCGCCTGCCACTCCTCCTCGCTCCAGACCATGGCCTGTACCAAGGCCCGGCGCGAGAGATCGCTGCCGCCGATCGCCCTCACGAGGACACGACGGTGCTCTGCCAAGCGGGGCACACCTCTACCGTGTGCTCCACAAGGAGGTAAGGGCTGAGAGCCGACCCTTGATATAAGCCGACAGCCACATTGAAACTGCCAGTTTTGGTCACAGTAAACCGGACTGGGGTACTGCATTGACTGTACATCGCTCAGATTACCTGCACATACTTTCCAGGCACATTATTCCCATCAAGGGCCCACCACAGACCTTATGAGGTATCCGTCCTTAAGCCTTTTTGAGGAACGAATAAAATGTGCAAGTTTTTATACGCACCTCTGTATTTCTCGCATAGTTAGCGTATAGCAAAAATGGCATCCGCTGTATCCCAACCAGGCATAAAACCGAATTGGTTCTGTAAAATTACACTCTCTTGTCACAGCTTCCTTTCAATAACTTTCTCCCAGATTTTCATAATATGTGACATTAGCTTTATTCTTCTATAATTGCTGCATTCAAGCACATCACCTTTGTTTTTAAAGATTGGTACCAGGGAACTGTTGCACCAATTATCAGGTATGGCGTCTTTCTGCAACAACTTATTGAAAAACAAAGCTAACTACGTCCATTCATCCACTCGCAGCAACTTCAACACTTCAACTGGTATTCCGTCTGGACCAATTGCCTTACCATTCTTCATTCCATTTGACACATTGATTTCATCCATACCAATCATTCTCAATAAACCCATATTCACTGGTTTATTCTCTAAAATCCCATTCCAGTTGTTTTTCTCATTCATCAATCTTTCAAAATAGTCCATCCACCTCTCCTTGATTTTTTCATCATCTGATAGAATAATTCCAGTTTCACCCCTAAGACATCTTATCTGACAAAGATCTCTCGCATTTCTCTCTCTTGCTCTAGCAAGCCGGTATAGATATTTTTGGCCTGCCGACTGTCTATTGTGTCGTATAGTTTGTCATGCAATTTTGTTTTCGCTATTGCCACGGCTTTCTTGGCTTTTTTCTTTAAAGCATCATAGGTATTCACTTTTTTTACCAATTTTAGAGCCGCATGCTACCCCTGCGCGTCGCCTGTGGGGTACGCTCTAACCATATAGCGCATTCCATTTATACCCAACATAGCATAGCATAGCATAGGCGGCCTTATAATTTTCTCATTGTTGGGAGTCAGGCCTCCTCTCTAGGAGAGGGAATGGGCCGGAAAAAATGGAAATACCCAACATATTGCTAAAGATATGGCTACTGTTTTATAGTCAGCTGCCTGCTGACACTAACCTTCCTGGAATGCTGTTGCTCGTGGTTTACCCGCCACCACGCTGTGACCTGATGCGCTTAAAAGTACGCACAGTCTCAAAATATTCCTTAGTCGGCTCTTACGACACCCACAAGAAGAAATGGGCTGGTGCTATTCTTTACGTCCGACACCAGGCGGTGATCAGAATATCTTTGATTTGTTAATTAATAAACTGTCGTACATGTCCTTATTGTAAACAATGTTTTAGGTACAGTAACTGCGGACTGTCTTAGGGTGTCTAACAATATTTTGGGAAGCGAAACCTGCAGGCGTTCAGGCGTTACGATTCGTGGATTAGATCATTTTGAACATTAGGTGGTGGAACTTGCTCAAATGTGTATAAGAATAACTAGTAGAGTCTTTATGTTGCTGTAACATTTACTGGAAATTAAATAGTGAATGTATGTATACTGCCAAAGATATATGTTTTCAATATGAGGAGTAAGAATTAATTAGCGACGTCTATAAAAGTACATTACTGTATCCATCTATTTATTTACTGGAAAAAGAACACTCGGTGGTCACTAATTCACTTACAAAGTATATAGTTGTCTTGTTCTTGACTTTACTACATAGGTCTTTATAACAAATAAAATATTTGCTACTAAGGCTAATATTTTAGTAGTAGTGTTTTAGTAGTGGAGAATCAATATGGCGGTGTAACATGTCGCAGATAAAACAAAAGTCAGAAGCTACATATGACAAAGTATTCCTGTGCGACTTGTTCAGTTGTACCCATATATTTAATTTCACTCGTAAGCTGTCTTAATCCTCGCAGTAACTCCATTATTTTCGACTTCAAACAAAACGACGCATCTCCTGGCTTTGAGTAACAGGCGTACGTAACACCCTTGATTCAACAAACGCTTTTAACTTAAATACGACCATCTCGCAAAACGGCAGAATATTGAGAAGATCCATTCCTAACAGAACAGGACTTTGACAAAGTAACATTCAGTCAGCTATTCATAGCGGTTGTCCAATAGCATAAACGTTTGGGTTAGACAATGTATAACCGAAATGTCAAATGATCAATCCCAAACGTTCAAGAGTTTGGAAAATCATTGTAGCTTACAGAATATCACTTCTCCTAGTCCAGATGAGTTTCAAGCCCAGCCGGATGCATTCCGCTGCATCTATTTTACATTTTCCCTTGGCCATGCGTGGTATTTTTAACTGGACACCAATATCATAGTTCTGTAGAGGATGTGCATGATTTCATTGAGTTCGACCTTTTGGAGAGTTTGAGCTCTATCCAAACAAGATACAAATATTTGTAGGGGCACAGAATATTTGTCCTGATTGTGGATGTTTGCGCTGGTGTGTTTTTAGTTCCTTTTGGCACTTGTGACGAAAATAGAAAACTGTATTGTGCGAACGTATTTATTTAGGCTGCCTCGTTGGTCTTGTGGTCGCAAGCCCCACTGAGCGATCCTCATGAGTTCCATCCCATGGTCGAACACAGTCCAGGGTCAGTTGGTTATGCTTAAGCGTTGTGAACTGATCTTAATGTGGAGGCAGGGTAGACCAGTGGTAATGGACCCCAACTTAAGAGATGTCGATTGCAGGTTTAAACCTAGCCAGGCGCATGACTTTATGCAATTTATTTCATCACAACTGCTCTCAAAATGGTGAAAGAAAACATCGTGAGGAAACCGGCTTATCCTAGAACCAGGAATCCGAAGACGTGTGACATCCACCAACCTGCACTGGGCCCGTAGTAGATTACGTCCCAATTATTCCCTTTCCTAGGAAAGGGCCCTGAGTCTTAGCAGTAGGAACATTACAAGCTGATTATGATCTTAACGTAACTCGTGAAATATGGGTTATACCTACGAGACATTTTTTTTAGGTTCTTTGAGGATTATATTCCCCAAAAACCCTAAAAAATTGTCTTTGGCATGATATTATTTTTTTACTATATCTGATAACTTGCGTCGTATTGTTTCATGGTCCTTCTGCACAGGTCTCCGTACCAAGTGCATGTAGAGCATTCCGTTCACCGGAGAACAATCCCAGCGCCTCCGAGGCGGATATAAGCCTTTAATATTAAAACCAATCTCTCGCGCGACACGTTCAAACTACACGATTGTGACATGGGTCTACAAGTTATTCCTAGAAACTATAAACTGTTAGCGGTTGGACTCGAAACCGTTGAATTCAAAGATTTACTTTAAATAAAAGGTGTTTGTATGTAAAGTTTCTTACAGTATATCCGTTAGGCGACAAAATTGTGATGGTTAATTGACATCAAACTTTGTATAAACTCTCCAACCAGGATCTCATAAGTACTATAGATGTACCTATATGCTCGCTGACCAACCATTTTTTATTGGTATTATTATGAATCAAACACTTTTCTGTGTTAGAATTCTAGATAAAAGAGAAACCGTTGGCTGACAGTTGCTTTATTAAGATGAAAATATAGACTTTTATATTGATAAATGCTACTATAGTATCAGTCTTCGTCACATCAAGAGCCCGAAGAATTTGAAGTACCTAACCAAGATGTCTACTCACGCCTAAAAAAATTATCTGAAAGACTAATCCTCGTACTAGCTGCTTAGCCTCTACAACTTGAACCACATCCACATCCGGTAAAATCAAACTGGAAACGATCGTACGCTCCTGTAACCACCTCTCAGTGCCCGCTCCCGCTATCTCCTACGCCCGAGGCCACTCCCACACTATCACGCACACGACATGAGTCTCGCGCCGCCGACACCCACTTTATATACTAATGCACATGCAGATCGTCCGTGGCTTGTAATGCCAATATTTATTACCACAGCATCTTTTATTCAGGTGTCCGTGATTCTGCCCTCATGCGCTTGGAGTTATGAATCATAGCAAATGTCGATTTGCTCCGTGACTTTTGAATAGATGTTATAAGACATCATGTCCTCATGTACTTATAATGTAATGTCTTTTTCTTTAGTATTAATAGAAGTGATAAAGGATCATAATATGAATATCGGCATCGCATTACCAGTACCAAAGTACTTGTTTTACTTAAGAGTCGTTCATACAACTACTGTTGGTTTCCGTAATTGATTGATTTGTATGGTAGCTTCTACTTATTTCTGAGATAATGAATTTATAACTCACTGGAGCACAAAGTAGTAATAGTAAGCTGCATTGAAAAATGACGAAAATAAAGTTGAGTGATTAATTCAGTTCGTTGAGCACTCAAAACAATGGTCCTTTAAAAAAAAAACTAAACTAAATAATTTCACTTTACGAAAGTACTTTTATCTTAAAGTATGTAACTTTTAATCATATCGTTGTTCACAAGTGTCAGTGAGAGCGCAGTTGAAGCAGCACTCACACTTTAACATCTAATGTAATGTAAATGGGATGACCAGATCATTGTGTCGCGATTACAAAGGTTATGTTAATCGCCTCGTTGACAATATTCCAGCTAACACCGCCTCCATTACTAACTGAATTATCAACAAAAACAATTCCAAGTTATTACAATATGAATACGCTGTTTTAATGACTGCAATAACACCCCAACACTGCAAATCGAACCGTATCACAATCCTTTTAAAGCTGTTATTTCTTTGTCGATGACACAGCAAACTCTTTTCCTGCCTTCGCATTCGTTTTTATTGCTTTACATTAAGGTTGATTACCGCTTGTGGCAGTTTTGCGGAAGTTTGTTTAGTAAAGCGTGTCGTAGTATAAATCAGGATTGATGAATGAATTTGTTGGATGCAACGATAATGTGATGTTATGTGTTTATGACCGAAAGAATTTCGGCTTTTGTGATACGCTGCCTCATCTTTGTCTTCGTAAGTGATAAATAGCAGCCATGTCGTTTATTACACTTTTGATTTTTTAGTTTACATATCTAAAGGCTCAATTGTTGCTTGATCTTATCTTTCATCTGTTTTACGTCACAGATTCAAAGATTAAACAGATGTTAAAATGACATGTTATAATTATAGCCTTATCTATTCCAACCACAAATCTTCTTTTCTATAACAGCTCTGGTAGGTAAGTATAATGTAATTTCGTGAGCCCGCTTTACAACGTCAACGCCCTCAAGTGTTTGCTTAACAAAATGTAAGCTCGGCACTTAATTGCCGTCCCACGATGAACTAATCAATTAAGCTCAAAATACCTCTCGAGCCTCTCGACCAGCCGCTGCTGCCCACACTCTGAACCTTCATCCCATTTAGTGATTGTGTGGGGAATGAAGACTAGTAACTAGCTCCCTCGGACTGAAGCACCAAATGGTGGCCTATCGTATAGAGGCTGTAGCCTGCTTTGTATATAAAAGGTTATCATAACATATAAAACTTTTCATATAAGTATGTTAGAAGGTCAGTTTTGTTATTACATTGGTTTCCATGACTAAAATTGTTACATTTGAATGTTGAAAAGTAATTTTAACCTCTTTAATTTCCTATTACACTAATATAATAAAGGTGAAAATTAATATGTTTGTTAATAAAATGTATGTCTTAGATAATAAAATATTATATTCTATTCTAATAGACGGCTGAACAGATTTGGATGGCACTACAGGTAAAGCGTGTCCTGAAATATATCATGGATGCACCCATGTGTGAATCAGACTTAAAAAGGAGCAATTATGATATGTTATAATTTATCAGTCTTTTGATGTTCCCACTGCTGGGACTCAGGCCTCTAGGAGAAGAAATGGACCGTAATCCACACGTGAGTCTAGTGCGGGTTACTTATCGTCGTACTTTGAGTTCTTGAATAAGCTTGTTTCTTCACAATGTTTTACGTCACCGTTTCGAGAGCAGTAATGATGAAATAAATTACACTTAACGCACTTGGCTGGGTTTGAACCCACAAACTACGACTCAAAGTGGTAGCCGTTACGACGGGGCTTTATATAAACCTTAGGTATTTAAGTAATTATTTTTATTGACGACTGCGCATTCTATTATTTATTTGATTTCGTTCAACCAACTTAATTTTTCCGAGTAATATATTATAGAGGAAAGTAGAAGGGTTTTGAAATAAACCTGTAAGTAAATGATTTATTTTGTGTCCACTTACCAGCCACGACGATCAGAAGTAACGCAGGGAGTTGGTTGGACCACATGTTGGTGCACGTTGGGCCAACCTACCTGCCAACAAATTAGAGAACAACTTAGTTTAACTAAATACGTGGGGCATACTGAAAGTTCCTGGTTCTGGCCACTTACAATAAAATAATGAAAAAACAATTATAGAATTCGAAAAATTCGAAATGCGAGCATGCTACTTTTACATTTTTGATTCCGCAACCCCGCGCCTGTGGTGACCGGAAATCGGAATCGGAATCCCGGCGGCGGTTGGGGCGTGAGGACCTTTGCTTCACGCGATCGGCCGCCTCCTTTGCTAGCATTACTGCTTCGCAGAAGAAGGCGACCGCCTGCTACTCCTCCTCTTTCCGGACCATGGCCTGTACCAAAGCCCGACGCAAGAGATCTTTGCCGCCGATCACCTACACGAGGACACGGCGGTGCTCTGCCTAGGCGGGGCACACCTGTACGCTTCACCGTGTCCTCCGGGCGGTCCACACAATGTTGGCACCCGGGCGTTTCTTCCGCACGAATCCGGTGCAGGAACCTCCCGAACTTACCATGTCCGGTGAGGACCTGCGTCATGTGGAAGGTAATGACGCCGTGAGGTTGACAAAACCTGGGTGGCTGCTTTGAACACGAAATAAAAAGCATATTTGATGTATGGATTTTAAGAGACTTTGACCCCTGAGTTTGTTTCGGTGTTTCTTCTCAGGGTAGTTAGTTAAGAAACACCGGCCTCGTCTAGATTAAACTGACAAAAAAAATTGACGTATAAAAGTGTTTTTTAAAACCTATTTGCAAAATAAATATCATTTATCATTTATCATTTATTAATCATTAGAGGCACACGTTTTACGAGCCCTGAATCGGCTGTGAATGCGTCCCATAAAGCTATTGAAAAAGTCCCTAAAGAAGCTGGTCCAACTGCTTTGTACAGTGATTTCAGCGATTGCAAAAATTGCAAGGAAATATACTTTGAAAAACAATAAATGTATCGTAAGTCTTATTTATTTATCAGAATCCAGGAACTTTCAGTATGCCCAAGTAATTGCAGTAATACAACATGGTCGATGATTCCAGCAGGCAAGTAATTATAGTTAGGGGTGAAACTTGTGCACGGTGCTATACATCGAGTCATATTTTCATCCTGGTTTCCTAGTTTCTAAGTTAGTATGGTTTGTATACTTAGCTGTGACATAATTCCAATACCTAATCCATTTATTAATCAATGTTTAGTTTGTATATCGAGGATTAGTATATAAATAACATCAGTGGAATCTTCTCCAGATATAATATACAGTACCAAAATTGTTCGACTTTCAATGTTATTAACTTGGTAATACTTTGTGATCCAGTATATTTATAGTTAAGCCGCTATACATACTGTAGCTTATTAGATAATTCGGCAACTGAGATAGGATTCAAAAAATAAGTAGTAAGTAATCAATTATTACGTAAATAGATATAAAGTAACGTTTGGGAGCAGTTCATTTACATTATTGCTGCTGTAGATACATTGTGGATATTTATGACCTAGTAGGTTATTCTGTGCCTTATTTGTATTACAGCATAGCATAGCATAATTAGCCTTATAATGTTCCCACTGCTGGGACTCAGGCCTCCTCGCTAGAAGAAGGTACGGCCACAATCCACCAAGCAAGCTCAGTGTTGGTTGGTGAATGTCACATGTCTTCGAATTTTTGGTTTCAGGACAACCCGATTTCCTAACGATGTTTTGAGAGCAGTGGTGATGAAATAAATTAAACAAAGTAAAACGCCTGCCTGGTTTAAATGATAAGTCAAAAGTTGGAAATCTTGTTTTGCATTTGCGTCATTCAATATTTCAGCCAAACTACTTGACCACCCTCTAAAAAACGTGAGACCTATAATATTTTTTAATTTCCAAGGAGTGTTTGAAAATAAACCTCTTATAATGAGAAGTTAAACATCTCCAAGACAAAGCGAATCTAATCAACTTCAATTAATGTCTCGTTAAGTTCAAACTGACACGAGTTCATAGTCGAGACTTGAATAGCGTTTAATATGTCACACGTCATGTTACGTGTTACACGTTACGTGTTACATCGTTACGTGACACGATACAGGAATTGTTTCTGTTCCATCGTTTTGTAGAACTCTTTGATTGATATGTGTATAGTTTCGGCGTCCGAAAACCTAGCGCGTGAAATTGCTACAGTTTGTTAGGTAACTGTGTCGATCTGAAACTCAATATTTCATGGTAACAAAAAAAGTTTTACACAGACTTTGTCATTTATTACTTGGACTTGTAAGTTTCGTTTGTTATTCTTATTTGTAATTTTTGCCGGTGTGAGTTAAGGTCCTTGAAATTAGAAACTTGCCCATAAGTCGAAACAATTATTTGTACCTACTTGTGCCTATAATTTTTGTACAGCTAAGGAGTGGAATTCCCTGCCGAAGTCTGTGTTCCCTGATAGCTACAACCTAGGAGTTTTTAAGTCAAGAGTGAATAGGTTAGTTCTAGGCAAGCGTTCTACATCGTCGGCCACATCATCGCTTATCATCAGGTGAGATAGTGGTCAAACGCGAGCGTATCAATAATAAAAAAATAAATAAAATTACCAATTTCGTCGATAAACCGAAAAAGTAACTGCATTCATAATTATGATTGATTTGCCAACGACAAAACTGAATCAAACTTGACAAAGGCCTGCAATCTGTACCTACTTTTTGTGCAAATAAAGATCTATTATATTCAAAGGCTAGCTATTACAAAGTAATTCTGACTTATGCTATCGACGTAGTCATCTGATATTTCAGCACTATTGTCTTATATAGTGATAGCAATCATCAAATTCATTATCATTCAAAGTTGTCGGTACTAACGGAGACATTTAAAGCTTTCATAAAACTGTAGCTCCGTGGTTTAAAGAGTCGCTAACAACAAAGCGCGGCAACTGATCGCACTAACAAACTAACATCGCTTTTATTTATATTATTATTTCACGCCGTTCCTTTGTCTCGCCGGCGCCACGGAAGTGGACACGCTCACTCTTTGCTACTTAAATACTTATATAGCACTTTGTACACCAAGCCTTTATACTTCATTTTCGGTTTTTAATTGTAGATAGTATTTTTTGTTTTATTTCTCCTGGAAGTCGTAAAAGTAATGTACGTTTTGTTTTATGTAGTTGTTTGCTTTAAAACGCAGGATGTAACTAAAAGGGCCAAGGTTACACAAGGAATGAACTGCCATTTATAAAAAGCTGAAGCAAAGAAGTGTAGTAGTAAGTAGGTAAAGGAAGTTTTAAATTCCAGTCACTACTTTGTTGTTACAGCCACTGCTTCTCAATAATTCATGTCACATTCATCTTCATAATGTGTTTGTAGTGTTCTCCAATAAACAGAAATTCTTACACTATCTTTTTTTTTATTTTGTACTAAATTATGAGAATAGCAGAGTGGTCAGATGTCAGCAGAAACATGACAATACACTTACAGCTATAATTGTTATTATTGACGCCGCTAACTCAATGTTCAAGTTCCTTGGACTAACATCCCGAAGCACTCAGTCATAATAAACTATGCAACACAAAAGTTCACCCGCGAAATACTTTCCGATGTCGTAGCTCGCGGCTCGTAGCTCGTAGCGCTACGGCGTAGGTCCGCGCGCCTGCACACCCCGCGACCGAGTGGCGGGAGATGCTCAGCAGCCACACAGACTACAACGTTCACACCACAGATGTTCCAATAAACCAGTACGCCAATTGATTCTCTGTTGCTCAATGTTCGCTAAATTTTTACCGCACTCGTGTAGGTAAGCGCCTCATTTCGTATTCGCTTGTTTCGGACATAATTGAATATGAGACCGTGTTTTGCACAGATTACCGTGGCTTTGTTTCATTCCTATTGTGCGAATTTCGATTAATAATTAAATTAGGCAGAGGGTTGTAGGTGCTTATAAATGTTTGAAATTAGTTTTCGGACGTTTCAGGAATATCGTCGCTGAAGACTTTTGATTTGCTGTTTTAGGAATTATAAAACATAGTAGATTGAGTTAAGGGCAGTAATAAAACTGCTCGAATAAAACTACGTATATAATGAGAAGGATAGTATTTTATTAGTGATCAAAGAATGTTCGCAAGTAGAACTTCATGGCTTTCATGCAAGGGTTTTGCACTATTTGTTAATTCTCAGTAATTGGAAACACTAAGTAAGTACAATTAGTTGCAACTCACTGCCAGGTGATAATATTATAGATTTGGGACAAACTCCGGATAGTTGTTTAAACTAATTCATAAGACTACAGAGGGTACCAGTAACACCATAGTTATACCAACCATCAACAAGGTAACTAACTCTCAAAAAATTAAACTGCAAAAAGGTCTCAGCAGCATGCATTGAAATAGTTTTATTCAAGGTATCTCTTCAAAACTATTAGAAATTGAAATGTTTCGATAAAAAACAATGTTTGATGTTGTATGTTTTAGTGAACATTGGTTGTAGAATTACCAGGGACTACTCAGTTATGAAAATTATACTGTGGGTAGTTGTTTTAACCAGTTACAACTTGTTTGACATTATGAGCATGGCAGTTGATAAGTTTGTTATCACTCAAGTGTATCGCTGATAGTAGCACGTGTTATTAGGTCATTCAGTTCCCTTCAAAATGGTTGAGCTGAGTCAGGCTGATGCACGCATCATGCTCGTGAACGGGTGCCGTCAGTTGAGACTGGTCATCTCTTAGTTACCAGTGGCTTAATTCAATTTCTATTTTTAATTAGTTTTTTATTATTTCCTTTATTCTTTGTAAACACATATAAATTACATTTTAAAATATTTTTTTTTAACAAAATCATACAAAAAAAACAAAACAAAAAAACACATATTAAAATCTATTAGGTTTTAATGATCTACATTTGAGCTTGGATACATTTGTATCATCGCTGCGAACAAACAATAGCGCAACATCATTTAAAACTCAATTGAAACCTCTCAAAGTACAACGACGTCACTTTCAAATAAATAAACACGCAAATCCATGGAGTCGTTGGCATGGGCGTCGATAACTTATAATCTGATAGAATCATAATCGTCGCTAACTGGATCAAACTGAAAGTAGAATTCGGGAGCTTTGCAGAGGAATGCGATGAAACTTTCACGAGTGTTCATTCACTGGCAATCGTCCGCGAATTTGAAACTGTATTTTAAATTGTACGAGTATGATGTGATTTGAATTTGTATTCAACATATACATATAGGGCAGATAAAGGTATTTTATTTGAAGGTGTTAAAGTGTCTGTTCGATTAAATATTGAAACTAGACACTGAATCTAATAATGTCAAGGCACAATGTGATACGTACTTATAGGGTACTGTGTCGTCTAGACGTGAATAAAGCTAGTGGACCAGATGGTATACCAGCAATAGTTCTTAAGGCATGTGCACCCGAGTTGTCTCCTGTATTGACACTCTTGTATCGCCTCTCATTTAGGACTGGTATAGTGCCCAAGTCCTGGAAGCTTGCCAACGTGCAACCCGTGCCCAAAAAGGGCACTCGTGCTGATCCCGCCAACTATCAGCCGATTTCAAAAACCTCCATACTCTGCAAGATTATGGAGCGTGTATTGAACTCGCGCCTCATGGCATACCTGGAAGGTAACGATCTCCTCAGTGGCCAACAGTACGGGTTTCACCACAATCGGTCTACTGGGGACCTACTAGTGTATACCACGAGAAGAATGGAGAAGCAATTGCTGTCTCCTTAGACGTTTCGAAGGCCTTCGACAGGGTATGGCACGCCAGTCTTTTGAGTAAGCTTCCCCTGGTCTGATTAACTGGGTAAAAGACTTCCTGAGTGAACGGTCTCTCCAAGTTGTTGTCGATGGATGCTCATCAGAGCCCATGACCACTAATGCTGGAGTTCCTCAGGGGTCAGTTCTCTCTGCAACTCTTTTCCTGCTGCATATTAATGATCTGCTGATACCAGGTATCTATGGAAAGCAGATGATAGCACAGTTGTAGAGAGACACCTTCCGGGTGCTCGGGCTAGTAAGGAACTAATCCGGTCCGAACGAGAGGCTATGGTAGAGCTACGAATGTTTCTCTTCAGGCAGTCTCCAAGTGGGGTGAAACCGATCTGGTAGAATTCAACGCCACCAAAACACAAGCGTGTCTGTTCACCGCCAAAAGGAGCCCATTCACATTGGCTCCTGCTTTTCGGAATATATCCCTGGAGTGCACCGACCGCCTTCAGCTCTTGGGAGTCGAAATTTCTTCTGACCTCAATTTCGGGCGGTTCATTGAGTCCAAAGCCAAGGTAGCTGCTAGAAAACTAGGCGTTCTTGTAAAGGTCCGGCGGTAATTTACACAGGGACAGCTTCTAATGTTATACAAAGCACAGGTCCGATCGTGTGTGGAGTACTGCAGTCACATTTGGGCTGGTGCTGCAAAATGCCATCTAGCAGCTTTGGACTCAGTAGAAAAGCGTGCGAAGAGGCAGATTTGGTTAAACCCAATCTACAACGCCTCGAGCACAGGCGCAGGGTAGCCAGCTTATCGATATTGTACAGGTTGCCTGCTGCGGTCTTCCCGTCCAACTATAATTTAGGTGCCTTCAAGGCTAGATAGAATAGGCTCTTAATAAACTAGTGCGCCTCACCATCAATGGTTGCATCACTGCTTACCATCAGGTGGGATCGCAGTCAAGCACTGGTTTTAAATATCAAATAAAAAAAAAACAAGGGTGTCTTAAAATTTGCCGCAAAGTGCCGTACGGTGCCGCTAGGTTCGAGAATGATAATGTCGATGAACGGATGCGCGGCTGCAGCACGAGTGTAGCGCTGCAGTTTTTTATTTATATGGAATAACAAAGCAGCGCTGCCGCCGCGCGGCCCTTTGCTGCAAATTTGAAGGCGCCTATAAGGTTCGAGATAAGTTGTCATATGAATTAAATTATTCATTTAATTAAAAACTAAACATAAATCAAAAAGTGTTGAACGTATTTTATATAATATGTTTTGAGGGTATATTAGAAATATACTTATAAGTTTTTTAAGGTGGGAAGGCATCTACTGTCATGTATTAGATTGGATGATTTCTCACAAAAAACGAACTATCGTACCTATTTGATGTCAAAAAATACATCAGCTTTCTATCAAATCAGAGCGCAACCCAACTCTCACGTGTAAATGTAATTTAAAGTCATTTTACAAACACAATAAAACTTTTTTATTCCATTTGTTACATAAAGTTTTAGATAACAATAAAATGATAGTCGTCGATCGCAGCGACATCTGACTAACACTCGTGAAAGCTCGCAGTTACTCGCGGGGACCACCGAGTATGCACGTAAATACGTGCCCATCACAGAGTTACACTAAAATTCCAGCAGACTGAACAAAATGTTTCTGAAACTTTCACGATCTTTTAACAGTGTATAGGTATTACTCAAAAATTGGTCCAATTTGTATTGTAAATATTAATTTTACATGAACAGTAAGCTTTGTCAAGCCCCGGACGATTGTAATCCTCTTATAGGCTTATAAAGGTTCATTTAATATCTTATTACTATAGGTATATTTTGTAGTCTTCTTTTGTGAATACTTTCTATTTACATCGCTGGTTTTAATTTTTCTTAACGTCAAAATTTTAATCAGACCTAAGTAATTACCTGAGCATACGTTTTCTATCATGAAATGTTTTACATATGTGAGGTATAAACTACAAACTCAGCTTACTACCAGCCTCTCAGAAGCTCGAACACAGAATCCAGCAAACTCTGAGCAAGCTTAAGTCGCAGCGTCTACCGGATGACTAGCGAGACTCCGAGCATACCCAAAGAAATCAATAGAAACCGAAGACCCATTCCGTTTTATATGCGAGTTACTGACTCACAAAACCAACATCAAAAGATAGAAATTGGACAAAACACACGTAATTTACAACTGCGAGAGGTTCAATATTTTCTTGTATAACTACCCGCACTGTTGATTTGATTCATATCACCTTTAATGGAATGTAACTTTTGATTTTGACTCTGGACTGCACATATACGTTCAAGTTTAATGATCGAGTGAATCTTCTGGATTTCTTTGTGCGGTGGATTTTATCAGTGTCTGACAGTGGCTGCCAGCCGCAGATACCGCGCTAACCGAGCGGATTCAAAGATATTTTGAACTTTCAACACTTATTTTATACACTGAAGGATTCGCGCGCTCATTCTAACTGACGACCCCGTGAAGTGATTAAGTACATCCAATATAAACCGTTTTATTAAAGTTGCGGAATGAGAAGTGCTTTGAGTTTTTAAGTTGCAGTGTAAAAAGAGAGTACAGTACAACTATTTTAATAACAGAACAGGCGTATTAACTCTTTAACAACTCAAAGAGTAAATATCAGTTCCGTGAATAATCGTAGTGCTCAAACTTAAAAAATAAAATCTTATCGATACTTTAATAAAAAACGTAATATTGACATAAATCTAAAAACCAATAGACTTCTGAAAACCTTAATTAATGAAAATGCTTGATTTGACATAACCAGACGTTTTGATAACGTGTACCGTTTACATCTCGTAACTCGATCGACGCCAGCTCGCTCGGCTGAATGGCGGCGCGTGGCGGCATTCGGCGGCTTAGCGCGAATTATGTTCAATTTAAAGTTTCACACGATTCAGCCCCCCCCCCTCTCCCTACCTCATACCTCCCGTATTACCCGGGTTTCAGAAATAATGCAGCTAATCGTATTTTTGTAATAAATCTTGTAATTCAAGTAACTACGATGTTCATTCCCTATCGTATGCATTTGCACGACTGTAGTTTTGGGTGTTTATTTATTTATTACAGTGGCTATGTAATGTGATCACTTAAGTACACGCATCGTATAAGTTTGGCGACCTTGTCATATGCCAGTATGTTTTTATGTGCCGCCAATTGGTACCTTCCAGTGTTTTTCTTTATAATTAAGGATTATTACACAACACAACTAATTCAGATGTCATTACTGGAAACTCTTTGATATTGAAATCGTGAGTTGGAGTCCAAAGCAACTCAGTGTAAAATATGTGTATTTCCCGCTTAAAGCGAATCACATCACGCTGCGTCGGTAAATTCGTAAATAAAATGGCGTGAGCTTAAAGCCTAAGCCGCAATCGGGAAAGTGCCTACATTCAAATTTACTTATACGTGGGCACTTCACGTAAGGCTGCGCGCACACTTTAGACCACATCAAGGAAATACGGGATAGTGAAGCATTTCTTAAACGCTGTCTGGGATATCTGTTTCTTATCTATCCTGTTTGAACAATTCCAGGGACACTATTGCAGTTTACTTGCAGTAGCAGTCGCACTATAAGCTTATGTTATAAACGATATTGGCTGTCATGAATCACAAATCCAGGAGCGATTGGTCTATTCGGCTTTAGCTACAACTATGAAGAAAAGAGAACACTTTTTATATATTAGACTTAGTTATGTAGGTTTATATTTCAAAGGTTTGCTGGGAGAAAATTCATTGCTGAGTTAAGCTCGCCTTTGTACATGAACTATCTGTATCTCCATATACTATGTTATGTTTTTGTATACAATAAAGAATTAAAGAATTCGGTCTTCTTAAGCGCTAGACCCACATATATTATGAAGGTCATAACATCCTCACGCCTACTCCCTTCTCCACTAGCACACAAGGTGAGCCGTATTTGTCTAATGTTATTGTGAGTCGCGTATTGTTGGAGCAAACACAGCGTCGCGTCGCGCTGAGTGAATGCTGAATATTCATGTTTTGTGGCTGCGGCGTTAGGTGGCGTGCTTGTGGAAGCGGGGCTAATTAAATAGAGGAACAGTGGCTTCTTAGCCTTGAAGTTATGGTGAGGTGTACTCAATAGAATTATAAGTTGAAAAAAGTGCCTGTACGATTGCCAAATCTCATTTTTTTGATAACAGGTTATTTATCTGGTGCATTGTATTGTTGTATTGTTGTATCAGTGATGAAATGATTTTAATTCCTACGCTTAAGTATTTATAACAAATCAATTTGATAAGATACTCTTTTTACCAGTAATAACTGTTGAAAACTCAAATGTAAATCATTCACAACAAAAATAATGTGATCAGCCAGAATAATCCACTATCATAGTTCGCTATCACTGCCGCTGCACTCACTTCGGTAGGAGTTTGAATAATAGAGCGAGCGGTTGTAATCCGCGTCGATTCGTGTCACGGGATTCAATCTAACCGATATTCGATACGAGTGATCTGATCCACAGTGATTGGACCACTGCGGACCACCGGACAACCGTGCTAATCACTATTGTACCGATCAAACGGACACAACTCATGATAATACATAGAAACAAATTGAAGTGGTCAGAACAGCGACCGCAGCCACGATGTATCGCTAACCAGAGTTAATGAAAGTAAAAAAAATTGTGTTAACTATTTTCGGAAATAACTGATACCACTGCTAAAATAACAATATAATAGTTCTAGCTAAATACACATTAATTACTCAATAATACCAAGTAACTAAATTGTGATTATGTAGCGTAATAATTAGTCTTCATAATCACGGTTCAGTTCAACATAATTGTTCAATTTATTCATGCGTCTCATTTCATGGAAAGTGCAATACCGACACTGCACATTTCCTATGAATAAAACAAAATTAAATTACAAGCATATTATTTTCGTTTGTAAATCTGTTTAAATGAGAAATTCCACAAAAGGGAATTTTTCAGTTGATCGAATTGCAAATTTAATTTATGTGCTATGGTTAATAATACTTTTGGTATATAAATCAGAGTTCCCAATAACCAGTTGTTTGAACCCCAGTACCCGGCACTCGCTCACTTGGCATCACGCAGCCGGCGACTCTGCTTATTGTTTATAACTAGCACATTTAACCATCATTGTGATTGGGAAGCGGTTAGGGCTGGTGTGCACGGGGACAAATACTTATGGAATATTTAAAGTAGGTACACAATCAAACATCAATATGACGTTTTAATATCCAAACCTAATACTGTATCTATAGTTCATAGTACAATTTCTGGTAGGTGCACTGGTTTTCCTGAATAGGCTAATATCTATGGAAGAATTCAACGAACTTGGCACACAACTTGAATAGATATCACTATGCGGCAGCGTTTTCCACTCAAAACATACAAAAATGCGTTCAAATATCATCTGAAGAAGCAGCTGCTTCATTGCAAGTCGAGGACGTCCTCTGTTACAGCCCTAGTGCGGCAAACAGGGCGTCGATAATTCACGCGTGCTTATAACGCGCTCCATATTGTGCCACAGAGTATGTTTACTGGTGGAATGTATAATATCGCTGTGCCATTGATTGCGTACTGCGGCGGGTGCGGGAGTGTGGTCTGCTGCCAAGACTACACTCTTTTTCGACTCGACTTTTTATTGCTGTTAGTTTTCTTTTCAAGATTTCGTGAAAAGCAATAATAAAAAATATTTTGACTTGTTTGTTGGCAGTACTTACCTACATATTACAAATCAAACCAAAGATTATCAGTTTAACATCCAATACATCTAATAGGTATATAAATATCTCGTGTAATAGTTATGTTGGAGGACTCCTTCAAAATAGCTCGAACGCTTTTTTTTTGTAGGTTGTAAAGTATTTTTCACCCTCCTACACACTTTTTTTTCCACGCGCGCCGCAGTGAGATTTCAGAAAATTGTAGGGGCCCAGCAGGGTCGAAGCCTACTGGGCCATGGGTCACTACCCATGGCCCCAGTAGGCTCACACTTGAAAACGAAACCCGGGGCCCTGGGACGAAGGCAACGAAGGAACAGGAGTGGGTTTTTAGTCAGTAAAAGTCTAACACTATCTCTCGCGCCGCCCAAGAGTGGGATTTGTCATTAGATGATTTTCCCACCTAAAAAAAAACCAAAGTTTAAAATCACGATTTTAGTATTTTTGATTTGATGTATGCTTACTTCTTTTTATTTATTTTATAAGTTATATGGCAGAACAACATTTGCCGTGTCAGTTGGTAGGTTGATAGCTGCATGACATACGTAAAACTGTGACTTTTTCACTGTCTCTTATGCCGATCGTTCAAAACGAACTTTTATCATAGCTGCTATATTAGTAAAAAGGCTGTCCCCAAATTATAACCTGCTCAATCAAAAGTAGTCAAGTTATAAATTAAAATTTTATATGTATGTCCGTCCTCTTGATCAATGAAAATTCAGGCTTCTACATTTATGCACAATTAAGTTATGGGAGGCCGGCTATGTCATGAAAGTCTTTGAGAAAAGTACAGTAGGTACGGCTGTGCGTTTTTAATCGACTAAGCTGGAGCACTGCAGTACCCCCAGGAAACAAATATCTAAGCTGGAACCAATAAAAAAATGAGATTGATTTTAACTTGGCATAATGTACATATGTGTTCAGTCAGTTCGGCGGCTGGGGCGTGAGGACGTTCTTTCCCCCACGCGGTTGGCCTCCTCTTTCGCTAGCATTACTGCTTCACAGAAGGAGGCGACCGCCTGCCACTCCTCCTTGCTTCAGACCATAGACCGAACCAGGGCCCGGTGCGAGAGTTCGCTGCCACCGATTGTCTCCACGAGGACACGGTGGTGCTCCGCCCAAGCGGGGCACACCTGCACCGTATGCGCTACCGTGTCTTCCGGACGGTCCCCACAATGATGATACTTGGGCGTTTCTTCCACCTGAATCTGATGCAGGAACCTCCCGAACTTGCCATGTCTGTTGAGGACCTGAGTTATGCGGAAAGTAAGGACGCCGTGTTGCCACTCCAGCCACTCTTCAAAGAGGGCACTTACCGCCGTGATTAAGGTGTGTCCAACACTGGGTTGCGACAGTTGTTGTCGCCATTTCACCATGAGATCTCGCCGGAACTCTGCCCACCATGCCATGCTTCGCAGTATCCCTACACCATCTGGATGGCCATGACCCTCTGGCAAGCACCTACACTGGAGCGGTGGCGCCTCGTAAAGTGCCATAGACCGAACGATACCCGCGTAGAGTTTCCGGCAGGAGGCGTCTGGACTCCCAAGGTTAGACAGGAGCCGCTTGAGGGCGGCCCTGGTCCGTTCCAGTTCGGCTACAGCTGAGAAAAAGGGTTTAATATACTTGGGACGACTTGAATATTTAAGAAAAAAAATCTCAAGAACAGTTTTGATGACGTGTTGGTTCCTAGAGTCTACAGTCATAGCGTACATAACATTTTTTAACATTTGACATTTTATACACTCAGTATAGTTTGCATAACTATTTTGACATTTTCATTCCATATTCCAAATTCATTTATTTACGTTATAAGTATGTGTTTGGATGAACGTGTGTATAAAACTGTAACTCAGTCTGTCTTGTATTACTTAGAAATTAGAATGCATCACTGCTTACCATCAAATAGGATTGCAGTCAAGTACAAGTTTATATCAATTAAAAAAAATATTGCCAATTTGCTGCTAATCTGCTAGATTTTAGTAGATTCGCAGCGGACGGAAAGCATATGAAGAGAGACGCATAAGTGAATTATCGGGTTTGTTCGTATGCTTCATAACCTATCCAGTAATAAGGTTTCCATATTTTCATTCATACGTACAAAACAACAAATTACCAAATATTGTCTACTAATCCATATTTTTAACTTCCACCAGGTCGGTTGTAACCTCTATCGAGATCATAAAACTACACTTTACAGATAACCTTCCAGCTTTGTTTCAAACATAACTTAGTTTGCTGGTTTAGGTTCAATTTGGTTTGTGTTAGCGAGTGAGAGGACCTCATTAGCATAAAGAATATTTAATAATTGAGAGCACTAACGTTGTAATACTCATATAATTAACAAGGGTAACAAAATTCGCGAAAGTTGTTAGAGGCGAAACAAAATATAAATTGGATATCTCATAAATACTATTATTGACTGGCTTGCGTGCTGCTTAAATATTTTCAAAACAATCTCGTTAGTAACAAGTATTTTATTCTCAGTTAAAAAGCTTTTATTTAAAACAACTGACAAGATATTCAAATTAATTATATTTATTGTACGTTAACACAAACTCGTGGCAATCTTCGAGAATAATCGGCTAACCTTGTCTTACAGGGAGAATTTTAACCAAAGCCCCTGTTGCACCTGATAAGGTAAGACGTAATGGAAAAGGCGGAAAGAGCCGATGTTTGCCGAGCACACAGCGCTGTTATGAAGTGAACAGCAACGCAAACAGTCCCGACTTCTCCGATATCGAGTTAGCGTCCTTTGTAAGATAATTTCATAGCTAAAGAGCGAGTTCAATTCAAATTAAATGATTAGCGGTACCTTTGAACCATATCTTTGAAATGATAAGCATCTTCAGCAGCCTTTTCTCAACTATATTGGGGTTAATGAGGAATACCAGTATTTTCAAGAAGTGAATTCATATGTGTTGGCTTTCGTCACCCAGTTACTACTTGTCATACATGATACTCCAAAGAAAGTAGTTATGAAATGAGTGAATCATGAGCTGCTAGAAATAAGTGGCCAAAGGAATAAATTAGTGTAGGATTTTATTACACTTTAAGCTTTTATACAGACACGTATATATCGTGGCCAGATCATTGAAATTGATCACTTCATGATAATTATGGCCAAGCACAACTGGCCAGATCGTTTTAATTCATTAAACCCCGAGCGAATGCTGGCGTTCGCTCGGTCATTGACTTACTATTGTGTCTCTAATTACGCTACTCAATAGGTTAACGTTAAAGTTTAATAATATTTCAATCCTCTTTTGGTCTACTTTCTTTAGACCTTCTATTATCATAGAAATCCTACATTAATGATATGGCCAAACGAGGATTGACATATCATCAAATAATAAAAATAAAAATAATATTCCACAACTTTCACACAACGCCATCTAGCCCCAAACTAAGCAGAGTTTGTGGTATGAGTACTAGACAACTGATAAACATACTTATATATTTTTAAATAGGTATATACATATTATAGATAAATTACACCCAGACACAGAACAAATGATCGTGCTCATCACACTAACATTTGTCATTGGTAGGAATCGAACCCACCTCCTACCTCCGGCGTAGCAGTCAGGGCCGCTGGCCACAAGACCAAGGGCCAGTGAATGTTAAATTTTTATGATCTGGCCACGACATAATAATAATATAACATTTAGCATATCATATCTTATTAATCGCTATGTGCACGACAGTAGCGCCACCTACAATGCGCAACTTTCCGGGATTATGCCAAATAATGACTTATCTGTATTTTATTGTTTTCTAGTAAATATAGTAAATTAAAGATAAATAAAAAGACGACAAGTGTTATTTGTAAAGGAATTTGTTAAAACAGTGCATAAAATAATGGATATTATTATAAAAACTGGTTTCGAAAGTGTAAAACACAATATTCGTTTCCAGCCTCAAACCGTGTTGAAAGGAGAAAAATTAGTTTTAGCACAACATGTAAGAAATGTTGAAGAGCTACGAAAGAATGGCAATAGTTATTTAATAGGAGCCCACATAATTCGTCAAACATCGGTGACATTAACGCCCTATGTAACAAGTTTAAACGTAAGTACTCTCATAACCTTAAACGTAATGAAACGACGGTTCTCTTTCCGCACAGACTCTAATATTTTATGGTAGGTAACGTACCTACTTTAATTAACAATTATAATTTATTTATTACAGATCAATGATTCTCGTGTTGTCACTGGAGTAAAATGCAGTTGTGTTTATAACCAGAGCGGCAAGTGCAAACATGTTGCTGCTATAATATGTTATATTAACATATTATAGCAGCAACATATACCATGGCGACCCATCAACACTAAAATAATGAAGACAATAATTAATATCACATAAAATATAGCGCAAATAAAATTGATCATAATTTAAGGTTATTTCGCTTACTTATTTCTTTTTATGGCATCTATCCATTTATTTCTTTGATTTAATTTCCAGTCCAATGTAGGAAATATATAGAATTTACACCGACTATTTGTGCCGTTATTTTTGCACTTCACAACACAACAACATCTATTATTAGGCATTTTAATTTTTTTTATTTATTACGAACTCCGTGCAAATTGACTTTACTTTCCCGGATTGTTGCGTATTTCTGCCACGATAAGCGCTGCGATCGCTTCACTATACCCCCACCATGTACTTCGCACATAGCGAATAGTGATTTGACATCAATAACGTGGAGATCAGCTTTGGCAAAGGCCTTCTCCATGGTTTTCTACTCAATTCGATTCATCTCAGCTTTCGTTCACGTTCTTTCTGCAGTTGCATCTGTTTGTCTTAAAAAAAAATTATAAACAATAGTTTTGCTCCATTTTTCTATGCCTGTTATGATGTGACCTGTCTATTTCCACTTTGACTTCCATAATTAAGTTTGTGGTGACATCGTCTATTTTTAACACGCTTTTATTAGTTTCACCTGTATGTATGTATGTATGTTTGTTTGTTTGTAACCGACCCCTTTGAGCTCGATTTTGTCCTACTTTGAACGATCAGATTTAATTCAAACTTTGCACACCTGTCAAAGATCGATGACAATGCAATAATCCGATCAAAATAATATGGTGGTGGTATGGTGGTGGTGGTGGTGGTATGGTAGTGGTGGTGGTGTGGTGGTGGTGTGGTGGTGGTGGTGGTGGTAGTGTGGTGGTGTGGTGGTGGGGTGGTGGTGGTGGTGGTGGTGGTGGTGGTGGTGGTACTTACTCTTTCGGGCACTCAGTTCAGCACAACCTTATAGAGACTAATGTGGTAGTGGTGGTGGCACTGAGAATGAGGATGAGTGTGAACTTTCACTCATCCTCATTCTCAGTGCCGCCAACAGATTCGCTCCTATGATTATAATATCATGTAGAGTGGTGGGTGGGTAGTGGTGGTGGTGGTGGTGGTATGGTGGTGGTATGGTGGTGGTATGGTGGTGGTGGTGGTGGTGGTGGTGGTGTGGTGGTGGTAGTGGTTGTGGTGGTGTGGTGGTGGTGGTAGTGGTGGTGTGGTGGTGGTGGTGTGGTGGTGGTGGTGGTGGTGGTGGTGGTGGTGGTGGTGGTGGTGGTGGTGGTGGTGGTGGTGGTGGTGGTGGTGGTGGTGGTGGTGGTGGTGGTGGTGGTGGTGGTGGTGGTGGTACTTACTCTTTCGGGCACTCAGTTCAGCACAACCTTATAGAGACTAATGTGGTAGTGGTGGCGGCACACTGAGAATGAGGATGAGTGTGAACTTTCACTCATCCTCATTCTCAGTGCCGCCAACAGATTCGCTCCTATGATTATAATATCATGTAGAGTGATTACGGATTGAAAATTCCATACCCAAGCATTAATGTGACTGACTGTATATGTAAATAAGGTTACACCTCTGTGTCTCACTGTTTATATTGGCATCATAGAAATCTTGAATATGTGTTCTTAACCAAGATACAATCAGAACACATTTGTACATATTAAGGGCGGTTGATAGTTAGCAAATCGAACTAAATAATTTATAGTTTAAAAAATTTAACTAAAAAATGAAAAATAAATAATAGTTTAAAAAAAACTAAAAAAACACGCTTTTATAGAAAATCCAACTAAAAAAATAGAAAATAAAATTTAATAAATTTGGATTAAGAATAGTGTACATAAGAAATAAATGTATATTATTGTAAAAAAGCGTGGGGTGCATATAATGTCAATAATTATGAACATTGTATTGACAGATGAGTAGAAGGATCATCACTTTGATAATATCTTAAAAAACACTTTGAATGCACCCCACGCTTTTTTACAATAATATACATTTATTTCTTATGTACACTATTCTTAATCCAAATTTATTAAATTTTATTTTCTATTTTTTTAGTTGGATTTTCTATAAAAGCGTGTTTTTTTAGTTTTTTTTAAACTATTATTTTTGTTCGTTTCCTAATTAAAGTGTTTGTAATTCTATTTTTTTTTTTATTTATTATTATTGATAGGCTCGCGTTTGACCACTATCTCACCTGATGGTAAACGATGATGTGACCGACGATGTAGCACGCTTGCCTAGAAGTAACCTATTCACTCTTGACTTAAAGACCCCTAGGTTGCAGCTATCAGGGAACACAGACTCCGGCAGGGAATTCCACTCCTTAGCTGTACGCATTATGAATGTGTTCCCAAAACGCTTTGTACGTATGTGTGGGATGTCCACACATACGTACTACTTGTCTATTTGTTTTCTTTATGTTAAGCATGCTGCTTTATGAAGAGAAGCATGCTTATTATTGCTGTCTGATTCATCGTCTTAATATTATGGTGTATTTATAACGTTAACTTCAAAAAAGGTGATTATTCAAGTACACATCGGTTAAGTAGTTTTAAAAATATGAGATGTGTAATGGTTTTTTTTTAAGTGTGGATATCATCTAATGACTTCTCACGCTCTTCATGTCTGACTTTTGCTGACTAAAACCACAACTGTGTCCTTCAGTTGCCCTTTGCATTCTAGGACTACGGGTTTCCTTTTCAGAAATTCTCCATGGTCCTAGCTAGCGGGCATTGATCCTGCTGGGCCCCTACGGTTTGCTGACATCTCCTTGAGGAGCGTGTGGATCACTACGCGCTGTTGATGACTGGACTCTGTCCGATCAATTACCGGACGGCCGGACGGCAAGCTACCCATTGCTCAACGACCGCAAGCCGGCGTCTACCGTGACTGGCAGTCGGGGTCAGAATCTCGGCGGCTGGCAAGGCCCTGTTCGTGAGGTCACTGCACATTGTTTCGTACCCTAAATACCCTGTGAAGGTTATTGAAGTTACTTTAATACATCTCTGTATTAAAGTAACTTCAATAATTAGGAAAAGTCAGTCTTTCTAAGGTTTTTTTTTCTATTAAGTGTATTATAAAACCGGCATTATTGATCGGTGCTTTTGTTTTGGATGTAAAATCATATTAATATTGTTTTTATGTCATTTATATTTGCACAATATTTTTAATTAAATCACTTTTTCATAGTTCCAATCATTTCAGTCAAGCCACACCATTTATGTCCTTCTCTGTCTGTCGCCTACGCAATAATACCCGGTCGCGTATGCTGTATGTACGTGTGTTCGTCACTATCGCCACATAGACAGCCATGTGCTGTAAATAGGGGGATGGCACGAGTTCACTAATCAACTTATAGTTAATTAAATTTTAAGCTTACTGTAATATATATTACAGGCGTATTAAATTCAATGAAGTTTCATTTTAATCGAACTTCTTTTTTAATTTTGTCTGTTTTATTTATTTCAATCTATTAAATTATTTTCATGTTTTTTTTCGATACGTTTCATATGTTAAATTTGTGATTGTCTGTGTTGTGTGTGTATGTGTTGCAGCGCTACAATAGATTTCAAAATAATGTATATAATATTTCAGTGTTTGTAATGTTGAAGATACTGATTAGTTACGTTGCTAGCTTGTTGTTCATTGATTTAGAATAATTATTATTTAGGTATATAACTATCTATTCATTGCATTAATCATCATTTATCTAAAACTAATAACGACTGAAGCCCTAATTTGCTTTTATAACATGAGAAAACTTTACGTCAGTAACAAATATCGCAAATATAATATCGCTTGGTTCTCAAAAGCGACGTACTTTGAGGCATTACCATAAAGTGTCAAGTGTCCCAATATTTTAAGAGTTTTATGTTCTCAAAATGACATCAGAAAATTCTGTCTTGCAAAACTAACATTCAGTAAATAGGTTTTAGACCTCATGTTGTGCTAGAAGTCGTAGTTTATATAAACGTCACATGGGTAGACGCGAAGCCTAGCGGATGGTCCGTGTCCGACCCTCGCTGTCCGCGTGTAATTCGCTTGTCCGTGCGAGCCACGCACCGTTAAGTGGACATTAAGCTCTAAACAAATGAGTGCCTAATGCAACGCCTAATGAGAATTAACATGATCGATGCGAGCAATTCATATTTTGAAAAACATTACTATACTGAAGTTTTTGTAGTTTTTACGATTTTTTCCTTTGTCCTCTTATTTTGGTTGTCAGCCTGACTGAGTACCTTATCGTATTGTTGCAATTAAATGTTTTCGTCTTAATCTCATCGATTTAAGGACAATGAATTCACAATAACATTTAGGCCTACTGTCCACGGACGCGTAGCTTCATAGAAGTGACCTATTCGTCATTATACGCTTGGTGTACGCCTGCTTGTGCTGTTGCGGTAGCAACATCGTACCGTCATGTCGTTGCCGCTTCGTCGACATAGTTTCATAATTTTTTATGTAAGCTGTAAACAGGCGTACACCAAGCGTATAATGACGAATACGCATCCGTGGATAGTAAGGCTAGGTCCTATGAAATTGTAATTTTTTAAAACGGGTTACTTTGAACTGTGATTTCTTAGGTTTGGCTTGGAAACATACTCGTAAGTTAATTACTAATAAACTTTAATAATAATAATAAAATCTTTATTTACCATAAACATACAGAGTTTGAGGTTACAAAAATGCTTTACAGTTTATGTTGGGAAATCTGTACAATAAATAATACTCTACCTCTTAAGCTAGGTATACCTGTATGTGAGGTAGCTTACGGTCAGGTTTACAATTTTCAATAAAAATTTATCTCTAGTGGACTGTGTCGTTATACTGTATGGAAAACAAAAACTAAAATTAAAAGTGTGTTGTGTGTATGTGTATGAGTGTGTGTGTGTGTGTTTATTATACAAGATAAGTAAGTAAAGACTCCGTGTATGAGTAATCCTTAAGAAGCAGCCATCTGTTACTTTATATTTAACTGCATGCGAGTTCAACATTATAATGTTGAGGTATTTGTTAACTGTTCTATAAATATGAGTACTTTATATCAAATATACGTTATTCTTTTTTCGAAATTAGTTATTAATTCATTGGTTTTTGGGTTTTGTATTTTCTGTAATATTTTTGTATTTACGAACATACACATGTTTGTTACTTCTTCACGCTTGAACGACTGAACGGACCTTAGTGAAACATGGTACATAGGTAGACCATATTCTGGAACAGAACATAAAATCTTTTTATCCCGGGAGTTATATAGAGATAATTGAGATATTTTTTTTAATATCACGCGGGTGAAGCATGGCTTGCATCTAAGCGTTTGGTTTCTATTTAGATAAAATATCAAGTAAATGGAGAGAAAAAAATAGGCTATTTAAGTTTAAAAAAAATAGTTTTATCTTTTTGTAAGTACTTTTGGCCTTCAAAACTGAGGTAGACTTAGCGCTTAGTCGTTCGCTCGTCGCATATTACAATGTTTGCAGTTACGATCTCTTTAGCGCGTTAGTGCCCTCCGGATCGACTGGGGTCACTATTTACATAATGTTCGCTACGTTTGAACTGCAACATTTGCTTAAGAGAAAACAGCATTCAGATATTCACAAAAGTTGTTACAATGATCCTTAAAAGTGATCAAAATTATATATTTGTAGCAATAATCGTAATGTTTGCGAACTTTCAAGGATAACTTTACAATGTTATGTAAACTATAGCAGTAATTATTAAATAGATTAAACATATTTGTCTCTAAAAAAAATCCACCAAAAATACCATTTCATTTGTTACCTACACACAAATTATTTTTGCTATTATGCCTTTGCATTTTTTTCTGCCATTATTTGTGACTTTAACGTAAGTATTATGTTTTTACTGCATTTCACGGTTTGCACTTATATCAAAACGTTTCTGTTCCTTGATTTCTAAAACATTCAGAACATTTGATATTGGTAGAGCAAAACGTGCCAAAACCGAGAATGCTTTGCAATACAGGCATTCCATTCAATATTCTTTCATCTGTAAAGGCGCAGTTGGCTTTTGTCATAACCTCTGCAAACTGATTTATTTGCTGTATCACTGAACAATTGACTTAGTACGATGAAACATTTTGCAAGCAGTTTCTACAAATAGTTCTGCAATAAAGCAGTTTGTTAGGATAAGCTTTTGTGACAGCTGGACGGCGCTCACTGCAATTTCTCTTGGTCTACTTATGAATAGGTATAAGAGATTTCTCTATAAAGAATAGTTTAGTTTTGGAAGCAAATCTAGACACACGGTCATTAGTCATTAGTCATTTATTCAATAACAAGAAGCTTGTATCTGAATTACATAATTAAATTATAAATTAAACATTTTCAATTCCATAATAATAATTCAACCAAACAATTTCAATAATAATAATTACAATACTAATCATTTAAATACTAATAATATAAATACTAATAATAATTAAGATAAATTTATAATTCATCAACAGAATATAGACACCTATTCAACAGGAAATCCCTAAGCTGGGTTTTAAAAGTACTAGTGTAGATAGTGCTTTTTAAATCTAAAGGCAACTTATTAAATAACTTAACTGATTGATATTGTGGACTGTGTCCCACAATATTGAAATTCGGTTGTATTTTGTTATATTTAATATCTTTTCTAGGTGTACCTTCCCTAATTTGTCGTTGTTCTGTAGTCTCATATTCATGAATGTACTTGGCCATGTTACTCAAAAGAACGAAGACATAAATGCTCGGCATTGTAAGGATACCTAGATTTCTAAAATGCTGTCGGCAACTCTCAGTTTGTGGTATTCGTACCATGGTCCGGATTGCACGTTTTTGTAATATGAAGGCTCTTTTACTATTATAGTCGTAGCTATTACCCCATAGAAGTACACTATATCTAATTTTAGATTCTACTAACGCAAAATAAACCATTTTCAGTTGTTCTATACTGATTTGACTTCTTAAGGCTCTCAGAGCATAACGGTAATGTATCAACCACGCTCGCAATGCAAAAAAGCAACAAACTGGCTTTAGATTTTATTGTACGTAATCATTTTGGGCCACTTTCACTCCTTCCTATGATTTTAAATCTGTTTCACCTACTTCTAATCCCGAACTTCAATCAAAAGAATTACAAAATCTAGTGATCTTTTTCTCTGATTCATCCCATCAGAATCAAGAAGCTGGTTATAAAGAGAAAAACGTAGCAACCATGTAGGTTATTGTTGACACACAAAAATTAAATAAGCTGACAAAAAAGTAAGGACATGAATCAAGGACTTTAAAGAAAAACGACTAAACTAAAACCTCTATTCAGAAACTATATAATGACCAAAATACAAATTTTACTCGCTGTGGGAGGCAACCAAGTATCACAAAAAGTCGATTACTTATATCCTCCCAAAAAATTTGATAATGGGCAAACTAATGATCCAAAAGAAAATAGGTTGACAGACCACCTAGAAATCATCTTTCAACTGAACGAGGGAGAAGTCTTTGAAGACCGCATTTTAGTTGACATGACACCAGATATCATAAATAAGTCGTACAAGAAATAAAACAAAACATTAGCTCACGAAAATCACTGACACGATTTAATAACAATTTCCCCTGTTATTAAATTGCAGTGATTCACTTCTCTACTTACCGAGAGAGGTCTGCAGGTTAAGTTGTCAACCCTTATGAATACTGCACTGAAGTTTTATTAAGTGAATTGCTAAATTAATCATGATAACAAAGCCTGGGAAACCTCCACATGAAACAACATCAGTCAGTTTCCTAACATCTCCAAGCTACCTACATTTCAAAATTATTTGCTCAAACAAACAAACAAAAATACTTAGCAAGAACATACCTACTACCAGAGCCTCAATTTGATTTCCGAGAAAATCACTCAAATCTTGATAAAGGACAACAAACATAAGAGAAAACGCTAAGTTGTTCTACAGTGTTAGAAGTGACGCAAGGTTTGATAGACTTTAGTATGAAGGTCCGATACATAAACTGAAAGCTTGTTACAGACTGAAGCAGTTTGCAGATATCCTGGAATTCTACTTTCTAAGTAATTTTTAGAAAAAGAAAAGAAAATACCTACTCAGAACTGAAATAAAGAAAAATAGATGTATCGTAAAGAAGTGTTCCGTCATGAACCTAATAAGCACTTGTGAATTCCTGAATCAGAGTGTAATACCAATGGAACCTTTGCTAATGACACGGACCGCATAGCTGTAGGAAACAACCATGTAGAACGCCATGAGTGGACTAAAAAACAGAGGATCTGATAAAAAATATATCTATATATAGGATGGATTAAATTCAAATCTGTGTACTTTAGCAACAAGAAAAACCAGTATTCCTTCAGCCCGCATGTTAGTAGAAAATTATCCTAAGGGAACACACTCTCGAGATAAAAAGTAATCGTATGTGCTATTTCAGGACATGGTCTACCCGTGTCAAGTTTCAACGAAATCCATTCAGTAGTTTTTGCGTGAAAGAGTAACAAACATCCATACATACAATGTTTCATTTATAATATTAGTAGAGTTAAGGCCTGTATGAAAATTCATCCAAGTATCTGGGTCTGACACTTGACGCTAAGCTACGCCAGAAAGCCCACGAAGAAAGGAAAAAAATGATGAACTCGATTTTAATAATAAAAATTAATAATGTATTGACTACTTGGTAGAAAGACATTGTTAGTGCGCAGAACTAATTGTTATTGTACAAGTTTGGACTTATGGTTTGAAAAATATATTTATGATCAGATAAATAAATACTTGGATAAGCAAAACATTTTGGCAGAGGAGCAAAAAGGTTATCGGAAAAGCAAAACTATCAATTTGGCTATCTACGACTTCTTAAATAATGTATATACGAATGTTGACAATAAAACACCTGTGTGCTCAATATATTGTGACATGACGCAAGCGTTTGACTATGTGGACCATGATATTTTGTTAAGAAAACTAGATGTCTACGGAATTAGAGGCAATGTCTTGAGTTTAATAGAATCTTATTTAAAGAACAGGAAACAATACGTTGAAGTATCTGCAATAGATTTTAAGTCTAAATGTCAACGTAGCTACAAATCTGATCTACGAACACTTACTTATGGCGTGCCCCAGGGCAGTGTTTTAGGGCCTCCCCTTTTTATTATCTATATAAATGATATGCCGAAAGTTACATGTCACCCTATGTCACTATTTGCTGATGATAGTACTGTGACCATTAATAGTTCAAACGCTGAAACCTACAATGACGAAATTACAAAGACGATAACCTCCATAGTGCAATGGTTAGATAATAATAATTTAAAAATAAATATTGACAAGACGAAATTAACGATGTTTAGCCAACGTTCCAACATAAATATGAGTGTATACTATAATAACAAACCAATAGCACAAGTAAACACATCAAAATTCCTAGGTTTAACAATTGATAATAAATTAGATTGGAAAACACACACGGAGGAGTTAGCCAAAAGAATCAGTAAGTCTACCTATGCCTTATATAAACTTACCTCAGTAATGAGTGTTGACGCTTTAGTTACAGCTTATCATGGCTTAGTTGGTTCAGTTCTGAGATATGGTGTTATTTTTTGGGGGAACTCCACCAATAAAGAAATAATCTTTAAGGCACAGAAAAAGTGCATCAGGACGATGTTTGGACTACAGATCATAGACACATGTAAACCATTGTTTATACAGTTTAAAATATTGACTCTTCCATCCTTATATATTTTTGAAGTTGCTGTATTTGTTAAGACCAATTCTAAGTTGTTTAATAAAATGACAGACATTAATAATCGAAGTCGAAGAGATAATAGTAGTCTATGCGTTAGAAGGTCCATACGAAATTAATGTATAAAAGTGTTTTTTGCATGGCGCCAGTCATATTTAATCACTTACCACGGTCAATCAAAGAATTGAATTTGAGCCTATTTAAGAAATGGCTAAAATATTTACTGGTGACCAAAGCGTATTACAGTATTTCGGAATATTTAACAGACAAAAACCTAGTAATTGAATGATGACATACACACAAAATACATGGAATATTTATTCATATTAATAGTAAATTTGTATTTGAAACCGACGTTAGTATTGCTTATTGACATTAGCATTGTATACGGACATCAGTTTTTGTAAATTGACATTAGTGTTGTAAATTAATATTAGTACTGTAAATTGACATTTTGAATTGTATTTTGACATCTTAAACTTTAATTTGACAATTTGAATTGTATATTGACATTTTTAAATTGTATATTGACATTTGGTATTATTTAATGACATTTAGAATCTTTACTTTGACATTTTGAATTATATTTTTGACATTTTTAATTGTATTTTGACATTTTTTATTGTATATTGACATTTTGTATTGTATATTGTAATTTATATTAGAAATTAGTATTTTGAATTAACATTTGGTGCCTTGAAATTGAGTTCATTTTGCTATTAATTATTAATTTCTCACAAACATTTGTACGCCGTCTGGCAAAACATAGCGCTCTGTTTATTACCTTGCTACACCGTTGTTATTATACCTATGTTTAACAAATGAATAAATGACTTATGACTTATGGTATTTAACTGTGCGATCTGTTTGGAGAACAGACCAATATATTTATAATAAAATAGTTTCAGAATATAATTAGAAATTGTAAATCACTTATATTACTAAGGATCTGAAAAAAAGCTGCAGATACTCACAAAAAGAGAATTCATTTGCACGTGATTCACAGCTTCTAGATCACAAATTAAATGTGTAAAGATATGCGGGCATATTAAAATGGACATGTTCACTGAAACCTGTGTATTGTTCCTTAACATCCTTATGTTACATATGTTTGCTGATGGAGCGTGGGAGCATGCGTGACTGCACCTATTGCGATCTAAACACGTACTGCTTTATTAATTATTTTATATATCGTTTGGCGTAGACGTATAAGGTGAGGATTTGGCAAAGTGTGGTTTGCAGTACAAAATAAGAAAACTAAAAAGGATAAAACCGTTCGAGTTAGTAATAATAATAATAATAATATAATATTCCACAACTATCACACAACGCCGTCTAGTCTTAAGCTAAGCAGAGCTTGTGTTATGGGTACTAGATAACTGATAAACATACTTATATATTTTCTAAATACATACATATATAGATAAATTACACCCAGACACAGAACAAATGATCGTGCTCATCACACAAACATTTGTCCTGGGTGGGAATCGAACCCACGACCTCCGGCATAGCAGTCAGGGTCACTAACCACTAGACCAACAGGTCAGTCAAGTAGTCAATATACAAGTCAGTAGTGTTTTGTGATAGTAAATAGTCTAATAGTATAAGTGCTACCTAATAAACATAAGAACGAAGGGTATTCGCCTAACTGGACACAATAAGATAAATGCTAACGGACACATTCTTAGTAAAAACAATTATTAATATAGGATATAATTAAATTACTTATTGAGTTTATAACGCAAGGCTAGATTGTAATAAGATTAGTATTCAAAGCTTAGATACGGTTTAGTTTTAAGGGGAAAAAATAACTGTACGTACCGTCTGTAGCACTCAGTGCCAGCCTTTGGGTTGTAAAAGACTTATGTATCAAACAAATCTGGTACATTATGTATCAAAGTGGTGACAAAGATAACTTCATCATATTACTATTTAATGATTTTTGTGTAAATAACCGAGAATATATCTGTGAACGTGATATTGATGTCAACTTGGATATGAACCTGAACACGGACCTGGAGTTGAGAAACCTGCAGGCCAGCATATTTGGAAAACTTGTTATATTATCTCAACAAGAAAAAAAATGTGTAAGAAGATAATTTGTTATTCTTTGCTACTCGATATTGTGACTTAGCAAGTTGATCTAATACACATCTGACTAAATTTTACTAAAACACAAAAATGTATGTAGCAATCGAATTTTCTCTCAAAACAACTGAAATTGTTGTGCATGAAAGGAGGGAAATTTAAAAGAATATGATGTAGAATCTCACCAGTCTGTAGTAAATCTTTCTAATTAGATCTTACTTCATTTATACAACATCGATGTAGAGAACCTGATTTTCTTTTACATTAATGTCTTTGGTGGGTTAACTCATTTTTATTTAATTTATTATCTAAATACTTAATAACAACGATTACCAAAAACTACGCAGTCATATATGCTACGTCGCGCAACAGCTACGAGGTTCCGTAGCAGTCGTAGCAATTGCAGCCACTAACTACGCTTTTTACAAGTTTTATTAAAATTTTCACATTCACTATTAAAACCTATTATTATAATTGAAATTTCTAAACGTTTCCAAATTAATTTTCTTAAAGTAAAACTCAGACCGTGACCTCCCCTAATTTCACTTTAAATCCATTCAAAGTCGCAGCTCGCAGTAATCCTCACGCCACGACACATCTCCTCAAACAATGTCTTATTAACAAACTTGTTAATTCCAGCCAACTGCCACTCGATGAGTAAACAATACCTCCCGGCCCCACTTCCCCACTCCCTACGTATGTTAATTTAACCTAGTTTCACAAATTAGACCACTTTGGAAGCTCGGAGTACGTTGGAGCGTTCTTGCGATAGTATTTTCTGTGAAAACAGACAGACAGACGGGCTGCAGTCTTAGTAGCTTGATACGAGGTAGCTTAGTGCAGCTGTGAGTGGGAGGAGACAAGTCTAATCGTTGTTTGCTAATGACTTCAAAGATCGTATATGAAGCATCGCTGCATAGCGATGAGCGATTAATTGGAGAAAGTTAAGGACTAGTCTTTAGTCAGATATGTGGAATTGGCGAATGATTCTTCAACAAATTTATAGGTAAATAAAACTGGTAATTGTAACTTACAAAACACAAACTCATGCTTTGTCACTAAACAAGCCTGTCACTTAGACATTCGATATACAAGTAACATGTAGTACTACATTACAAAAAGAGGAAGCTAAACTATAATCAGGACACTACCATACGATTTAGGTATCTAGTTATAAAAGCTTTCATATTTTCCAGGACATGACGATTTGTGTTAAGGATTAACGGATAAACGTTATAACCTTATCTGTGTGAATTCTTATCCAGATTTGTTTTTGTTTCATTAACAATCATATCGCTAAGAATTATACATTCATCATACTGTAGCACAGGTGCTGAGTAACTCGAGTGAGTACCATACATTTGTATAGCGGCAGTATGTAACGTACAGGCTGCATTGGTACATTGCCCCACCGATGTCACGCATGACGAAACAAGTCACGGCATGGCGGAAAGAGTTCCGGCGGGATCTCATGGCGGAATGGCGACAGCGACTATCGCAACCCAGTGCTGGGCACGCCGTAATTATGGCGGTAAGTCCCCTCTTTGAGGAGTTGCTGGAAAGGCAACACGGCGTCATTACCTTCCGCATGACGCAGGTCCTCACCGGACACGGTAATTTCGGGAAGTTCCTGCACCGGATTCGTGCGGAAGCTTCGCCCGGGTGTCGCCACTGTGTGGACCGCCCGGAGGACACGGTGGAGCATACGGTGAAGGTATGCTCGGATTAGGCAGAGCAACACCGTGTCCTCGTGGGCGCGATCAGCGGCGGCGATCTCTCGCGCCGGGCCTTGGTACAAGCCATGGTCCGGAGCGAGGAGGAGTGGCAGGCGGTCGCCTCCTTCTGCGGAGCAGTAATGCTAGCAAAGGAGGCGGTCGATCGCGTGAGGCAACGGTCCTCACGCCCCAACCACCGCCGGGATTCCGATTCCGATTTCCGGCCACCGAAGGCGCGGCCTTGCGGACGGCGAGCAATGGGTGGCTCACCGTCCGACCGTCCGGTAACCGTCTGGACCGAGCCCAAGTCGTTGACGGCACGTGTTGTTCCACGCGCGCCTCAAGAAGATGTCAGCAACTATAGGGGCCCAAAAGGATCGAAGCCTACTGGGGCCAAGGGTCTGATTCTGAAAGGATGACTCGGCCCTGGGACGAAAGTTTTTAGTCAGTAAAAGTCTGACACTATCTCCCGCCCCGACCAAGAGCGAGGAATGTCATAAGATGATTTTCCCACCGAAAAAAAAAACCATTAACCAAACCTGATAACTTAAACATTATCGTACAAGCCGACCGTACAAGCACCCACATTACACGTCCAAGTTGTGAGTACGGCATGCCACTTAATTCTGTTATTTCACGAGAACCTCAGGGAACGCAAGCTTACCAGTAATTTGCATTAAAATCCTTAACAAACAAGGTGCCTTTTTGCTCTCCTATACAGTGTACACTGCCCCAAGGCTAGTTGTTGCCTTATCTTTTGTAAATTGGTTCGTGTGCGGTGGAGCCGTCCTCGGATCTGAGGCGACACGCTCGACCAACATCGAAGATCTGCTTAAATCTTATTTGGGTATTCTAGCGGGTAAAGCGATGTGAATAAAATATTTGAAATAGGATACTTACTCTGTATACTTTCACTTGAAATACACATAATTGCACATCTTATACCAGTTGAACTTTACAGACTAATTTACAGAATAATGTAGATTTGCAACAGCACTTAGTCTTTTTGATGAATGAAAATGGACAGATCTTTTTTTAAGAGTAACGTCTTTCAGATTAACCTATGACGTTGTCATCTGCTTTACCAGAGTCTAGGCCAACCTAGATAACATTCAAGTACAAACAAGATTTATAAAAAGCCTGGAAACAAAACAAAACGTTGGCGTATTGGGTTTAGGGCAAATTGCACCATTTTATTTATTGGTGGTATAATTCACCGGAAAATCAATAACATTCATAATAGTAGATTATGTGACTAGGGCATTATTTTAATTAATACAATTCCGAACGAAACGAACGTTGCTAATTTTAATCCCGAACGTTAGTGAGGGATTTATATAAGTAAACCCCAAACATCGCGAGGGAGTTAATAAAGACACCTGAGTGAAGTGAGGAATTCAAAACAATGACAGCTTTATCCCCATTTTGGATACACAAATTTTTTACACCATCTGTAAGATAATTAAAAGACAATTTAGTAAAATAAATAATCCATTAGAGAAATATACCTAAGTATTATTTACAAGTTAAGTTTAACTATCACTCAACACGTTTTGAGATTTGAAACAGACAAAATTCACTACTCTAAGATTTTAATCTATACGAATATACAAAAAAAAACGAAACAAATAATTGTGTGTTATAATACTGTACATTTCTTTGTTCCTTTATTTAATTTTTTATTTGACATCAAAACAAGCACCAACACACAGTGATAATAGAGTTCACGTGCGCCTCACTATCAATGATTGCATCTCTGCTTACCATCAGGTGGAATCGCAGTCCAGCACTAGTTCATATAATTAAAAAACGTGTAATGCGCATGTAGGACTTAAATTAGTGTTAGTTTTTTAAATCCAAAATCCTCCCCCCTATCTAATAAAATTTAAAATATATCAATGTTTAGAAAATATACAAAAAATAATGTTGAACTAAAGATTCATTATCAGTGTCTCTTGGAGCGGTCTGTTTCTAAACAAGCCACTCCAACAGATACAAAACGTTATTTCTAGAGATCGACGAAAATTCGATTTTGGTTTTGATTTCGGGCAGTATTTGGGAGTTTCAGCCTAAAAGTGGCCAAATATTTCTCTGGATCAAAACTAGCGTCATTGAGGTTGTTATGAAAAACTTAAAAACTGACTGACGCGTTCGTCTAGGCTATGATTTATGTTATAATTGCTATGTAATCATTGATTTATTCAATTAATTTAGTATTTTATGTAAACTATAACTATGAAATACGGCATGGTAGGTGCAGTGGTTGTGCAATTAGCTGCTGTGCTGCGGGTCACGGGTTCGATTGTAGTTTATGTTTTTGAATGCAATCATGGTACAGAGGTAATGCCTATTGTGGAGCACATTTATTCGAAAAAAGAAAAAAAAAAGAAATCACTATATAATTGAATAGTATCACATCGACATGTCCGTAGGACCGATGGATGCGAGACGCACAAAACCGTTCATTATGGCGACACTTGGGGGTGGTCTATGTGTAACAGAGGACGTTTTTCGTCTGAAATTATGATAATGATGTTGTAGTTTTGAATGTTTCATGACAAACTTTAGACTATATTACAATTTAAAACGCTTTCACATTGTTTTATCAACCATACTAAGTTACTACTTATACTATCTGTACTTTACAATGTATTCTGGACCTGGAACTTGAAGTTCATCTAAATCCCATGCCACGTCCTGATAAATTGTTTCTGTCGCGTCTCTGTAAGCTTGCAGTTACATTATCTGCGACGATATAATTACGTTACCACTGCACACTCACGATACAAGCAATCACCTTGATATTCTCCACGGGAACTATAAACTTTGAAAGTATATTAACTTCATCAGTACTGCTAAACTTTTGTTTAACATAACATAACACTACACTATACTGTACCTATTTATATTTAAAAAATTATGTCAATTCACGTATGTCTCTAAACACACGTTAAAGATTTAGAAGACTTATTTACACTGACTTATTTAGACTTATTCACATAATACCCAGAAATGTATTTATATATCGCATTGTGTTCAGCAATAAAGTTTTGACTTTGGCTAAGACATAGTAGTTTTCGCTCGAAATGTTAACTTAATGTTCTCCGAATAGTCTTAGTTTTGTAACTAGAATAAATTTATACCTAGTACTAGCTTTAGTTCTTTTTAGTCTTGGTTTAAACCACCACTGAAGCATTTTTTAGGGCTCCGTACCTACCTCAAAAGGAAAAAAGTGGAACCCTTATAGGATCATTTTGTTGTACGTCCGTCTGTCTGTCTGTCTCTCTGTCAAAACCCTATAACCCGGGAACGCGTAAAGGTATCGAATTGAAATGAAAACCATATACTCAAGTTTGCGTTCCATTGAAGCTGTGAAAAAAATCAAACTTCTAAGATAACGAAAAAAAAAAATACGGCCGTTTATGTCACAAAAAACGTATATTTCGAAACTCTCAAGGGAATGTAAATTCATAGGGTACTTCCCAGAATACTACAATTTGGCATAAAGCATGGTGTTTTAGCACAGATATTGATTTTTTTCTGAAAACACTAAATTTGTTATCAAATTACAAAAAAATAATTGCGAATCGCGCGTGTCCGACTCGCATTTGCCCAGTGTTTTTTTTTTTTTGTAATAAAGCAGGAAGTTTTATATGGCTAAAGTTTGTTGCTAAAGTCAATTTATACAATATCTCTAACTAGGCGACATGGTACTTAATATACCTGACAATATACTATTAATTATATTGAATGTATAACAACCCACCAGTATGTAAACCGTCCTCCGTGTCCTGTCGTATACAAGTATTATGGTGGTGTAATCTTAACAAGGTTTGTCCCCGGGCCCGCCCGCCGCCCGCATCGCCGACGCGCACTAAACTAATCTGGCCATTTTAATACAGTTTGCAGCAGAGCAGGCCTTTGAACGAATATACCATCAGTTATTGTGTTACGGAGCATCTTACAGTTTCCTCAGCAACGGCTTGTTTGTCGACCTTAGCAAAATATTGTTAGGCAAACGTTTGAGCTTCGGGAGGCTGTGATTGAATTAAGTGTGTCCTTAAACATTCAAAGGACTTGCGATGAGATACATTTCTTACAATCTATATTTAAATGAATATGCAACTCAAAAATGCTATCAGCGATCTGAAATAAGTCAAGGAAATGACCAATAAAAAACAAACTGTACACACAATTGATGAGTTAGGATCACAAATTGCCAACATTTTAAATTGTCAAACAGCATCAACTCCAGCGAACTCATCGAATGATTTCGATCGCGTGTGTTTGTTCGAACACTGAATATTGCCAGTATAAAAATACACGTATATTAATGTATTTAGTCTAAACAAATAAATACACATTCGTTTGAAAGCTGGTATCGGCACGAAGCATTAATTCCGTATTTATTTGCATTGGGCTGATAATAAGCGCCTGCGTTAATATTAATGTATCGAATTACAACGGGGCTCACGGAATGAGAGGATACGATACCGAAACATTATCTACCTAATTCTTCAGCAACTATGTTCGGGGTTTAATATAAAGTTTGACAACTGACCTTGCACTGGTATCTTATTACCCAGTAACTACATCGTGGAGGTAAGAAAAGCAGTCGCACCAAGTATGATACTAATAATAGGGGTTAAAGTATAAAATTGCCGTTTTTTAAAATGAGTTGCTTTGAAGTATTGTATTGTGTGGCATTCTCGTTGATGAATTGAGAATATTGCATGCTCTGCACACTCTCGCTGGGAATTTGAACCCTATCAGAGGTCAATAAGCCTCGATGTCCTAAGCCGCTCGGCAGCCGGTGACTTCTCCGTCAACGCGCAAATGATGGTGACATAGGCGGAGCTACCCGTCGCGCTCGCCATTCACCACCAGGCTCTTTGCTCAGCTTCTCCTCGCCACTGCCGAACTTCAAATGACTTAAAATAAAGTGTTTCTCCCCGCCAACGTCGTCAACACCTGTACGTCTTCTGAGGAGAGGCCGAGCAGAAGTATTGAGTAATCAAAATAATATACGGATTTCCCCGACAACCTGTTTTGCTAAAGACGGTGGGATGTGCCTTCTGCATTGGTATATGAATATTATAAGGAATAACTTTCAGAATAACGTTCTTGTATTTGAACATTGTTAAGCGTGGACGTCTATTGGCTGGGGAGAAATGGTATTTGGGTTTTTGCAACTTCAGGCATTTCTGTTAGCCACGAAAGGCGGGTGCCTGGGGTGGCTAACAGTAACAATGGATGATGTATAGATTCAGTTCTCCACGTGTCTCTGCTTAGGCGTACTTTGATTTGTTTTACATTGGTGTTACTACGGTAAAGTTTTCAACAGCCTCAGACACCATGGTCTATCCTGCTGCAAGTGCGTAGGCTGCAACTTGATACGCCAGTGTCAGCAATATTATTCAAGCTATTGTATCTGCTATCATACCTAGGGTATTAGAACCAAGCAGCAAGGGATGTAATAACCCTTAAACCATCTCAAGTTCCAAATATAGAGGGCTGTGCTGTAACATTATCGGTAATTACAGTTCTAAGCCGTCGATTGTTGACCAGCGGTTGGGTCATGGGGTTCAAGTGCACGTCATTTTTCCAAAGATATTTATCGCCAACCAGCGACTATTCGACACTTTGCGTGACCAGAGTCCGCGGCTCACCATGCTGACCCCAGCATGACCTCAAGAGTTACGTTAGACAACATTCTCTAGCTTCAGCTACCTTACACGTTTCCACAAAAAATACAAATGTCTTTAAAAAAAATATATAAAATAACTTTTATTTTCGAAATTGTTGTTTCCGATTTTATCGACTCAAACTTTTTGCGGTCCTACGTATTTAAGTAATTATTGTACATTATATTTTGTTATTTTCTAATAAACAATTGTTCCATACATTTTATTTTCCGTGTAAGATTTTGTGTTACTTGGAATAAATTATAATAGGTACCAAGAAGTCGCCTACTGTGTGTGTTGTAAAGTATTTCTGAAAATTGCTTGTCAAGTGTGATGCTAATGGAAACGTCTCCACAGAGCGTTTGTTGGAGCTGTTTCCAGGATTACAACTGTAGCAGATGAATGTCAAAGGAAAAACATTTAGAAATCGATTTCCCTCTTCGTAGTTACATTTGTATTGTTACAATGAAACATGATGAAATATTTGCAAGAATTATAATTCCTCGATTTTTGTGCCGTGTGTGCTTGTAGGATAAATCCCGCGGCGAGCAAACATGCAGGATAAATAATTATAAATCGCCGCGAAATAATTCCACATTTCCATGATTACTTGTTGTTTTCATTTACCTGCACGTATTGTTTGCAACTTTGAAAGAGGTCAACGCCCAAGGTTTATTCTAGGTTATGTAATAATTGTGTGAACGTTCAAAGTTTACTCTCCTATGTGACTTACACAACAGACGTTTAGACAGACAGGTATATTATTCAGTCTGTTCAAATGTTCTGTACTAACTGCTTAACCGATGTTAATTCTTGTAACTAACGATACCTGAAGTTGACACAATACCATACCATATTGTTTTCAACATATTAAAAAAATATTTGATTTAACCTTGACAGCTAGGAAAAATTAGATTAGATATAGATATCGCTTACATATCACATCTTTTTGAGAAAATAACCATATCTGCCCAACCTCATTCCACAACTTTTGTGGTAAAAATCAACAAAAAAGCTCAGTAAGGGTCAGTTCACACCGAGAAGCAACGCGATGCGACAGTGCGACTCAAAACATAACTTTATTTACTACACCTAATGACACACATTTCATCGTGAGTGTATCTGTTCGTGTAGTAAATAACGTTACATTTTGAGTCGCTCTTCGCGCAATGTCGCGCCGCGTCGCGTTTCGGTGTGAACTGACCCTAACAACGCAATCAATGTGCATACCATAGAGAAACACAATTGGTTACATATTTGCTTGGGCTTTTGATAAAATGTGTGTTTATGAAATCAGCAGTTACGACTGGTGATACTCCTGAATATAATTATTTGTGGGATTGGCCTCGTGACATAATTGTCTATAGAGCATGGCGATTCAATACATTTTGGAATTTCCGGTAAATATTACCTCTGATAGAGCATCCTTTTGTCTGAGCTCTCTTAATATTTCCAGGAAGCGCTTTCCGATGCATATTGGGCTGCATTCAAATGCTCCGAAACAGACAATGTAAACGTTCAATCATTTGAAGCCACAAAGCTATTGATACATAACAGTGTAACAGTACGTATGTATATAGAATAGAGCTTATCTTAGGGAACAAGCCGTAATTAACTGGTGAATTAGATTAATGCGCCGTTTGTGTGCAAACACCTCGTTACAGCTGACGTACAAGGATAGTATTACGTAAATAATTAATAGCTCCGACTTGATTTTTTTTCAAAGTCACAATGTATATATATAATAATCCATTTATCACAATGATGTCGAAATAAACACAATAGGAAATATTGCTTCGGTATGATCAGAGTGTTTTAAAAGTAAAATTAGTATACAAGTGGTTAAGCTCCCTACGTTATTCCACTATACCTTCTAAAAGTCAGGATGAGAATATAGAAAACCACCTAAAAATCTTCACGAGTTCTGGAGAAATTATTGAAGTCAATAAGATACAGTAAATAAATTAATTAAAAAGTAATAGCGACCGAGTTAGACAATACTACAGTACATAATTTTGCATTGCGTCGAAGTGGTCAGTCTACAACTTAATAGAAGTAGTACATAGACCTAATTGTTTTTGCAGACTTCTATATGCTAATTTGAGCCTGATTTAACCTATTAAGTTCGAGCAAAAGACAGTAGGTATTTCATTCTCAGTTTAGGTTCTGCATTCTCATTTCAGCACAAAAACAAGTACATAGGCAGTGCAGTTAACGTTGATCGCGTTCGTCACGTTAACAAACTCATAACAAACGAATGCGCTGTTATCTCCGCCAGGTGGCGTGAGTGCGCCCGCATCCACTCTTTAGGTATGTCACTCACGTGAATCGATAGGCTTTTGTTATTCTGAAAATTAATTCATAGGTGTTTTTTAGTTTTATATGGAGTACTTATTATATTTAAATGTAATATAAAATTAACTACGAATGACAATGTAGTACTTACGTACATGCTTACTAAATTACAAATATTGAAACACAAATCAACAGTAGCTACCTATAAATACTGGGTATCAGTCTATAGACTTCAAAGTGAAGTTTTCTCTGTGATTACTTTCTGTTTCCTAACCAACAAAAAATATATCATTACCGACCAAAACGTCGTAACAATATTAAGGTGAACGCCATCACAGAATAAGTAAAGAAGGCTCTCAGATCTAAATGCTGTTAGGTTTTACTTTTATCGTGGCTATTTTGATTCAGTCACCAAATTATTTTTCCGAAATTGTATAAATTATGTAGACCTTATCTGAACTAACTCTACGTTAATAACTGTATTTTCTCAAGAAAATCATCCAAAACGCCTCCACCGTCATTAGTTTGAGTCTGTTGTGCATTCCTTTACAGTATCCACCCATGCATACACATGTGCGTTCAGCTCGTATGCCTGTGTGCGTGAGCTCGCGTCATGTCGGCGTCATCGATCCACTCGCATCCAATTATTCATGTATGTATTTACATACATAGTTGTGTGCAGCGTTGCTGCTATGCATTTGCTCTGGCTGAGACTGGATTCTGTCTCGAGAATTCTGGCTTCACTTGAATTTCAAACTTTAAATCTGGTTGGACTTGTATGTAAAATAAAATGAGCATCGCTGTTGAGCGTCGAACTCCCCGGAATCAATTTGTTAGAAATGAAATGGCTTCTGTTTCGTCACTTCAAACATTTAGTCTTCTATGAATAAAGTACTATAATGGGGTCTAAAAAGTATTATGAATAGAATTCTCTTTTTTGTTGATAAAATATAACTTTAAAAATTCTATAGTAATTTATAAAGTCTGAAAAATCCCAATGGCAAATATTTACTAAATTTTAATTTTGATTGAGCAAAATTTTCTTCTTTTCTAGATAGTAACAAGATATTCCAGAAGTATACACAAATCTAAGAGAATATCAACTCTAATAATTCTTGATACTCTCAAAGTTGGTAGTTTTGAATTTAATTAAACGCCAAGTATTAATCTATAATGTTTCAATTAATTCGATTCTTCAACATCATCTGAATACGTAACCTGTGACATGGTCACCGTACATGCTGTTTAAGTGCAGCATGCCAACATAATGTATCACACGTACATATGTGTGGTGCACACACTGTCTTCAACCTAGGGTCGAAGGAGCCAGGCATCAAGGCTACCGAATGCTAGCTCAAAGATGCTTTGTTTGCATGCCCGTCACTTATATGGGTCAGACATCATGCATACCATACTTCATTCATCATCGAATTTCAATATCAACAGGGGATCTTCTAGGTATTTTAGGTAATAGATACCTCATTCTTAAAAAAAAAATATAATAATATTTTATTTCAGGTAAAATAGACCAAACATGTTACCACAAATGCTGATTCTGAAAAAATCTGAATTTTGAAGGACAAACTTTTACTTTACGGGAATCTGGAGCTAAAGGTTAAAGATTTAGGAGAATATATTAAAAAAATTGAATTTGGGATTCGTAATTCCTGATTCAGGATACAGTAATTGTAAGCTTATTTAATTGCATAATAATGAAAACAAACGCCAGCACTATCTAGCTAGAAGATAAAAGTGATGAATCTTCCTCTATAGCCTAGGTTCATCTATTTCAATAGGGTTGTTCATCTCATAGGCTAACCAATCCAATCCCGTATCGAGCGCGTCAGGATCGTTCGTTAGTAACATTGCAAATTACTTAAGACCGTCTATCTATCCTTTGTCTGGTGGCATAGTTATGCTACGGGCAGGCCTAAGTAATAGCTACGTATTGTCTGCAAATCTATGATTTTATCCGTATTTTGGTTACGGTGTATTGTTTCTTGATTAGTTTTTTTTTCTTTTTTATTTTACAAACTAAATCGTTATTCTCAAGGTTTACACCACACTTCCTTGCGTTGCCCAATACCCAATGCCAATCTTTGAATTCGACCATTGTCAAGAGATGGGGTATTAACTTCCAGTTTAGCTTAAATCCTTTTAATGGATATTATTTCCTATCAATTCATACTGCACCAAGCGGTGTTTAATCTGTCGACCTGCAATAACTGATGAGCTTTTGGAATTCCATTGACGTACAAATATTGTACCTATATCTATTAACGAGGGACTTGTACACACTGTTCCACAATATGTATATGTGACGTAGTTATATTTATTATTGTGTAATTACATGGCGGCGGCTTTGACAAGCGAGCCGCGTAATTGTCTGCCGCTCAGTGCGAATCATTCCGGATCATATCCTCCACAAATACTGCCTTCACTCGTTTATGCCGATATCTATGAAACCATTCGACCGATGGCCATGCCATTTCCTGTATGGGAGTGGAGGAAATATCTATAATTTGTAAGAACTTAGATTTTCTCCAGATTTGTACCTGTTAGTAATATATCAGGATTATGTTCGCTCCAGTTCGGGCGACCTTTGGCGTAGTAAAGCGAAAAATTGAAATCATGACGCGGTCTCCTTGTTCGTACGTTTTGGTTCAGGTGATGTAATACTGTTTCCGCCACATGTGGTCGAACCTTCGGAATACTTTGTTACTTCAGGGGTTAAGTGGTACTTGGCACATAAACCAAAGCGATAATAAAAGGTACTCTGTGATATGAAACATTTTGCTTTTATATGGGCATTTACCATCGCTTTCGATTATTTCAATGGATTAGATTAGAGTTATTTCGGCGAACTGTAACCAATAAAACTGTGGTTTCCGGTGATTGGACAAATGTAACCATTATGGTTGAACATTTATTATTTCATCTGACCATTAGTCACATTTTGTATAGCTCTTAGTTTTTGTAATACCCGTGTACCTATCAATGATAAATCTTCAATTATCTATTTCTTTGAAACAGAGTATAAAAAGGATGGGTTACATTTCCCCCCTGCTCTTTTTGTGTCAGACTTTTACTGACTAAAAATCCACTCCGGTTCCTTCGTTGCATTTCATACCAGGGCCAAGTCTTCTTTTGCGAAGCAGACCCTTGGCCCCAGTAGGCTTCGACCCTGCTGGGCCACTACGGTTTGCTACCATCTCCTTGATGCGCGCGTGGAACACTACGCGCCGTTGACGACTTGGGCTCGGTCCGGACGGTTACCGGGCGATCGACCGGAGAGCTGATCTGATCGCTGTTTGCAATCCCGCGCCTACGGTGGCCAGAAATCGGGATCGGGATCCCGGCGGCTGGGGCGTGAGGACCGCGCCCTCGCGCCTGCACGTGCGGCCTCCTCCTTTGCTAACATTACTACCACGCCTTAAAGAGGGGACTTAGCGCCATAATTATGGCGTGCCCATTTGTATGGCTGTATGTACTTTTGCACGTATGATCTTCTTTTTTTTTTTGTTTTAATGTTTATGTTTTTGAATTAGTCCCATAGAAATATTGAAAAAGTGTAAATGATCTGATGATGAACTTCAGAGATATGTAACGAAACTCCTATAGCAGAACTATTGTGTCAACTAAAATATTGCTTAATCTATACGTGTAAGCGATGACTAACTAAAGAAAGAGAGGGTGGGGGTACATCGAAATGATCTGATGATGAATCCGGAAGGTAATGGGAACTCCAAAATACATCAATGTATCCCAATCGTGTTTGGCTTTATTAGAATGGTCATGAGTTGGCTATAATGTACCATCGAACTGATCTGGATCACCAGATCACTTTATTCATTTTACTCATTCACTTTTAAAAAAAAAACAATAATAAATGCAAAGTTTTTTTTTTACATTGAAATCAGTTTTATTTATATTTTTGTAAAAAGTTTTTTATGTTCCCACTGCTAGGACTCAAGCGAGGGACTCTCTCCTCGCTTTAGGCGAGGGAATGGGCCGTAATCCACCACGCGGGCCCAGTGCGGGTTATTGAATGTCACATGTCTTCGAATTTTCGGTTCTAGGACATGCCGGTTTCTCAAGATGGGAAACATCTCTTCAACGTTTTGTGAGCAGTGGTGATGAAATAAATTAAAAGGCATATGACCGGGTACCTCGTGAGGTTCTGTGGTGGGCCCTTAAGGAGAAAGGTGTGCCTGGGAAGTATGTACAGTTGATCCGAGCGATGTACAGTCGATGCAGTACCCAAGTCCGGTCTACAGTGGGCACCACTGGCAGCTTCAATGTGGCTGTCGGGTTACATCAAGGGTCGGCGCTCAGCCCTTACCTCTTCCTGATGATAATGGACGCTCTGACGTCGGACATTCAGGAAGAGGCTCCCTGGTGTATGCTGTTTGCCGATGACATTGTGTTGGTTGCCGAGAGTGGCCTAGAGGTTCAGAACAGATTGGAGGTGTGGTGGCACAGACTGGAGAGTGTTGGCCTGAAATTAAGTAGAACCAAAACGGAATACTTGTTCTGCGATTTCGGCGGTCTCTCCAATCCAGTGCCTTTAGCTCTCGCTGGAACGCCCATACCGATCTGCTCCGACTTTCGGTACCTCGGGTCACTCGTCCAATGGGATGGTGAGGTAGACCGGGACGTAACACATCGGATCAACGCAGGATGGATGAAATGGCGACAGGTCACGGGCACAACTTGTGACCCACGGATGCCCCTCAAGTTGAAGGGTAAAATCTACAAGTCCGTGATAAGACCTGTCATACTGTATGGATCAGAATGTTGGGCTGTGAAAAAGACGGATGAAAAAAGATTGCACGTAGCGGAGATGAGAATGTTAAGATGGATGTGTGGTGTGACGAGAATGGATAAAGTGAGAAATGAGTATATTAGGGGAAGTTTGAAAGTGGCGCCAGTGACTGAAAAATTGAAAGGGAATCGTTTGTCTTGGTATGGTCATGTGAAGAGGAGGGATGAAGCGCATGTTACTAAAAGAGTTATGAGTTTACATGTGGATGGATGGAGAGGGAGAGGGAGACCAAAGAAAAGATGGATGGATTGTGTGAAGAGTGATATGAAAGAAAAGGAAGTTAATGATAGCATGACGAGTGACAGGGCAGAATGGAAGAAAAAAACATGTTGCGCCGACCCCAAATAACACGGGACAAGGGCAGGAAGATGATGATGGTGATGAAATAAATTACACAAAGCAATGCGCTTAGTTGGATTTAAACCCGCGACCGTCGACTCGTAAGTCGGGGATTTTACCACTCAGCCACTACTGTTCTCAGTCGGATTAAAAGTTTTTTACGAATCCAAAGTCTAAAAAATCATAATTATTATTTTGTCGTAGACAGATAGTCAATTGGTTATGTGTGAATTAGACCGTTACACCCTACGTAGGCTCTTGTGGTAAAATCTATTTGCAAGTATAGATAAAAATTTGCCACACTGCTAAGCAAACTGAAATCACGACATATAGCTACATGTTATTGGTTTACGTAACCCTAAAAGAAAATCAAATCCAATTTTCTTGTTCACAAATTCCGCTGGCATTCGTATTGAAATTACGTATTACGTTGTTTAATACAAATTCAATAAGCGCGAACTTAATACCATGCTTACATCGAAATAGGTAAAGAAGAACCACTATAACGAATGCATTGTGTGAACGGTTCATCTACGTGTTCCTGATTAGTATCATTATCCTTGGAACCCTTCTCAGCTGGATAGATGACTGGCCTCTCCATGCACACACATCACATCGACTATTCCTGCGTTTTTTGCATACAACTGATTCCCCCACCCTTTACCAAGTCCACTCTATGGGTACGGTACAAAGCACAGGTCTGATCGTGTATGAAGTCCAGCAGTCACATATAAGCTGGTTCTGCAAAATACCACCTAGCAGCTTTTGTCTACTGAGACCCCCCAGTTGAGCCTCTTTGTACGCCTTTCCCAGTGGAAAGGCTAATTGGGGATCCAGATTTGTCCAAGTCCAATCTACAAATCCTCGAGCACAGGCGCAGGGTAGCCAGCCTTTCGGTATTTTCCAGGTTGCATTTTGGAGAGTGTGCGCGGGAATTGCATGACTTGATTCCGTCATCTCCTTTCTACCATCGGACAATCCGACGTACGGCGGGTATCCACCCTTACGTTGTTAAAACTTCAACGGTCTGGACTAAGCGTTTCGCTTCGTTGTTTATACCACGTACATCGAAGGACTGGAACAATTTGCCTGCTGCGGTCTTCCCGTCCAACTACAATTTAGTTGTCTTCAAGGCTAGAGTGAATAGGCTCTTATTAAACTAGTGCGCCTTACCATCAATCATCAGGAAAAACGTATCACTGTTTAGAACCGGAAAAAAAAAGAAAATAAAAATTGTTGTAAATTACTTGTTGTTGTGCCCTAACAAGGTTCATAATTGTGTATACTATGATGTACTATTAACATACTATGATGAATTGTACTATGACATTTTCTACCGGCCTGAGTGGATGCACTCCCTGTATCAGACTTTTACTAACTAAAACCAACCTGTGTTCCTTCAGTAGCCCCTTTGCATCCCAGAGCCTTGGTAATTCTTTCAAACTATCCTGCAGCCGTAGCAGGCTAATACAGCCCCAGTGGCCCCGTCCATGTTGATGACATTTCTTTCAGGTGCGTGTTCTGTAGATTGAGACACAATTGAAATGACAAAAATATTTCATCAGGATGTGGATCTATTGTATTTTCCTGTTAAGTCAAATCCTTCGTGTTGGTAATCTTCAAACGCACATAATGTAACAAAATATTTCTTTTTGATTATGTGACACGTTCGCGCACTGAATACTAATCCGCAGCCCTCCGCGGGCGCGCTGATAGCTTTCACTGAAGCGTCGACACTTTTTGTGCTCACTTTATTTAGGTATGTCTTGAAAAACCTTGTACTTTAAAATTAGGTAAAGTAAACAGTAAACGTAGTTGTAGTTTTTGTCTAAACAAGCTTGTTAGCGTTTGTCAAAGGAACCCCACCGGACTGCTTTACTGTGACAAAGCTGTCTAATCCAACATGTCTAATATTCTGAGAAGCTCCGAGATTTTACACGACAAAGGAATTACGAAAGTCTAGTCGAAATTTATATTCACAAATATTTCAATGTTTAGCCGGTTGAAAGCTAAATAAATAGTTAAAAAGATAACAGAGGACGATACAAATTTCTTAAAAATATAGAAAAGAAAAATTGTCTTTGTTACTGACACCAGAAGTAGCTGAGGACAGAGAAGAGTGGAAGAATGAAAGGAAGGCCTTTGTCCTGCTATGGGACACAACGAGCTCATAATAATAAAAAATAATGATAATACTAAGACTTAACATACTTCTTGGTAAGCAGTCCACTTATGACTTTAAAAACCGTAGCCTTGTCTTTGTTTTAAATATTTATGTCGCAATATTTTTCACCAACCAGGTGTGGTCCTTGGGTAAGTACACTAGTATAAAGCATACAGAAATAATCGTCGGTTGGTGTCACGTTCCATTAAAAGTGTCTCAAGGGCCTCTGCAAATTGGTTTCTGCTCCTCGTATATCTTCCAAAGGTCCAAGACCTCAGGGTTCTGAGATATACTGATACTAAGACTAAATAATGAAAAAAAACACACATTATGTAACTATTTAAAACTGAAGCTAAATAGGCTAGATATTAAATATTCTTCATACGTGTTTACCCATCCCCCTCGTAACGCATAAGTTGTAGGATACTTACTGTAAGGAGAGTAGAACGCAGTGAAGTACTAGTAAACTAGTAGGACCCTTGAACTGAACATGTTGCTAGTCCTGCATCACTTTGGGAGTAACTAACCTGCTCTGAGGTGAAGCACTCTATGTGGACGTGAGTGCGGTTGCGTACCACAGAGGAGTTAGATGCATTATAGTATTTACAATTTGCATGGTAAAGTGAAACAATAGCGGGTCGTGTGAAGCCTTAGTAATTATAGTTTGACTGGCCTGTTGGTCTAGTGGTTAGTGGCCCTGACTGCTATGCTGGAGGTCGTGTGTTCGATTCCCACTCAGGACAAATGTTTGTGTGATGAGTACGATCATTTGTTCTGTGTCTGGGTGTAATTTATCTATATATGTATGTATTTAGAAATATAAAAGTATGTTTATCAGTTGTCTAGTACCCATAACACAAGCTTTGCTTAGCTTGGGACTACACGGCGTTGTGTGAGAGTTGTGGAATATTATATTATTATTATATTAGTTTATCATGATATCTTAACAAAGAAATAGTTTTAATCTCTTTACAAACTATCCAAAACTCTCATACGTGTTCTTCAAAATATTTTACGATCCAAGTAAAATCCTGGGTGGAAAATCTTAAAAACCGAGTTAGCTTTACAGGCACGCACGAATTATTGCGACGTGGCGTACTTGTAATCCAGCGCCGAACCGTAATCATATTCAAATTGAAGTAAAAACATGTATTCCTAATGAATCCCATTTGCAAATAGGATGTGAGTGTCGGAGTGTCGCTGTTGGTATCAGATCGTAATATATTCACTAATTATATCAACGGTACCGCGGCCGCATCAAATTGTTAATTAGCTCGCGATCTATTGATATTCGTTGATTGAACTAATCAAACTCCTAACAAGGCGTTTAAGCTTGAATTTTGACCAAAATTTCCATTGAAATTATGAAATTGACGAGGTAATTTCCATAACCTTTATCAGGTTCGGAATTTTCAGTACCTTTTAGCTAGCAGGTGTAACAATAGCCATAGCAATCACTACATGGTGCTATCATAGCTAAAGTACTGTAATATATTTATTATTTATTTATTATTTATTTAAACTTAATGTACCGTATTGGTACATAGGCGGACTTAATGCAACAAGGCATTCTCTACTAGTCAACCTTTGGGTTAAAAAGACTAGTCAAAAACAAGACTAGTGAGTATATATGTAGAAATAGGTATAACTTAGCAGAATGCGCGGAATTGAACGGTATGAAATGAAAATATGCAGCAGAGCATCACATCGTTGATTGACGTACGAAAAATATCCTTATTAAAGTCTATTTAATAGTTGTTTGTTATTTTGTAAGCTATTGGTATGACTATATGTAACGTAAACATAACAAGAGCTTACTTAGGAACAGCAGAAAGGCAGGCCTAGGTCGCAACTTTGTTACACACTCAACACTCAGTAGATTAAATGTTTCATTGCTACATTGAAGTGTAACTAAATGATTGAAACAGCTTTGACATAGGCCTAAATCCTTAAACAACTGTAGACCAAATTCAAGTAAAGAGCGATTATTTCTTGGATATAAAGTGGTTTAGAATTGAGTTTTATAGTATTTTGTGGAAAAAAAACTTGCACTTTAAAAATATACAGTAAAACGTGTTCTAGATGTAACTATACTTTTAATATTTTGTATATAATTTGTTGTATTTTTTTAAGGTGCCGTGCCTCAAAAGATAAAAACGGAACCGTTATCACTTTGTTGTTGGTCCGTCTGTCCGTCAGTTAAGACTTTTTGTCTCGGGAACGCATAGAGGTATCGAGTTGAAATTAAAACCATATACTCAGGTTTGCGGTTCCTTGAAGTTGTGAAAAAATCAAACTTCTGAGTTAACGTAAAAAAAAGATAAGGCCGTTTATATCGCAAAAACATCTATTTTGACACTCTCAAGGGAATCAAAATTCATAGGATACTTTCCGTTGACCTGGAATCCTCAAATTTGGAATGAAGCAAGATTTTAAATCACAAGTATAGGAAAAAATCTGAAAACTGTAAATTATTAGTTACGTCACAAAAAAAAACTTTTTTTAACCCGTTTTTTATATAATCCTCCGCCACACCGCGTTGGTTTTGTTACGCTAATAAAATTCACTCCTTTAATAAATTATAGATTTATTGATGTGAGGTCAACTAGTCAGAGCGCATGTTCAGAAGCTGTGTTGCATTGAAGTTTCCTTTGAAAACGCTCCTGTCCCCCTAGCCAAGTTACAAACATTTCGTTTCGATTCTCTTTTCGTCGATCGCCTCGAGTCGGCTACGTCTCCGATGCCTTTGTTCTGATGTCATCGCAATGGTCTGTCACGTGGTCAAAACAAAGGAATAGGAGGCGTGGGCGACTATAGGTGATCAACGAAAACAAAATCAAAACGAAACGGTTGTAACTTGGCTAATAATTAGTTACTTGGCTGGTAATTAGATCAGCATTATTGAATGTCTCGGGACTGTAAGAATTAACGCGGGCAATATTCTCTATCCCACCTTCTAAGCCCACTCATGTCTACCTACATAAAATGCATAACTTAGCTTAGAACTGAGCGCTCGAATGTGAACCGGGTGAAGTTCGCGCCCAGTCACCTGATCAAACAGCCCATTCTCACTGTGACCTCTATTTGACAATGCTGCTTCCCTAGTAGTTTGTAACTGCGCTAAAGCTAATACAAGTTAACTTTGTCTAATGAATTGGTAGGGATCGGTTGAGATATTTATTTTAACAAAATTTTATGTCATCGGGATCGACGATATAAGGAATATTGCCCTTAATAGATATGTTGAATTCTTTACCTTTCCAAATATTGTCATTAAATTTTGGATTTAGATGATAAATAATTTAGCTTTTTTATTTGCATCCCACTATAGATTTAATTTTAAAAACGTATATTACATCAAAAACTAAAAACATTCTAGTTTTATAGTACTGTCTAACCTTCGGCACTTAAGATACGCTTGATCAACTCAAAATTGATTTCAGACACCACGAAACCCATTGTAATTATTAGTCTAAATCAAGGCTCTAGTGGTATTTGGAGGTACTCGGAGACATTCGGAGTCAGTCGGACAAGGCACGACCGCGGCCCGTCTGTCACTGACAGACCACAGGACATGCAGTCGTGCGGTATAATATGATGCTGATGTGGGCCTAAGAACTGAATCTCGTTAAAAGGTTGACTATAGGTTACATAAATGAGATGATATAGTTTTTTTTTTTTTCGGGTGGGAAAATCATCTCATGACATCCCCCGCTCTTGGGGGGAGCGCGAGATAGTGTCAGACTTTTACTGACTAAAAACCCACTCCTGTTCCTTCCTTGCCATTTGTTTTCCAGGGCCCCGGGGATCTTTTTCGCATCACCCATGGCCCCAGTAGGCTTCGACCCTGTTGGGCCCCTACGGTTGCTGACATCTCCTTGAGGCGCGCGTGGAACACTACGCGCCGTCGACTACTTGGGCTCGGTCCGGACGGTTACCGGACGATCGGATGGCGAGCCACCCATTGCACGCCGTCCGCAAGCCCGCGCCTACGGTGGCCGGAAATCGGGATCGGAATCCCGGCGGCGGTTGGGGCGTGAGGACCGTTGCCGTTGCCTCACGCGATCGGCCGCCTCCTTTGCTAGCATTACTGCTTCGCAGAAGAAGGCGACCGCCTGCCACTCCTCCTCGCTCCGGACCATGGCCTGTACCAAGGCCCGGCGCGAGAGGAGATGATATAGTGTCCCATGTAATCATTTGACATTTTTACAATAAACAAAATTACATTAGAATAAAATAAAAACATTTAAGCCGTGTAAAATAAGACTCATAAGGTTATCTACTTGCATCTTTTTTCTAATCTTGCTGCGGGTAGAGCAAATGTAAGTCTAAACTTCCTTCAAGGTGAAATATCCCACGAAGATGCATACTCCACTGTGACCTAAATAAAGAAACAAGCAGCGGGAACGGCAGCACGTGTGCTGCACAGCTGAAAGTGTTGGGGAATGGAATATAGATGGTTTCAGCATAAACCGAAATGCTAACGGAACGCTGAGCCGAACAAAAGCGCAGCTATGTAGCACTGCAGAGCGATGCAAAACGACCACGGAATTCATGTTGACGTTCTATTAATAATAAATATATTAATTAATTAATATGTTAATTCTTAATATATTATAATAATAATAAACGTGTTCGGGAGAAGGATGTATAATCCAGTAAGGTGCAGGTAGGTTACTTCCGGTATTGTTCTGATAGCCGTGGTATACCTCTCCACTCCTCAAGGACTTCAGGATATGTTGCCCTCTTATTGCTACGTCACTTCGTGCTAGCGACCGTTTCTGGGGGCCCATTTGTTGAGTATGCAAGTCAAACCCTTCCTCTTATCGGTTGTAATTAAAAACCATTATTCAGACGGGGGGAGGGGGGTAACCAGTCCATTTAATAATCCTAAAACTATATTCCTTTTGTTTTCCATATGTTACAATAGCTTCCCACCAACCGGTGGTTGTCCTTGGATGCACTAGCACAGCGCGTACAGGGATAATCGCGCGGTTGATATTAAGTTCCATTAAAAGCGTCAAAGTGGCCCCTGCAAGTTGGTTTTGACTCCTCGTACGCCTTCCAAAGGTCCAGGGTGCTGAGATACCCATATAATAATAAGTTTATTTCAATAAATTGTTCACAAAGGTTCAGTAATAGGATACAATATAATTTGCATGAAGTATTATCTCCTGGTCCCCAAACTAGGTTTATAGCCTGTGACTTGGGAAATACAAATTAATGTTTCTTTTATTTATTTCTTGGATAACTTAAGTTACTAAAATAACTCTGTGCATAGCAGAAACATTCGATAGCTTCTAAATAAGAAAATAACAACGTTTAAATATAATGTTTGTACGTTAGAGTCGATTGAGAAAGAAGCCAAGAAGATTATCGGCAATGATCACGCCCTCATCAAGTCAAAACTACTAAGTCTTGTGCATCGACGCCGAGTTGCTAGTCTGTCTATTTTCTATCGTTTACATTTCGGGAAGTGTGCATTGGAATTGTACAATTTAATTCCGTCAAGCCCGTTTCAACATCGCACCACTAGACGTATGGCGTTACGCCATCCGTACATGGTGGATATCCTACTACCAGTACATGTACAAAAGGTTTTGGGAATACATTATATTTCACGTACAGTCATACATTGTGTATACAGGTCTAGAGTGAATTCCCTGGCCAAAGTTTGTAGTTCCTGATAGTACCTACTTAGGGATCTTTTAGTCAAAACTGAATAGTTTAACTCTAGGCAAGCGTGTTCCATCGTCGACCACATCATAGCTTACTACTACTAAATAGTTTTCAAACGCGCATCTGTCAGTAAAAAAATAGCATTAACTACAATTAAACTTACATAAGTAAATAAAAAACAGAGTTAGGTCTTCAGACAACAAAGTAAAGTATTCGATTGGATGGCGTCACTCGCGTTCAGCGTTCAGCGCTGAGCGAGTAGCGCTACAGCGCTCGTTTGTCAGCGTCGCTGTCAAACCGGACGTGCTTTAATTAAAATTTATTCATTTCACACCAGCATTTAACTTTACTTTTTCATATGACGTTTTGGAAGGCTTTATGTGACGTCATGGTGATAAAACTACTGAAGTTATAGGAGAGTCTACAGCGCACGTTTTAGCGTTATCTGAATTATAGAAGTGGGGGTGAAACGGTTAGTTCGTACCTGCATGGGAATGTGGTTTGGACTTTTAAATTAATTATCTATGATAAAGTTTTCTCTTAAAATTATTCTAACCTGCATAATAAACCTTATAAATGCGCATGCCACAGTAATTCACTACTATACGGTAATTTTTACATCCCTCTGGTGAATGTGTGTTAATTGACAGGACAGTATGGAAGAAAAACTTATTTTGCTTACCCCTAGTTCCATGGAACAAGCGCAGAAATATGATGACATCATTCCAACGCAATGCAATCGGATCACGTTATTCGTGATTTCATAGAATATTTTATTTCTAACGGGATTTAAAATTCTGCAGAATTTATAATTGCTGCCCGATTGTTGTACGGCAGTGCGCCGGACATACGGGCTGGCTGACAGCAACCCGGCCGCCGCCCCGGGCTATCCCACGATATTCAATTATTCTACCTGACCACATATCAAGTAAATAGGCAATGTGTGTGTGTTTCTGTAAGTATAGCAAGCAATGGATAAATAAATAATAATATCACACAACTACTCTAAAAGTAGATGAATCCAAAAATGTTTCCTAATCTAGGCAAGACGTAATCTAGGCAAACCTTCATTATTTTACTCCCATCTCAGTTGATTTGTGTCAGTATAGTGTCTTCATCTTCCGCAGATCTTTATTTCCCATCATCTCAAATATTCACCTGTCTAGCGGCACTAACTTGTTAACAAGATTATAAAAGCTCAACTGGCTGCCAAAAAAATTAAGGATGTTAGCCAACCTTAATCAAGCGCGAGTTCAATCGTGTAAGAAGTACTACTCTCATCTTTGGGATGGATCTGCCAAATATCAGCTTGATGCACTAGAGTCGGCAAAGACGTGCTCGTCAAGTGAAACTTCCAAAGTCTTGAGCATCGACACCAAGTTGCTAGCCTGCCGGTTTTCCGTCGTTTACATTTCAGGGAGTGTGCATTGGAACTGCATTATTTAATTCCACCCAGCCTGTTACATCATCGGATCACAAGACGTACAGCGCGGTGTTGCAGTACCGATACATGGTGGAGGCACAAAACATCGTGGGAACACATTTATTGTGCAGGCACGAGCAATGAATATCTTATAACTCGTAACTGCACAATTAACGTCTTATTTACATTGTCACATTTTTGTAAGACTCACACTTGATAATTTCCGCACAACACAATTACAGTGACCTGTTTTATTTTCGAAACCTTGTGGAAATGGGACGGTCAATTTAGCAGATGTCTGTAAAAGCACAGCACCAGCTGTAATTCTTCCAACTGTAATTGTCCTACAATCCGGTCCCATAACTGTACATAGGTCCGTCGAACTCTATGCTCAATGAGCTTTTTATGTAGGAAAATTATAATGTTCTGAATTGTATGGCCCACCTATTCGATGACTGAAACAATATGAAGTGTCTACGCCAAACTTTTCGTGACGACAATCGGCCATCCAGTCCAATTATTTTAGGTTCACAATATTCCTGGTATCGCCCATTTTCTGTTTTGGAAACTCGACTTTATGCGAATACCCGTAAGCTTACTTTTTTCCCAACCATGAAGATTTCAGATGGTTACCGTATGTAGTTGATTACCAGAATTTTACATGGAGGAACTGCCACTCTGATCGCTATAACACAGTTACAAGAATGCCACAATAGCTGCTAAGACTGCTAAGACTTGATGTCAAATCCGATTGTTCAAAGGGTAACTACGGAGGGCCGGATCGGTATGATCATCTTCCTCCATTCATCGACACCAGCCAGTGCGTTTTTATGGAAACTCCAATGTGGTAAACCGATAATACAAAATCTGTTTCTAACAAAATCTACCTGCCTTGGTCGTGTTTCCTTTTCTCTCGTTATTTTTATCACAGCGCTACCTATCGTTTATTTATAAAGTCGCTGTTGAACTGAGTTTACCACATCTCTCGATTTGAAAACGGAACACTACAACAATGGCGCCCTCTATGCAGGGGTAGCCGCAACACATCTCAATTCGTGAGTTTTTCCATGTTAAGTTTCCAGTAACTGTGCGTAGATGACGCTTTTGCCTGAAGTGAACTTTGGGGAGCTCTTGATAGGGCAATGTAACATCAAAATGTTTACGTGATTTTTCAGTAGATGGCTCCTCTGTTTTGCAAAACATAGACTAGTTTTTGACTGCGTCTTAAGCTGCGGGAAAGTAGAAAATTATCCTAAGGGAACAGACTAAAAATATCATATTTCCTATTCATGGAATAGGAAAAATGATAGGTCTAGCCGTGTTCCAAAAATCCATCATCAAAAATAATGTTTACACCTTTGCGCTCTACGCAGGAGCAATTTTACTCTAAGGTCACTTTCGATACAATTATGTTTAAATTAAGAACGTAACTTAATAAATAGTTCGTAACATAACTTATTATACTTAAAAAAATATTATAATAATTCATGTTAAATAAACCCACCCTAATGTTACCTATATACATTTATAGAGAGAACTGTTACTCTTTTAATATTATTTAAAAAAAAACGTTTTCCCCACTGGGGATTATTCCTGGATCGTTCACATAAATACAAACTCACACAGACAAGACACCACAACTATCTGTAAGCCATAAAAATAGTTGTACCGCACGGAAACTGAAACTGCGACACACTGTGCACTAGCCAATTGCTCAACTACTGCGCCAATCATGCCATCTTTTAAGTGGAATGCATTAGATTGTATTAAAAGATAAACTACAAGTCTTTGTGAGTTTTTAAAACTATTATTTTATAAACGGCTTTCCTACTGCTTTTAGAAAACAAAATACCCAAGGGAAATTCTCATACACATAAATATTTATGAGTTTATATAAGTGCAGCCTAAAGTGCTACAAATTCTTGTATGTACTCCAATTCCAGTTGAAACTTTCCAGCGAGTGCAGTAGTGTGTCCTACTGTTGTAGTATTAACTTTAGTGCGGAATCTCTCGAATAAAATGGAATATTTGTCGCAACTTGCTATAGCTGTACATAAGCTACCACTCGGATTACGGCGGAGAAGCATCTGTGTCGTCTGATGTCCGGTGGAGCGAAAGAAGCCATTGAAATCTGGCTGTGACTTCAAACAGATACTTTAGTACATACTGCTTGGGGCGTTTTTTATATTTGTAAGTGTGCCAAACACTTTTATATTGGGATTTTGGAAGAAACAAAAAGACGGCATAACAGCTATTTGGTGTGTATGTTTCATTATTTATTTAAGCACTAGCTTCTGCGTGTAGCTTCACCAGCTTTATAATAGCAAAAAGTTGTCCAAAGGCAACGTATCCCTCGGGTAAAATGTATTGTATGTGCTATTTCAGGACATGGTCTACTTTCATTTTTGGGGTGGGTGCTCATCAAATGAGTGTTTCCACCCTAGGGTTAAGTGAATGGGCGTGTCTGACTTTTACTGATTGACAGTTGCCTTTTGTGTCCCAGTACCACGGTAACCCTTTTGAACGTTTCTGCAGCCTTAGTGGGTATCGACCCTGCTAGGGCCCTAGTCTACTATTTTTATAAATTCGTCATTCCAACACGATTCCATTGTCATTTTGCTAAAAGTTTGTAATCTGTTAATTCATAATGGCCGATCAGTAATCTTGTAATAGAATTGTGGTACGAGTTGTCTTATAACGAATTAAAAGCAATGACTGCACAGTGACGTTCTAATGGTAGGTCGCTGATCAAATTTCTGATTAATTTTGTGAGGATGTACCGGATGTACTCTCCCTGATAGTTGGGGCCATCTCATTATATCAACTTAGTTGCTTGCAATACTACTACAAGGAAAGAGTAACCGTTTCACACTCCTTCTCTAGATGCCCAGAATGCCTAGAACCAGGGCTAGACGTGAGAGGTCACCGCCACTGATCACCTCCACAAGAACACGCCCGTGCTGAATTACGCTCGTGCGGGACAGATTTCCACAGTACACTCCACCGTATCTTCTGGGTAATCTGCTCAATGATAATAATACTATTTATTTCGAATAAAATGCATAGTATTTCCAGACAAGATAGTAATAAAATAGTCAGCATAGTCGGATGTGTCGCATAACTCACTTTGTTGTATGTTATGTTATAACGTTATAAATATATTTTTAAGTTATGTGCCATGTTTGTCGTAAATAAACTCTTTTCTTCTTTCTCTTTCTTTCTTTCAGCATAGAAAAATAATACATAATCATTAGTGGTACCCAAAAGTTTCCTCCGCTTGAATCCGAAATAGGAAAATCCAAACTTCTCATGCGGACATGGGAAGTGAGGACTTGGGTCAGGTGAAAAGTGAGGTCGCCATAGCCAATCTCTAGCCACTTCTCAAAAAGGGGACGTGCCGCCGCAATCATGGTGTGCCTAGAACATGGTTAGTAGTGTTATGAAATAAACATACATACATGGCCCTTATATCTAATAGGTGTTTGTGAGATTAATACTAGTTGTTTTTTTTAAGATGATTACATATATACATAGATTTTTTGGATTTTTTTCGAGTTATTTCTATGATCAGTCGGTATGTACTATGTTTCATCTTGGATGTAAATGAGAAAGCTTAAGCTAGCTTAGGCGACAGACACAACACTTTGTATACAATAGTTGCGAGGTATCCTACATTGTGTCTCCGGTTTACTTATATTGGTTTAGTGCGACGCAGGCTACACACAAACTTAGTTAGATAATGAGAGCCGACACTGCGCCCTGCACCGCTGCAGCGCTGCGCGGTGGCGGCGTTCTAAGCAATTACTGCACCTTGCAGCGCTCTAGTGCTTCAACTTGGTTATTGTCAGCTTTCTTTACTCCTCAACTGTGCTACAACTGAACACAAGTTTTGGTTTCAAAGCATTATGCTTCACTTGTTATATTATACTCGTACGTCCTCAAGTTGCACCATTCATCTGAAACGTTAAAAAGTTAAAACTAGGCTTGTTGCACATCCATGGCAAAAATTCTTCTTGCCTTAAGAAGACTATGAATTTGTAGAACGACCTACATTGGTTGGTAAAAATGTCAAAGTAAGTAGTTTTATGATGACAAAGCAAATCTCTGTGTGGCTCTCTAGACACATACATTTCACAGATTACAAAGATAATATGATAAAGCCGGACCCAAAATAGACACCTTTTTATCCATTTGGAGTAAATATGTCCGATACAAAGTAAAAGTAAGCGATACGTAACGATGTAGAAACAAGGCGGACACCTGCCCTGTTTGATCTGATACCATTAAATATTTAATGCCTTTGGGAATAGTAGCAATCGTGCTGATATTATTGTTTAATCTTTTATATCTCTACTTCGTGTTTTTGTTCCGTTTTATTAGTGAATTGTCATATATTGCTGTAACATTTGTTTTAAATAAAAATGGGTAAATAAGCGTGTGCCATGGATTTCATAAATGTTAAGTATAATCTAGTGACGAGAGGCCTCGCCTACATCGCCAGCAACAATCCTCGTCTGTAAAATTATAAAAATAAATTTCATTATTAAATTTCATTTGATATAAGCAGTACCTTTGTGCTCTTCTATCTGCTTTTGTTCTTTTCATTTTTAAGTGTTTGTGTGTACAAAAATAAATAAATAAATAATTGTTTAGGTAGGTCGGTATACGATATTTGATGTGATACCTAATATCTTTACTGTTTATACCAACAGACGCACAAAAACAATGGTAATTATAAATTAAAAAAAAAAGTATTACAGTAAAAATGCTTGTAATAGTTGTAAAATTAATTATTTTTTATACCAATTGTTACAAACGTAACTAAGATCTATAGCATCATGATTCACAGCAATTATTATATCTGTTTATCGAGTAACTTGTGTAATAATATTAGACAGCTTACCTCCACAACATATTCACTGAGAGAACAATACAACAGTCACTTACCTACGGGAAGTACCGGGTATACATAGTATAGTAAGCGCAATATCGAGGGAACGTGTCCCCACAGCGGGTATCGGACCGCCCGCGGCACTAGCTGACCGCTCGGCGACCACAGACGGAGCGTATTGGACACAGACCTGACAGGGTCGCAACTTTCTCAGCCGCTGTCTCACGTGCCGGTGTATAAAATAGTGGAAGTTGTGGAACTGTAAACAGTAGTTATGGCTTTCAAAAGTTTGGGCAGTTGGGACTTGTTGAGAGTTCCTTTTTACTGGGAAAGAAAATATTTATTCTGGAACATTTAACAAAGTAAATATTATATTGTGCTGTATTTTTGCTAAGATTGACTGAAAGGTGTTTTGCCTCGTAGACATGTTAGCGCGTACCTGAGGTAAATGTATTCTATGTCTGTAGTACACAACTGCCCAGCACATTACCTAACTAACTGATGCGTATAGATGTATCAGTTAGTTAGGTAATGTGCTGGGCAGTGTGTGTTAATATTGTGTCAGTAATGTGGCTGCCTTATTGTTATGCATATATGCAGCATGCTTCGATGATTCATGTCCTAAGATACAAATACCTTGTGGTAATTTGTAGCTATAACTACAGACATAATGTGTCGGTTATGTTCGCATTCATCGCTCGTGACGTCACAGATAAGCGATATACTTGTTTTATATTTAAAAAGCTTCCTCTTAGATAGTTTTGTACATTTTCAAGTTTCAATGTTTTTTGGAAAAAGCATAAAGGATTTGTGAGTATTAACCTGAAATCTGGATTTTGCTGATTGATGTCAATAGGCTTGATCCAAATTACTTGCATGATGCCCAAAGGTAACTGTTAAAATGTGGGTGTACAAACAGCTACAACTTTATCTAACCCTACTGGTATCACAGGTGTAATGTTATTAAAGTTTCGTAGATCAAGAGATTCCGTAATCAAAACAAATAAGAAAGTCCACTGATGAAGAATGACGAAAACGCTACTCCATATTAGGCTCACATTGATGAAGTGCTCCTCTGTCAGAATAAAAAGTAAAAAAATGTAAATTGTTTTTTTATAAACAAGCTTTTCGTAAAGGACTGGTAGACAGATCTCGACGTGTTTTCAGTGCCTCACCCGGACATCAAACGGAAATCATTCGCAGCCATCGAGCCATGAGCCTGTCGTCTGACATCCTGTCCCCCTATAGGTCCCCTTGTCCCAAATTGTCCCCCATATCTCCCACCTAACTGCTAACGCGTGCCTCTTATCACAGACAATAGCAGAACCAAGTGCTACTGATGATTATGTAGGTAAGGTACCGTAAAGATTACTGAATAAAATTGCTGTTAAATAATTTCAGCGATGAATTAATCAGTTTTACTTTAACGCAAATACCATCATAGTATCAAATAGGCCATAATACCTTCTCCTACCAGTAGTCGTTGAATATATATCTGATCTATATGTTAAAGAAAAACAGGGACAGAGTGGACGGATATAACGAAATTATAAGGGTCCCCTTGACTGCGGAACCCTTCAAACAGTTATTTATTAAGAGCTCAGTCTGTCGTCAACAACTCGCCCGTTCCCTCCCCCTCTCCCCTATCTGCGAGATTATATCGATAACAAGTGGGTCTCCATATAACGCACCACAACGGTATCAGTTCAGCAAACAGATGTGAAATCAGGATCCTGCGGGAAATATTTATGCAAACAGCAGCGAGCCGCGAAGATTCTCACTAAATTAATTTGTACGCTCTAAAGCAATATTTGCGAAATGTATTCATGAAACAGGTATTATCCATGGTTGGTTTAACTATTTGCTGTGAATGGGTTCCTCGTTTCAAATGTGAGAAATGGTTTTATTTAATACTAGCACTTAGCCCGCGACTACGTCCGCGCACATCGCGTTTGGACTTCAACCCTTAAAACACTTCCAAACTTAAAGAGTAGATTGGAAAAGTTTATCACAATTTTATGAGATAAGGTTTTTATAAGCTTTCTTTATAAATAACATTCCTCGTAGTTCTAGAGGGCGCTGCCAGAATCGCCAGGCTGCAAGGTGAGCTCACGCGCGAGCATGCCACGTAGAACTGCCCGTGCGAGAAACAGGGTTGGCGCAGGTCAACTCCAGCAAATTTAAGGGTTTGGCCCTGTGATTTATTTATTGTCATCGCAAAGCAAACATTCAAAGGAAACTGTAGTCTTTTGAATTCAAAAGGAAGATCGTTCGGAATTAATGGAATACGCGGTATGAACACTGTTTCTCCCTGGGCAGACCCGGTTAAAATAATATCCTCAACAATATTGCGGTGCAATGCTTTTACTTGCATCCTAGTACCATTACATAACTTCGGAGGCTTCAAGTTCCTGAGCAGCACTTGGGTGTGCCCACACGCAGTGCAAGTTTATGGTATGGAAGGCCGGCTGAATTAATAGTGTTCAGAAACTCAACCGGATAGTGGACTGCTTCGTCTGCATTTACCACCGTGTCTATTGAACTATACACTATAGGCGTCAATATAGCTCTTTCTCTTAGCCATTCCATTGGTTTGTCTTTTATTTGAGAGATTTTTCAATCATCTCTTCGACTGTACTTACTACCGCGCATAATTTTTCTGGTATGACTATAACCCCATCTAATTCTTGGTACTTGCCGTTTCCTAATTGGAGTAAAAGGTCTGAAAAATCTCCTGCAGAGACGTCTCCTCTGAGATGTACTCTCATATTTTTCGTTAATTTAAGAATTTTAGTATAGGACCATAAGTGAGATCTTTTAATGCATGCTTTCATTTCATCCACTCGTGTCCCTTTTGGTATCGTTTTTAACTGGTAACGTTTGGCGAAAAAAGAAAAAACTCCAGCCAGCAATACTGTCATACCACCCATTAAGTTGTCGTTGCTTCGTATGTCCTGTAGACTTCTATTTAATGCTTAAATAGCTCTTATGCGCCATTGTGCTTTACGTAACGATTGGGCAAGATTACTTTGCCTGGAAATGTTGCACATTGGCGTCTCTACATTTGATAAATTAAGGGGCAATTTCAAAGCAGAGTGTGCAGTTCGACCACCTAACTAATAATGTGCGGCGATCCCAGAAGACGCGACCGCCAAAGCGATTCCACAAGTACTTCTTACTTTTGCTAAAATTAAATTGATAAGATATGTTTTACCAGTCCAACCTGGTGCATCTAAAAAGAACATTTGAACTGGAAACAATTTTTCTTTAATTTTTTCCACCGAGGGTTGCATAGACATAATGACGTATATTAAGTCATAGTGACCTGAGTTCGCTCGTGTATGTATTTCGGCCCACCGGTGAAAAAGGACGGTAATACTACTATTTGACCCAGCTGATGAGCGTCAACATCTTGTCTACCGCTAGCTAACGGAGCGTAACTTTGCCTGATTATTTCTAATGAAATTCAGTCTCTCAGTTTTTGCGTACTAATCTACCAAATATTGGCTAAAATGAGCATCAAAGTGAAGATGGTAATTTTCCTAATTTTCCCTGACCATGATGAATAAAAGCTCAATGCTGACACTGTCTTTTTCTGAAGTAATTTTGTTTCCGGGTCTCGCTGTGGAATAGCACTTGAATAACCGTCTTCTCCGTGGCTGAACATTATAGGATATTGCAAAGCATCGTATGAGCGATGTATTTCACTAATTATATCGCGACGCTCGAACTGTTGATCTAATAACACCAAAGCAACTTAATTCGTTTGTGTGGTGGTTGTTTTTCGGCATGTATAACTAACTTGAAAGTTTTACAGGAGGAAGGAATTCTGTCAATGGTACTCTCTTCATGTCCCTGATATAAGGATTGACTTCGTGCAACATTTTTTGCAGTTGTTTTATTAAATTTGGTTTTAATTGCGGGAAATTACAGCATCTTAAATTTGCTTCTCTTTCATCATCACCCACGAAAAATTTGTAAAAACTGAGCTGTTTGACCGGGTTCTGACAATAAACTGGCAATTAAACTTGATAAACTTGTCCCTGTACTTTGAAGGTTGCATATATCCATCTCCTCCAACTTGTTTCCCACCAAACGACGTCATTTGGAAACAATTGTTGTATTTACGAATGTTCGAAATAAAATGTTTCTGATCAGGATGGAGATCCATTATCAAACTGTAAAGGGGTTCGGGGGGTGTACTCAATAATTTGAGTTAAACTTTACCGCTGCTGCAACACATCTCAGGAGTTTCGTCCTTCCATTTAAACGCATTACACCAACAACATTTATGATTCATTTGGAGGTATCTGGAACAGAGAGTAAAGTCCCGCAAACCTCCGTTGAAAAGGGAGGATCTTCCGACCAGACGGGTGTTATGTCTGGTGGGCTACTACTGCCCGATAGATAATTTCGGGCTGTTCTATATGTTTTAAACGCGCGGAGAACTTTGATTGCGCGATGCAGGATTAGTTCCTATGTGACGCCATAGATGTCGCTACATCACTCCCCTCCGGAGATCGGAGATCGATGGTTCTTGATGCTTCTTGATGCGTGCCAGGCCAGTGGTAGGTTGGTTCCAGTGGGTCGGAACTGAATGCCGCATAGTTCTCGGTGAGTCGGAACTGTCTGCGGTGATGCCCCAGTGAGTCGGGGTGGTGCTGTCCCAGTGAGTCGGGATGATGCCCCAGTGAGTCGGGGTGGTGCTGTCCCAGTAGGTCGGGATGATGCCCCAGTGAGTCGGGGTGATGATGTCCCAGTGAGTCAGGATGATGCTGCAGACTCCAGTGAGTCGGAGTAGTGCTGCTGGCTCCAGTGAGTCGGAGCAGTGCTGTGCGACGTAGTGGCTTGACTGCTTACGTCGACCAGGAGAGGTTCTTCGTGGCTCTTCATGTGACTGGCCGAAGGTGCAGTGTGCTTCGCCAAGGTCGCTGATGAGGCTGAGGGTGATGACCAGGTATGACCAGGTAGGCATGCTGGTGGTCAGGATACCCTTTAAAGCCGTGGGTGCTGGCTGTATGGCTCGCTGCTCGAAAGCTTGAGGAAGTGATGATGACGTCACGAAGTAGTTGCTGCACGAAGGCTGCGCTGACGTTCATTGTCGAGGGTCACCAGTTTAGAGGTAAGCGGAACAGAGAGTAAAGTCCCGCAAACCTCCGTTGAAAAGGGAGGATCCTCCGACCAGACGGGTGTTATGTCTGGTGGGCTACTACTGCCCGATAGATGATTTCGGGCTGTTCTATATGTTCTAAACGCGCGGAGAACTTTGATTGCGCGATGCAGGATTAGTTCCTATGTGACGCCATAGATGTCGCTACATGATTCATATCATCAATTGAAACTACATTATCAAATTCGTAATTTATTTCAGGTTTATAAATTCCTAAAAGATACTTGATCTTCCATGGCCGTTTAACAACACGTATATTGAAGCGGGACTGCGCTGCTCTGTGTACTTCAGGATGTGCTTGCTGGTAATTTTCAGTGGCTATTTTTCATTTGGCATTTCGGTGTGTTTTTTTTTGATAATTGCCTACAGCTTTCCGGTGTGCCAAAGAATTATTTTCTGAGTATATTTTCTGAGCTCGTCTAACTTGAATCTTCCTTGTTTTGTCTGTATATCTGGTCCTCTTTTTTGTGATGCCGTCATGGACTGTGAAGGAATGTCCGTAGAAATTACTGAATATGAATCTAAGGAATTTAGTGGCACAATATCGTAGGTACTTCATCATATTTCGTTTTCTTCACATTTATGTTTTCCTCGTCAGAATTAACAACGCCTGTAGGATTAAGTTCTTCATATGAAAAGTAAGCATCGTAATGACCATTTGAAAGATTTTGTGTAAAGCGAAGACGTTTTATCGGGTAACTTGGAGTACCTGCATTTACATACAATTCACCGTTACGATAAACTTCGCAAATACCATACCAACTAAATCTTACATCCAGTTAGTAATCTTAATTTTATTATTATTCAAAATGTTACGTAAGACTGTTTAAAAATATTGTTTTGTAATTAACTTTATGTTTTCGTTTGTACCAATTTGTGTCAGTAGATGTCGTTGTACGTATATAAATCACATAATTGATACGTTATTATAGGATTAGGTTATCACAATGGAAAAAGAATAAGATATTTTATGCAAACATGGATGATAACATTTCACCAATACAGGGATGAATATTGTATAATTGTTTGAGAAAGTATTATATTAAATTAATTTTTTTACCCATATTTTTGAGTAAAATAAACCACTATGTAAAATCTTTCCGTAAAATAAATAATCGCTATTTGCTCTGTTAGAGCTTGTTTTTCTAATTTCTAACACCGAGTTGCGAGTAAATTAGGATGCGCAGTAAGACTTCAAGAATCCTGAACACGATAAAGAACACTTGACTCGACCCTAAACCGAAATTTGAAGGTAGTTTTGGAAAACGACTAATGCGTATCTTTATTATTTATTTAAAAGAGTATTCGTGCAAAGTTTCAAGTTTATTAACCCAAGAAATAAGATTCTCCCATACAAACTTGAACACCCCCTAAATCTTGCACTGGGGGGTTGTACTGAAAAAAAAATATCGTAAACTTTATAACTAATTTAGGTTAATATTTGTACTAAGTTTTGAGTTAATTGACCCACGAAAAAAAAAATTGTATACATACGAAATCCCCCCTTTTTACCCCCTTAGGGGCTGAATTTTGGAAAATCCTTTCTTAGTGCTCGCCTACGTTATAAAAGGAAGCCTTGTGCAAAATTTCACGCTCCTAGTCCCAGTAGTTTCGGCTGTGCGTTGATATGTCAGTCAGTCAGTTTCCCCTTTTATATATATAGACTAGCGGTCGCCCGCGGCTCCGCCCGCGTGGATGTCGGTTACCGCTGCAAAAAGCCTACCCAGGAAAGACACGGTCAGCAAAATGATTCCCAGGTCAATTCACAGACACCGACAGTAACGTTGACGACGCAGTCATTATCCGCAGGCTGCACAGATTGTCTTTCTGTGTATGTTAAGTTGTTAATGATGAAAATATTTAAATGTAATTAATACTAAGTTTTCACTTCTGCCGGCAGTCCCGGAGCGCAACCCGTTGTTTAAGGATAGATAACTAAAGCGATTATTGTAGAGCTTCTCCATAAACAACATTTGACGTTAAATTATTTTCAGGTAACAAAATATACTGATGGTCGGGAGCCCCGACCCGTGATAGGGCAACGTAAAGTTGCCCATGCGTAAAACATTCTTTTCGTAAATCAATTCCTACTAATTTGAATGTTTGGCCCTGGGATTTGTTTATCGTTAGTGCGAAAGAAATTTTTACTGGAAATTGGAGCCTTTTGAAGGGTATAGGCAAATCAGTAGGGATCATGGGTATTCTTGGTATATGAGCTAATTCACCAGCTGCAGGGCCGGTGATAATCTTCGCTACTATTAAATTATCTTTTAGCTCCTTTATAAGAAGTCTCGTGCCATTACACATGTTGGGGGGGCTTAAATTTCTGAGAAGCATTATCGGCGTGCCAACTTTTAACGACAGTTCATGAGGTGGTAGCCCAGCGGGGTTCAGAGAATTTAAAAATTCCTGGGGGTAGTGCACAGCGTCCTCGATGTTAGTGACGGTGTCTATGGATTTATAGCACTTAACTTCACCCGGTACTTTCTGCATAATTAAACTGTTTATTTCGTTGACTGTTTCATTCCTGGGAGAAACTATTGCTCTACAACACAGCCAACGAAAATAATTTTGATGTAAGTTTTCGATGTCAGGATATATAGCATCTATCAGACTATCTAAATTATGGACTATTTGGCCTAGAGACTCATCCAAAGTAACCGCATAATCGGTGCCCAAATTTAAAGATGGAAAAATTCCTTCTCCAAGTTTCAGCAGCTGTTGTGGAAAATTGCTATGCGTATTTCCATGTAGATGAGCTCTCATATTGGTGCGCAAATTCAAATGTTGAACAGATGTCCAAAGGTGAGACGATTTTAAACATGCCTTCATAATATCTGCTCGCGTACCTCTGTTGACGACTGGAAGCGTTTGTCGGAAATCTCCAGCAAATACAAAAGTGATACCACCCATGACATTAGCAGAGCTTCGGAGGTCTTTTAAAGTACGGTCCACGGCCTCCACATGAGCTCTATGACTCATGGTGCATTCATCCCATATTACCAACGACGCGTCTTGCAGCAACTTACCAAGAGGCCCATTTTCCCGAATAGAGCACGTAGACCGTTGATCTAAAGATACGGATAGCGGGAGTTTAAACGTAGAGTGAGCAGTTTTTCCTTCGTTCAAGAGAGTTGCAGCAATTCCTGACGAAGCAACTGCAATCGCTATCTTCCCTGATTGCCGTATCTTAGCAAGTATCAAATTTGCGAGAAAAGTCTTTCCGGTGCCTCCTGGTGCGTCCAAAAAAAATAATCTCCCCATGTTATTGTTCACGCTGTCCACAATAGTCTCATAAGCATGTCTTTGATCTGGTACTAATTTTGGCACATTGTCATTAACAAACGCTGTTAGATCATTTCTGTTATACTGTTGTACCATTGTGTCAATAGTATTACTCTGGGTACGAACGGGAGAAGGTAATCCAAAATCACTTAAATTTTTGTCGTTTAATTCTAGAAGTTTGTTTTCTATTTCGATTAATCCTTCATTATAAATGACTTCAGTGAAGGGTAAAGTGTTATCCTGATTTTGTTGTCTGATACGATGTCTAATATCTTCACAGAACTGATCTTTGAAAGTATCCCATAACTTCAATGGTTCCGATGGTTGACAAAATAAAAGTATGACTACGAACAACTCCCTTAGTTTTTTTGGACAATGTGATAACGAAGCTTCGCTTAAACTGTTACCCCAATGGTCATCGTTTTCAAGTAAACCTCGGTCACGGCAAGCTGCTTGATACGTCTCTTTGACAATACCGTTTACAGTTTTAAGGTATGCAAATGAGGTCGGACCGCGTACGTGGTGCAGTAGAATCCTAAGATAAAAACACTCTGATTGGGATGGATGTATCCCGTAGACTCTACCTAAAGCGGTATCTTTTTTTATCCCCGGATGTTCAACTACATCTTCACCACGCCTCCTTCTAGTGAATTTATTATTTGCCCATGTATAGTATTGCGGGACTTCATGATACAGAAGAGTTTTCGCGAATTCATCTTCATTACAGAGAGCAAAAAATGCCAGTAATGTTGTATTGCGTGGGTTTTGGACCACTTGATGAGCTGTCCCTGGTGTAAAATACACCCTTTGACCGTTCTCTAGATGAACGGCCAAATGCACTACAGTAGGATGCCGGTCGTGAACGGGAAATTCAAATAAGCGCCAGACAGCTTCAGATGTGCTTATGTACCTGCCATTTAAATAGTTTTCAACCTCATCGTGTGGGTTTCTAAGGCTAAAAGTTGCCTGATCTGAACCTTTATTTATATACTTACATATATATTTAATGGCTTGGACAGAGTGGCAATACTCCACGTTTATATGAGCGTTAAAAGTCTTACATAGTAGCGGGGAGTATGGAACAATCCACCTATTATCTATCGTCACCATGTTGCCCCTGATTTGTAGCGTAGTGCTCCGACCGCCATTTCCTGTATCGCGCCTACGATAAACTGGATACCCATCCTCTCCGGTCTGGGTATCGTTCATGAAACGGCGAGGGTATTTTTTTGTGCAGACACCGTTCTTCATGCATGGTGCAGCTAAATTATGTTCTCCGCAGGGTCCATGTACCATATTTTTAGTTATAATGTCGTGTAGTACCGGATCAATTTGTTGATCGGGTAGCTCCGCAACTATGACACTGTCGATCTCATCTGGTTGTATTTTAGTTTCTAGCCAGAAAAGCAAATGACAATGAGGTAAACCGCGCTTTTGCCACTCCACACTTGCCATATAACATTTTACTTTACCGAATATCTGTTCTTTGACAAATAATTTGATGAATTTCTTCATCTTTAAATGAAATACACGTGAAATTATGTCATGACGGTCGAAAGACCGTTGTCCTGGTAGCAGCTCCGCTTTAATTTCAGGCCATTCGGGGTTACATGTAAAAGTGACAAATAAGTCAGGTCTACCATAATTTCGGACGTACGTCATCGCGTCCTGCGTTTTCTCGTGCATGAAACGCGGAGAACCCGTAAATGACGATGGCAATATGACATGTTGACCGATATTTGTTGGGTCAACATTTGCGTCATGATTTAAGGCATCTCTGAGATGAATGTAGTCATCAGCCCTCAGTCTTTGTTGATTCCGAGAAATATAATTTAATCTTTCCGATATCATTTTCGCCATCATGTCAACACAATATTGACTAAATAAGTCTCTGTAATAATGTAACGGATTAAAAGAGTTAGTTCTAAACATTAATCTAAATGCATAAAATTGCATGCACGAAACTGTTTTATTACGCGCAGAACCCTGCTGAGGGATAGTCAAATAATAACCGTCTTCTCCTGTCGCAAACATTATAGGATACTGTAGTGGATCATAGGACCGATGTAGCTCAGAAACTCTTTTGAGCTGTCCGTCTCTACCGTGTAAGACTATATCCCTGGGACCTTTGTCTTCATCGACCAAGAGAACGGCTACCTCGTTTACAGTAGGAGCATTATATCTGCCTCTGTGTGCTGTCTGTGGAGTGCGATCTGAATGAATAATTAACTTTAAATTATCTGAGGAGTTAAGTTCTAAGTTTTGTTTAAAACTTTGTATATACACGTTATGATTATTCAAAGCGGTCTGTAATTCACGAATTAAATCCATTTTTAAGGTTGGTGCGATGCTTGATCGCAACGATAACTGGTCTGCATCCGAAATAAAATATATTTGCAAGAACTGTGGGTTTTGGCCTGACGGTGGTAAAAGGCTACCAATGAGATGATACACCTGTCCTTCAATTTTAAAAGTGGGCATAAAATTTCCTTCCCTGATTTCTTTTGCGCCAAACGAAGTCATTTGAAAAAGACTATTGTATCTACGTATGTTTGTTAAAAAATGACCAGATAATGGATGGTTATTAGTTAAAAGATTTTTTATTGGTTGTGGTGGCTCCTGAAGGTTAGGAAGACAAATTTTACCTGAAGCACAGCACATACCATTAGGTTCGTCTGTCCATTTCTTGGCAGAGCAGTTAGAGCAGATCTTATTCATGACTCCGATTTGGACGGACGCTTGTTGTGCATAATCAACCTGCGGATCATATCTGAAAGCCACTCTGTTGCTGTTAGCTAAAATTCGATTGCGAACTGTGTTTGTGGACAACTGCTGTCTCTCTGCTTGAGCTCTAAGTCGCTGCAAACGCTCGACACTCGACTCTCTTTCGCGCAACTGAGAGGTCCTTATATTTTGTTCATGAAGACGTTGGGAACGCTCCAGCCTCGACTCTTGAGCGCGTAGCTCGGAGGTTCTCAGACTTTGTTCGGCAAGGCGTTGCGAACGCTCGACACTTGACTCTCGTTCGCGTAAGTCAGAGGTCCTTACATTTTGTTCATGAAGACGTTGGGAACGCTCCAGCCTCGACTCTCGTGCACGTAACTCAGAGGTTCTCAGATTTTGTTGTGCAAGGCGTTGCGAACGTTCGACACTCGACTCTCGTGCGCGTACCTGAGAGTTTCTCTGATTTTGTTCAGCAAGGCGTTGTGAACGTTCAGGTGAAGATTCTCCCATACGACGTATTCTTGTTGCCCGTGCTTGAGAACTATGTTTAGAAAGTTGAGACCTGGCTCTCTTAGGCATTTTCAAATGTTTAAGAAAATGTTAATAGCGTGTAATAGTCTAGCTCTGAAAAGAACTGTTGTTTAGCCCTGAAAAGAACTGTTGGTTAGCCCTGAAAAGAACTGTTGGTTAGCCCTGAAAAGAACTTTTGTTTAGCTCTGAGAAGAACTTTTGCGTAGGTGTAGTTTTAAGAACGAAATCTAAAAAAAATCGCACGAAAATTATTAGACTTCGCGCACGACCGCTGCGTAGGGAGCCGACCTCGCGACTGAGCCGCGCGGGTACCTTACTCATAGATCTAAACTCCCCTCCCGCACGCGCACCCCCGCCTTGGTGACGCCCACTTCGCAACGGGCCGTGCAGCAGAAATCGTAATATTTTAATTTCGCCATAACTTCAAAACCAAACGTCCAATTTTAATCATTCAAAGACCAAATATTATCTCCATAAACTGTTCTTAGTGATGAAATCATTTATTTTGATAAGGATTAATAGCATGAGTAAAATAAACGCGTTTAAATGTAGTCCAAAAAAAATTCAAGATTTTTAAATAAAAAAATGGTTGCTGTGCCTCACTCGACATAGATGGGTATAGTGTGTCGCGGACTTTTTTGTAGATATTTATAAGATCTACAATTAATTACAACATTTTATGGTTCTATCTTTTATAGTTTAGGCAGCGTATGCAAAATAAGTAACTTTTCTGGTTGATTTTTTACACCTTGTGTCCGAAAAACCCAAATATCTTACGGAACCCTATTTTTTTCCAAAATAAAATATAGCCTGTGTTACTCGTGGATAATGTAGCTTTCGAATGGTGAAAGAATTTTTAAAATCGGTCCAGTAGTTTTTGAGCCTATTCAGTACAAACAAACAAACATACAAACAAAGTTTTCCTCTTTATAATATTAGTGTAGATAACTATCTTTGATCCTGCTCAGCGGCACACGCGTCGAATTTCTATTCTCTGGGAGTCAAAATTTAATATTCATTTTGCCTCAGTTATGTGGTCGATTTGAAATATCCCCTTTTTATTAAAATAAAATATTTTTATTTGACGCTTCAAGATATTTTTAGCCATTAGGATAATGTGAAAAGCGATGACTTAAGTTACACATATTGAAACATTCACCAATCTGCACTGGGCCCGCGTGGTGGATTACGGCCCATTCCCTCTCCTAGAGGAGGGAACATTAAAAAAAGGCTGATTATGCTATGATATACACATATTGTATACAGACTACCTAAGTTACTTTATAAGTATTATAAAAGAGTTGAATTTCAATTTTACACAAGGCAGTTATTGTCAATTCCTTAGTACACAATCGTATCAGCTAAAAGTGCAGTGTAATGCATTTGCGGGAAGTAGGCTAAACGCATTTGGTGAAGACATTACGTGCATGTCACTTGACGGCGCCGGCGAGGTAGCGCGAAGCAGCGTCCCGGCTCCTGCTCCCGCTAAGGTCTGACACACAAGAGACGTACGAGTAGCACTTGTAAACAAAGTCTATTGTTACCTGATTTATTACATTTTTAGACTTTACAAATGCAAATATAATATATAATTATATAATAATATTTCACAACTATCACACAACGCCGTCTAGTCCCAAGCTAAGCAGAGCTTGTGTTACGAGTACTAGACAATTGATAAACAAACTTATATATTTCTAAATACATACATATATAGATAAATTACACCCAGACACAGAACAAATGATCGTGCTCATCACACAAACATTTGCCCTGGGTGGGAATCGAACCCACGACCTCCGGCATAGCAGTCAGGGCCACTAACCACTAGACCAACAGGCCAGTAGAATAATAATATGTCAATGTCTTATCGCACGCTGAAATACGCGTGCCAACCATTATCAGCTTGCATCTATGTATGTAAAACGGTTAATAAAGTTGAAATCGTACGCTACAATAACCACAATACAATTGCTATAAATGCAATTGCGAAATCGTTGATAATGCTGAAAGTATCACGTGTGCAATAGCCCTTACAGCACCCAAGCGGGATGCCAGCGACGGAATCCAATTATATTGTTCTCCAGCGCGATATTAGCGTCCGTGTCGCCTCGGCACCGCGCCGATGCCGAGCCAATGCCGGGCCAATGTCGTGCCGATGTCGCTTCAGCTCCATGCCGCTGTTTATTGCGGAACCCGTTGAATGATTCCCGGCGACAATGAGCTGAGATTGGAAATGAAATGTTTTGTGCTTCTTGCTGCCTCTAGTCCGGAGCGGGCTGTAATGAGAGGGGTTGCTATTGGAACTTTATCAGTTATTGTGGCACATTGTATTGCAATTTGTTATCAGCTACTGATAGGTACGGTCTTGTGTTGGCTTTCTCTAACCGTCTCTGGTAGAAAATGTTAGACAGAAATAACATAAAGGCTAATTTTACACCATGAAATGAAATTGGTACGACATGATGTGCTAGTAAGTCTATTTGTTAAGCACGATGATTTGATTAAGCAATATGTCCCGTAGTGCCGTGTTCCCGTATACAATAAGTAATAAAGGTAAGAAAGGGTAAATGGCAAGGAGCAGTAAAGAATAATGTTATTTAATTAACAGAAATAAATTCAGAACTCACTAAAAAAAACCATGAATGATTATTTTAATTTCGTTTTTCTTTTGAAAGTATTCCGAGGAACGTTATTTCGCCGCGTTTCTCTTGATTCACTTCGCGTCGTTTCCTACGCATACTTTATTCAACACTGAAATTATTTACTCACACGTGCTCGTGCTTGGTGAACACCCTGACATGACACTCACATCCCACTCGCACAGCCGCGTCTGAGCGACGTACAACACAATGGGCTGATGGGCGGGAGTTGTAAAGTTCACTTTATTGCAGATGCTGTTTCTCGTAAAATAACACGGTTTTACGTTTTTCCTAACATTATTGTTTGCAACTAAAATCTTGAATCGTAAAATTCATGAGATACACTGGCTGCTTCGCTTACTGAAAATTAAATAGTCGCTTTTATACTCCAGTGAGATCAAATGGAAAAGGTTTTATTTTAACTTAACTGTACTTTATTTAAATACTTCTTGGCTTACAGCATTAAAGTTCTAAAGACTGCTCGGCTTTAAAACTGACATCTGGAAGGAAAAGATACCTACTGATGCATTTGTACTATACTCTCTTACAGTTGATATAAAATTTCACATAACGGTCAGAATAACATACGCTGAGATAAGAATAATAAAAAAAAGAAACAAAAATAAGTCCCCTTAGTTGATTCTTACTCAGAAAGATGCTTAGCATTCCTTGCACTGGAACTGATGGCACTACAATAGCGCAATCAGAAGACATTACATCGCAGTATCATCCGACTGTTATCGCACACCAGGGCTAGCACACACGTGCCACAGGGTAAAGAGACAAAGACCAAGTTTTTACAACAAACGATTTTCAAAAAAAGGAACGCCCTGGGAGATTTCTATGATTTGTTGTCTATTACAGATTCTATGCGTATCTGGATTGGCTAATAAAGATCCCGAATAATCAACCTCCAATGCCAGCAGTGAACAGTATTCAGCTGAAAAGATCACGACGGTGACACCTGTTATTGCTGTTCAGTGTATTGAATAATGCTGCGTTTGGCTGTATGTTATTACTTTTAGATTGCTGAATTAATAAGAAGATTAGATGTTTTACTAATCATAGGTAAAATTTCACTACGTAAGATAGGTCTGTACGGTATTCTGTCGCAGTTTAGAGTCACCTTAGTGTCTTCCATTGTCGCAAGACGTCGGATGGCAATGCACACTCTAGGATATATCAGAGGACCGGTTGTAATGCAGGGTGCGCGGGGAGCAAGTGACGGGGGGAGGGTGAGAAGCTAGTGTGTGCCCCGCGCCACAGCCTGCTTTAATTGAATTCGTTGCAACTCCAAAATATGGAGCGTGGCCTGAATTATAAGAGACAGCGGTTCATTTCAAAAGCTTGATCATTATCCAGATATGTTTACTGAAAAAAAATATGTTTATGCCATATGCAAAGCGAACACCAATCCAAAATGCCTTTGCTATTAGAAGTTGTGTTGTTTTGCTAATTCCTAGTCCATTCAAGGTAATCGCTCCCCGATTATTACTCAACTACGCCAAACCCGGATCGGAGTGCAAGCGTCTCTAATACCTCTGTACAGTTTGTCTGCATTTATTTAGTGCGCAGCGGATACTCCCACCAGCCCAGTTCACGCGAGACACTCGTATTGTCAGGAATTTAGATGAGGAGTAAAGGTTCTGTAGAGGATAATGAGACGGTTTACGTCTCACCATGTCAATTTTTGAAAATTAAAGCTAACTTTTACTAAGCAGTAAGGCTGCCGAGGTGCACGAGTAATATGCAGACACTGCAAGAACTGCCGTAAGTCGTAGTGCGATGTTATCTAAGTAACATAGTGAATTTATCTAATCTATAATATAAAAATGAATCGCAAAATGTGTTGGTAAGCGCATAACTCAACAACGCCTGGACCAATTTGGTCAATTCTTTTTTTTAAATGTTCGTTGAAGTTCAAGGATGGTTTTTACGGCGAGAAAAATTCGAATAGAGTAGGGTAAAGTAGGGTAGAGTAGAGTAGAGTAGTCAGTTGACGGGAGCGAAGCCGCGGGCAAAAGCTAGTACTGAATATAATTTTTCAATTAGAAACAGTTCTTGAGATTAGCGCGTTGAACCTGAAGCTTTATAATGTTAATATAGATAAATGCAGTGATAGGTAGGTATTTCTGCTTTGCTCCTTTCTCTGCAGCATATAGATAAAAAATGAAATGAATCGATGGATATAAAAAATAATAAATTGTAAATTGAAATCCCTAGCAAAGTGGATGTTACAAAGCTTAAAAGAGCAATTAAGCAAGTGCCCACGTTACGTGGTCTGAAAGCGAGCCGGATCAGCTTTTTATCGTGGTTCGTAATATAGGCGGCTTAAGACAAGTGATTTTAAAAACTTTAAAAATTCTGGTTGCTTTTATGTCGTCTCGTAGTTTCTTAATAGAAATAGAATTGGACCTCGATTCAACAATCGATGATTCCAACATGGATGCCGCTTGGGTCTTTAATAATTCTGTGTGATTCCCGGTTTGTTGACAACGGATGTTGACGGTGCAACTACGCGACGATTATCCCATCATTTTTATCAATGTCGATATTTCATGGAAAATACAAGGCTTATTGCCGCCGGCGTGATGATTTAAACCCGGGATTAAAGGCAAAAATATTTTACTGCAGAAACTGCGAAACAACTGCGACTGTGTGTATGCATTGTTTTTGTTTTCGATAATAATGAATGATGAATAAGTACCTAAAGGTCTTAAATATGAATGCTACAAGAGGTGGGAGAGAGTAAAAAAGCGACAGATGGATTGTTTAGAAGATGACTGGTGCAGTGACGACTGAATACAGATATATATTATGTGAGTATAAGATTTTGATGAACTTAATAATTAGAAAGTAGGCAATATTGTAAAATTAGGTATTAAATGTGTGGTCTCTTAATGCACAAAAGTGCGCAATTTATTCAATACTCTTAACCTCAATGAACTTACAAGTAAGAATAGCACGGGCAATTTATTACCCGATCACCATAGACCTTTAATGAAGGCATGAATATTAATGTAACGGGTAATTACCCTTCTAACAGCTACAATATCAAAGAAAGTCGAAACTCTTCAACAAGCCGTGAGTAATTCTCTGAAACTCGTTAACAACTAAAATTAAAAAGTCGCGATTAAATCTCACAAGGTCGGGATCTGTGACGTCACAAGTGCCGGCTCCAGTACGATACTGACACTTGGGATACAATTAATTAATTCAGAAGCTCCAGTACATAGAAAAAGTTAATGTTAATTACGAAGTTTAAGATAAACGTTCAACTTCATAAGAAAAATTGTAACAAAAACATCCACAGTGAAACGTTTAATGGTTGACTCTGGTATTTATTGTACTCGTAGGTATGGCTTACTCAAATCGAGGACATATTTAAGTGTCCTTAATAATATCGAAGTTTCATCGAAAACATTGTTGTATTACTATTTGATTATTATAGCTTAAAGCAAATAGGAAGTAAAAAAAAAACACATACAACAGTAAGGTACAGAAACAGGAAGTCATAATATCTTAAACAACAGATTTCACAGGTGTGATCTAAGCAAACATATTTTGAGTGAATTCTCTTTAAGTTCTAAGCACTTCATTGAAGTGAACCTTTTCAGGCATTTAACGTATTTTGGCAGCAAAGCTGTAACTTTGTGGCGCTGAAAGTCCCAAGTTAATAAACAAATTAAACAAGTTAGCAAAGGTCTTTGATAAGAGCTTTTGTGTCATTAACGGTTTACAGATATATTTTAAACAAAGAAACCATGTTTTGAAATAACATTTATTAATAGGTACATATTGTGGAGATAAATTATTATTTTTGCGTCTAGGCGGCTTATTGCGAAGACAGATATACCGTTTTAGATCGTGGAATGACTTTGAAGTGTAATTTCAATACTTTTGTTATCTTATTGTTTCGTTGGTCTGTGTTTTTTGTTCTGTATCAAATCTATCCAAAGGTTGTCTGTAAAAATCACTTGTAGTAATAAGACCGTCCATTGTTACACCCTTGCACCCGGCGCACAATGAAGAGTATAACTATCTAGTCTTGAAGTCTGACTTTTGCAGATCGAGTCAACACTCACACACACGCATACCTGGCTAGATAATTGTGTTATCTAATTAGATCTAATGCATCCATAATGCATTCAGCTAAGGTCGTGCAAATTTAGAATAGGATTTGAACTTGATTGGAAAATGAGCTAAATGTTTATAGTATGTTTTCAGTAGACCATGTAACAGGGGCATCCAAAACAATTTTTTTTTTTGTAAGATGGAAAATCATCTAATGACTTTTCTCGCTCTGGGCGGTGCGGGAGGTGTCAAATTTTTACTAACTAAAACCACTCATATGTCCTTCAGTTGCCTTTTGTGTTCTAGGACTACGAGTTTCCTTTTCAAGAAATCCCCACGGTCCTAGCGGCATTAGCACTGCCGGGCTCCTACGGTTTGCAGACATCTCTTTGAGGAGCACGTGGATCACTACGCGCTGTCAACGCCTCGGGTTTGGAACGGTCGATAACCGAATGGCCGGACAGCGAGCTACCCATTGCTCGACGGGGTCGGAATCTTGGCGGCTGGGGCGTAGGGACGTTCGGAGCCTCACGCGTGCGGCCTCCTCCGAGTCCACAATTAGGTTTTAGTATCAAATATTGTTTTCCAGAGTTTCTCTTGACACACCAGATCCTGGAGCCCCTCCCCCATCCCTAGATGTCACAATATTTATAAGTCTCCAGACAGCAATTTAAAACCATAACGAAAACATCTAACTTTTACACCAAAGTAAATCTCTCTCCAGCATCCATTTTCCAATATTCTGCGAGACACATTTAATGCTATTACGACATTATGATATAATCTTGTAAGTACAGTAAATGCGATGAGCGTAGTTAGAGCGCAGATTATCGTGCTCGAGCGACGCCACGGCGCGACGCGAGCGAGGCGAGGCGACCTAATCGGATCGCGTCCGCGTCGGTGGGCGCAAGGGCTTATACGAAACTCTCTTATTTTCAGTTACATTTTAATGTCATGCTGAAATAAGTACAAGACGATGTTTTGCCACAGGTTGCTATACAATGTGTATAACGTGTGTAACGTGTATAACGTTGTATAACGTGTATAACGTTGTATAACGTGTGATGACTAGTTCTGTAAGCTTGTTATGACACCTCTTTCTTTGCTTATTATTAGTCTCATACAAAAATTCTATACAATAAATTGTATTAGTGTCATGTTCACTGTAAATGTGACGGTTATAACCCTTTTCTGTTTCAGAGGGTATTCACCCTCTGAACCAGAATTTAAACATGAATTTTCAACTTAGTGCTCCACTTTTCTTCCGCTTCAGGTCATTAAAGAGTGAACGTCGTTAAAACTTATAATAACTTTTAACGATAACAATGTAACACCAGTCAACAATATCATATTTCGTGTAAATTTCTAGAACAGACTTATGCTCGATAGCGAAAAAGCAAAAAATAATATAATTCCCACATCCGAACGTTCAGGTGTACTCGTTTGAAATTATAATATTATTATACAGGTTCTAAGAACTTGGTCTCTTTATAAATCGCCAAGGGTTTATTCTTTCGCATTTCCGTGTATTCATGAAGACGCAGCGGCTTGTACTGAAAAGTGGTAATTCAATGTTGCTCGTTATACATTGCTTCATTTTATATCTGAAGCTTGGCGAACACAATGGTCCCCGGGCTTGTATAAGAGTTTCTTTTTTTAATGTTCATTCGTTGTGAAAACTCATTACATTACTTATACAACAGTAGTCCGTGTTCTCATTAAATTAACTCGGGAACCAACGTATTCCGTTTTCCTATTCTGAGATAATATAAGGCGAGAGTCGTGTCGCGTTCCGTCGCATACCTCCGTACGGGGGGGCTCGCGCAAGGACACGACATAACAAACATTAGCTCTCATTATTCGTAGCGAACAATGCGTCTCAGAGCTCATAATTTTTCCTTTGTGATACAACAACAGGTGCGTCATTCATCCTCCCGCTAGCCGGGGAACGTACTTTATTAAACTTATCATAGGTATAACCCGAGATGATATTGTGTATTAAATCTATTACACCAGTGGATATTGTGGTCCATTATATATATATATTTTTATTGTAATTCATAAAACTGATGTACAATCATGCATCCATAAAATGATGAAAAAATAATGGAAAGATATTCACAGCCAGAAATGATTTCCACGAGCAATAAGCAAAAGTTGCTATTATTTGTAGAAAACAAGTACATATTTATCGATCACAACGAAGATATTTTCTATCCAAATTGTATTAAGATTATGCCGATGCCTGCTACCTGGATGCTACTGAGGAGCTGTTAAACAAGCTTGAGCGACTGCAAAATTTATGCATTCGGTTTGTTTTTGGTCTACGAAAGTATGATCATGTCTCTCATCTTCGCAAGGAACTCAAGTGGCTCCCTATCCGTCTTCGCAGGAACACTCGGATTTTATGTGTCCTCTTCAACATTCTACACAACCCATCTTATCCCTCCTACCTGCGCGACCGTTTTTCTTACGCGCGCCCTAGCGACGCACCGTGCAGATCACATCTAGGATCCCTTCTTAAATCCCCTCCTCATAAAACCAGCTACTATTCCTACTCTTTCTCTGTCCATACAGTAAGGTTGTGGAACTCTCTTCCGCCTATCATTCGTGATCTGAAAACTATCTCACTCTTTAAGACTCAAGTAAAAGAGCACTATCTTTCATCTCTTGTATGATATGTATATGTATATATTTATATAAATATTATGTATTTATTTTTAGTGTATGGTATTTATAGTTATATAAGTATTTATTAATTTAATTGAAGATTTCACAAACTCTTCTTTGCCTATTTTCTACACACTACAGTCTACATCTCTTCTAATCTCTCCTTTCGCAGGTCTGCTGGAAGAAATTTCTTTTTGAAATAAGCAGTACCTTTGTACAAAATTTATATTAAGATACCTATCTTCTTAGTTGTATTTGTGTGTACATAAATTATAAAATAAATAAATAAATAAATAAATAAGATTAAAAGCCAATGTATGATTCCAAATATTTCATTGGAGGCTTCCTGTACACTGAGAATATTACATATTTACATGCTGTTTGTCCCATTATTATTATCATTACTATTTATTTATTTTTGAGTTGTTTTTGTCCCTTTGATATTGATCCTCCCGGGATCAGTAATTATCGTATAACTTTTATTGTATCACTGGTCATAATGACTGTTGTGGCATTAACGCGTGATGCACAATAAAGTCGTGACGTGCGGACTGATGGCGTCGCAGATAGTCGCACACGGCCGCACTCGGTCGCGCACACTCACACGAACACGGACGTAATTGCAGTGCGACGTTTGTATGCATCTCTTTGTTCGCGAATCCGAACGGCACTCCAAATGACTTGTTCTATGAGAAAACTTGTTTGTTCTTACTCGGCGTTATGTATTGGAACTGTATTGCCTTGTTCTACTAGAAGGTAAATAAATAAAAAGGATTAGGTACTCGTATAATTTATATTAGAAAGTTTATCCACGAGCTTTATATGAAATCCTTCCGAATTTTCGTGTACTTTAGAGATACTCAAAGTTTATAATTTTTCTCAAAATGTTTTGAATAACGTAGCATGCCAGCCGGCCTCTCTCGAGACATTTGCGAGGAATGCTCGGCAGTCGCTCCTCTAGTCGAGACATCTCCTCCGACGTATAATCCCGCGCCTGAGCGCTGCGGCATTATCTTATGCGGTGGGACGCATACCATTAACGTGATTATATTCCTCTCATACTGTGCTGGTGTTTCAGGGAAGCAAAACACTTTACTTATTGTATCTACGGCAGCTAGAGAGGTGCATTTTACACATAATCTAAATGTGAAAGTCAGCGCATATTCACGAGTAGCCCGTGAGATAATAGATATAAATGATGTGAACTATCCCTAACGATATTTTTTCGTAACTATCAGAGACTGGTTCCAACAAATAAGAGCAGTTGTATCAATGCTGGGTAGTGGGCGTGCCAGTCTCGTGCTCGTTACAACACTAATATCATTTGCGTCCATGTGATTGCGCACATTAATTTTTATTGCATGTTACTCGGATAGTTGCGATGTGTAGCAGCTCAAACGAGAAATTTCTGTCGAGATTGCCTCGTGCTGGGAATTGAAACAAAGAAAAATACTATAGATGTGCATTTGGATTGATCTGTTCTGAATGTAATGGGTGAAGGTCTGAGATTTCGAAGCATATTCACAAGAATCTAATCTATTATTTCTTGATTCAATCAACTTTGTTCCCGTGAACGCATTTATGAACACTGGTGCGTAAAGAGCTTTTTGTGTGTAAATATAATATAGGAGCATGATAAACGTACTAGTTTCCAATTGTATAAAGGCATTTTACTACGTTCTATAGAAACTCCAGTAGATTTTTTATTTATAGTAACTTAAAATTTTCTCTAACTTTTCCACTTTAACAAAAACTTGCAAAAGAAAAAGACGCCGCACAGAAACATTACAACGCTTAACGTAGAATTGTGCTCTAAATTTTACAGATTGCTTTCATAGTTTAACTTGAAAGCTGAACAAACAAACTGAAGACATGGTCGCATAACTCCGCTATACACACAATTTGTAGCATGCAGCCAGTAGGGATTCTTTAGGTTTTTTATGATTATTTGTTTTGTTCTCCTATTCTTTGTTCGAGTTGAAACAAACATTAATATTCAAAGTTCAGTCCATTCCAAACACAATTATTGGAATTCAATTTTCCCATCAATTCTCGGTGTCACGGGGATCGCTGAGTTCTTCGTAATAAGCTGAATGGAGTCGCTTCAGGGAAGGAACAACACAAAATGTATGTGATGTTTATTTTCACACAAAAGTATCCACAATTTTCCAGAAAAGTTAGAAAAGCAGTTTGCAATCCTATACATTATTGCGTTTTGCTCCGCGCGGGTGAGCGCGCGGTGTATTGTTATTAGAGTCTTTCTTTAATGGGATAAACAAAGTTACCAAGTTGAAAGTACATTGAATTTAAGTAGCAATATTATACGCCAGCACTGTCGGATTTGCTATTTTACGTTACTTACCACGTGTGTTCGGTTATGTATGAGTCAATTACTGGTTCAGTATTCAGTGTGACGCGTGGTTAGGTTTGCAACATTTAGCATATAGCATAAGCAGCCTTTCAATGTTCCCACTGCTGGGACTCAGGCCTCCTCTCTAGTAGAGGGAATGAGCCGTAATCCACTACGCGGGTACAGTGTGGGTTGATGAATGTCACATGTCTTCGAATTTTTGGTTCCAGGAAATGCCGGTTTCCCCACAATTTTTTCCTTCACCATTTTGAGAGCAGTGGTGATGAAATAAATTACACAAAGTAATGCGCCTGACTGAATTTGAATCTATGCCCTACAACTCGTAAGACTGGCCATTACCACTCGTCCACCACTGCTCCCTCAACTGCTCTTGCAACATTTATCTCTTCATAATTCGTCTGTCGTCATCCACTAGTACTGCTCACACAAAGCTCCAGTGTCATCGTGTGCATCAGTGTCAGGTGGATGCGGGTCACTAATCCTGCAAGAGGGGTTCACAGGATTAGTGATTCTTTCATTTATACACTGAGTTGTTGTTTAGTTTGCTCGAAACCATTAGGTAAGAGAACCTTTTCTTATATGTAACAGAAACTATGATATTATAGAAAAGAAGAAAAATACTTTAAAACATTATTTTTTCGATTAAGCCAAAATCTACGTTAGAATCATTTAAACACACATACCGCGTCATGAAACTTCTTCTATCACATTCTATCTGACGTGATATTGCAATCTCTTAACACCTACATAATAATTGGTAGGTATATAACATAAATGAATAAACCTATTGCCTTTCTCGTTATACTACTTATAAATGTAATATTCATAGATCTATAGTACAATGAGTGCAAGTGAGTAACAGTATCGTATACTCTGCGTGTAGCAGCATTATTTACATATGTCACGACAAGATATCGTCAGCAAACTGTGTACAGCGTGCAGTGCACGTGTAGGGGGCACACGTGCCACCAACTGCTGGCTAGTATGACACGGGTTCGAAGTGATTCAGTGAAATAATTCTACTGTACTCTAATTTTTGCCAATGTCAAAGAACCAGGAGTAAGTTTCTTTGTATCTCCTTCAGTAATATATGTATACCTCAATCGTTAATCGATTTTGATTGTTATTTTTTATTTGCAAGACTATTTTATCCAAGTGGTTCCACTTTAATTTGGTAAAGATCAGAAGAAAAACAGAATAGACCATGAAACTCTGAATCGATGACTTTAGATACTCACAAAAGTACATCACTGTGGTTTTTACAGAAACGCATTTTAAAGTTTGGGCTTAAATATCACGAACATAGCCGACCACAAATTAAAATTATTTCAAAATTATACCAGATTATACCAGAATGACAAGATAGTAAATAAGCCCCATTTAATACATAAATATGTGCACCTAAAATAAATTGCAAGCATTATGTTTTATGGATGTATTTTATAGGCATATTAATATACCTAAAATCAGTTAAAGTAGTTTTGGTACAGAATTGATAAAATAAAGGTTTTCAATGCGTACAGCTGGAGGTTACTTAACACAAATTCGATCCTTAGTTTTTAATTTGAATTTAAAAAATTGATAGAAAGAGATGGGAATACGAGATTTTAATAGGAGCAAACGGTAGACATCATTATCATTTAATTCATTTGGCAGTAAAAAAGTGATAATTGGAAATTAGGTAGTTAGCTAAATATGAAGTAAGTTCAACGGGCGAACATTGCAATTATAGCTTTCGAGTTGGCTGCAATCGCATGTCTGTTTTTTTCAAATACCATTCTCCTCCACTCTGAAGGTGTACCGCAGAAGTGTAAAGTTTACACGCCTAGTATAAATGAGTATAACGAGGATATCCTCGTTTTATCAAATTATTTTCAAATTTCATTTTATTGGGTTTGTAGCGACATATATGGCGTCACATAAGAACAAATCGTGCATCGCGCAATTAAAGTTCTCCACGCGATTTGACCATATAGAACAGTCCGAAAATTATGTATCGGGCAGTTGCCCACCAGACATTACACCCGTCTGGTCGGAGGACTTTGCACCCTGTTCCGCTTACCTCCAAAGGTTTATCAATTCATGCATAACTTTTATGAATTGATCTTGATGATTTTTCGTGTGTTGGATTCAGTTCTAACTCCGTGGGTAATGGAAATTACCATTACATTCTCGTATATTTCATTTCCAAATCCCAAAGCGATTTGTAAATTGAGTAATTTTCCATTCCTATAAGCACCTTACCAGAGAATTTGTTTGCTATTTAATTTTAGTTTTAAAGTACCACAGCCTTAAACTGTCTTTTTTTTACCAAAAAAAAATATAACTAATAAAAAAACGAATAAAAAAATATATCTTTAAATACGGAATTAGAAGTTTAAAAACGATTTTGATGTTTTTTATATCTCTGACAAAACTAAACACAATTTATTATGATAATAACTATGTATTCTATGTTGGTAATTATAGTTAACACGATAGAATACGGAGTCGTATAAAGACGGCATTAAACATAAGCATAATCAGCCTTTTAATGTTCTCACTTCTGTAATGACTCAAGCCTCCTCTCTCTAGGAGAGGGAATGGGCCGTAATCCACCACGTGGGCCCAGTGCGGATCTGTGAATGTCACATGTCTTCGAATTTTTGGTTCTAGGTCATGCCGGTTTCCTCACGATGTTTTCCTTCACCGTTTTGTTTTGATGAAATAAATTACACAAAGTAATGCGCCTGGCTGGGTTTGAACCCGCGAACTATAACTCGTAAGTCGGGGCCGTTACCACTCGGCTACCACTGCTCTAAGTACTACTTACTAATTACTAATAAAATTGGCATTAGAAGTGCGTTAAACGCACTCATGAATATGGTTGTATGTTTTATTGGGTCATTTAGTTCCCTTCAAAATGGTTGAGCTGAGTGGGGCTGATGTACGCGTCATACTCGTGAACTAGTGCCGTCAATTCTTCTTCATAGAGATCTACGCTTTGGAACGTGCAATTTGGGTTCACTTTTTTTTGCACTGACTGACATTTGAATATTTAAGAGTGCCTGTAAAAAGTCTATTTGAAATAAATGCTTTTGATTTATATTGATTTCTATTTATTTTTAAAGCTTGGGAACTGGCTCAAAAGTATCAGTTGTGTCTCTGAATTTTGTGTTTTCAAGGTTAGTGCAAATAGGCTCTTCTCAAATAGGTCAAGCCCTACTTAAAGTCAATTAAAAAAAAAAAAATCCGGCCGGTCACAAGCCACACCCTTGTGACCGGCCGGATGCGGCACGAGCTCGATGTTACCGAGTGGACTCAGCCCATCGGATCCGTCCGTGTATACGTTAAGTAAAACTTTCTTTCACAAGAGATGTTTGTAAGAAGATACCAGGTGGTTGGAAGAGTCATAAAAAAGGATCTATTTTGGATACTTTTAGCACAGGAGTTCTCTAACAAATTAGGTTTATTTGGTTTAAAAACAGCTGATTTAATTTAAAATTTAATTTGTTATAAGACTTTATCCAATTATCATTACCCTTAAAAATGACTCTCTTATAGAGAGTGATCTTTCATGTGACTTGGAACTTCTATATAGCGTAGTGCCAACATGGCTCTAGTATTTACCCCTATTTTAAACAAGTGTACACTGTTAAAAGGCTCTTTGTAAAATATTTTGCTTTTGTAAGTCACCACCACCGCCCGCAGCAGCGGTGGTCCTGCGACAGTTGACAAGGGGGCGGACTCCATCCCAGCCTTAATTAAACTGAACAAAATTTGTTCATAAAACATTTACCTTTTATGAAATTTTCTATTCAACTAATCAACACTGCGAGCGATACTTCGCTTTTAATAATGTTACGGGCGCGGAGTGTTTGTCTTTACGGAGAAAGATATTTCATTATAATGAGTTCGCTACGTGCTGCTTATGTTTCTTTTATTTGAGTGGACGTGGACAGAGCTTGATGGCAGATAAATAAGAAACATGTAGCCTGGTAGTAAGGTGGAGTTAGGTGACATTAAACACTAGTATATTTCAAATCTGTAGCAATTTAGTAGGGTAAAGGCTTAGCGGGTAATTAATTTATTTGGGAATAAATGCTATTTCAGTATTTTAAACGAACGACGTCAGAGCACCTTCTCAAACAGCTGCATTACTCGTATACTATCCACAGCACTAACACTCAAGCAGCTTTTGGAGTGAAGCCATCTATTACAAGACTTAATTACTATCACCGATCTTAAAGAAAGTGCTACCCTGCGGCCCTAGGGCACCGGGGGTCGGAGAGGTTACGGGGGGAGGCTATTGTCTCATCCAAACGTGCGGAAGGTAATTTCGGTGAGAATTGCCTTCAGGTGTTTACCGGTCGCCTAATGGGTTTCTTTTGTGCCACCTCCGCAGTGGAATGAGGATAAATTACTTATTTTGATACATACACCAGCTAATAGCGCTCGCGGAGACACTCTGTATGTATCTTTTGTGTTGTTCTCAAAAATACTGCAGAATTTTACTCCTCATGGAGTTCGCCACTTTATTTTTTAGTGTAGGTAGCGTTTATATCGTCAAGCCAGACTGCCGTTATCTGAAGTCTTCGATGTTAGTAAATGAAAAGTTTACGAAGAGTATAAAGTGATCCAGACAAGACATTTCATGAATCAAACATTCCGATCCAGTTACTGTACAGTTATTATTAATGCTACGTTCCTACTCCATAACGTAATTCAACGAACGACCTATGAATATAATTTCTCTCCGTCTTCATAATAAATGTTACGAGTTAAACTGCTGTTGTAAAATGTTTATTATGCCTTTTTGGAAACGATGCAAAGCGAGGTCATTACGAAGCATATTCTTGAGGATAAGTGTGCTACAGACGTATAAATGTGGGCCAGAGATTAGCATAACTTGCGAGATGCATCGCGCGCTACTTCCAGCCAACTACGCCGTAATCACCAGCTAGTTCACTAGCATCATATACACATTTTTTACATTCCAGAATTATAACTGAGTTTAAAAATAAATAAACTGGTCATCCACAGACCTGCCGAAATTACTTCACAGAAGTCTAGATTCTGAAAATCAATGAAAGCATACAGCAAGCGTCATTTAATCCATTTCGCATAAATTCCTTTCAAGCAGCTCATCACACGGAAATTCTGAATAAGGCTCGTTACGGCGACTAAATGCCCCAACACACTCGCCGCCGAGTTACATCCGCACCGCACCACGCCATGCCGTGCCGCAGACAAGGGAGCGTCGCGCTAAATAAGTAGCCTTTTGTGCTGGAGAGCGGATAGAGACGCGCCGGGAGCGACGGGAGCGTCGCGAGCGCTGGTAGATGTGACAGATTAACTTTGTTAACTCGGGGTACTCGCACGTGTGTTGTGCCATTTATGCATATCATAATGCTCTAATGAAATTGTTTTGTTTACGAAGTCATAAGAAGGGCTAATCCTTTAGAGTTGATTACAAGTTGTGTGTACGAGCCATAAGAAAAGGTATTATTTTCATATTGGAACGGTATTTACTTTACACTATCTTAAAAATTATGGTGTTCGCTGTTAAGAATTGAATGTGAGTAGTTATCTAAGGTACAGACATCCTCTTTAATTATAAGGTAACCGGCTATTTTCTTGAAAGTGTGAAAAATTGTTTTTAGGGTTCCATAGCCAAAAAACGGAACCCTTATGGATTCATCATGTCTTTCTGTCTGTCCGTATGTCACAGGAACTTTTTTACGAAACGATAAGAACTACACTATTGAAATTTGGTAAAAAGATGTATTCTTTGAACCGCATTAAGATTTTCACACAAAAATAGAAAAAAAAAACAATAAATTTTGGGGATACCCTATACTTAGAACTAAAACTCAAACATTTTTTTTCATCAAAGCCATACGTGTGGGGTTTTTTTACAGGTTTATTTACAGGTCTTAAAAAGTGATAATTATTGAGGTTTCTAACATCATTTTTTTCTAAACTGTATAGCATAGCATAGCATAGTCGGCCTTTTTAATGTTCCCACTGTTGGGACTCAGGCCTCCTCTCTAGGAGAGGGAATGGGCCGTAATCCACCACGCGGGCCCAGTGCGGGTTGGTGGATGTCACATGTCTTTGAATTTTTGGTTCTAGGACATGCCGGTTTCCTCACGAAACTGTATAGTTTGCGCGAAATAAAAAACATATCTGATGTACCATGCAAACTTCCACCGAAAGTTGGTTTGAACGACATCTAGCAAGTAGTTTTATTTTAATACGTCATAAATCGTAAACCGCAATTTACCTTTCAAGTTTGTACGGAACCCTCGGTGCGCGAGTCCGACTCGCACTTGCCTAGTTTTTGATATTACAGAAACTTTATTTTTTTTTTGATGTTATAAATGTTTTAACTCTGGTGTAACAGAAAACTGTTAATTAACACACAAAGGCTGCACAAACTGAAAGGTAACGTCACTGGGATACGTGCGAACAAAAGAGAGATAGCGAAATGTTCCTACCACGCCCCAACTTTTCTTCATACTAATATTTGAATTTATTTTCTGCTTCCTTTAATAATCAATTTTGAAGCAGATTTCAGAAAAAGATTTATCTAGTGTTTTAATTTCAATTTGGCATAAATTACTGTAAAAAATAAACACAGGGTACCCAACTTGGTTACGCCATAATCATGGCGGTAAATTCCCTCACGGCGTCACGGCGTTCTCACCTTCCGCATGACGCACAGTATGGACCGTCTGGAGGGTACGGTGGAGCATACAGTGGAGGTGTACGCTGCTTGAGTGGAGCAGCGCTATGCCAGCAATAGGTGGCAATGACGATAGTGAAGGAGGTGGTCACACGCGTGTGGGAACGGTCATCCCCAAGCCCCAGCCACCGGGACCCCGACTCTGACTACCAGCCACCATAGGCTAGGATAGATAGACTTACGGACGCCGAGCAACGGGTAGATCACCGTCCGGCCGTCCGATAACCGTCCGGGCCGAGCCCGATTCAAGGAGATGTCAGTAAAATCGTAGGGGCCCAACATGGTCGAAGACTACTGCGACCATGGACTAACTTCTGAAAGGGAAACCCGTGGTCCTAGAACGTAAAAGGTAACTACAGGTGTGATTTTAGTCAGTAAAAATCTAGTTGGGCCTCTCACACCACCCTAGAGTGGGAGAAGTCATTTGATGATTTCCCACCTTAAAAAAAGGATATCCAATTAAAAATAATATTCAGCAAACTCGGTTTATCCATTTGCACAATTACCCAACAAAGCATTAATACTCTTAGTACAATGCAACTTAACGGCCGACAGGTAGATAAGTAAATCCTACCCGACGGCGTCGGCTCGAGTTCAACTATCAGTATCCGAGTATCCCAGTATCCGGGGTGCAGCACGAGGGGACTACGAGTGGCGCTCGGTGTCGCCCGCTATTTCACGTAGCTAAGGACTACTGCACATCATATTACTAACTACTTCGTTTGTGCGATTGTCCATTCGTGACTCGTGGTTCTGATTTTCGGGGCTGTGTGCAATAGTTTAATTATTACCTAAGTTGCATCAATAGTTTGAGAGAGGTCAAAAACCTTCTTTATCGTATGGTACATAGGGTACGTGAGAACCATTTTTAGTCGTTGTTTTAAACTATGAAAGATATTTGTTACAGTAGGAATTTGTCATTTTTATCTTTTAGAGTAGCTGTTGTGATAGCCGAAATGTAATGAAGGGCTTTCGTGGTTAAATTACTAATTTATTTTGGAAAAAGTATTTTATATTGTGTTATTATATAATATAAGATTATATATGCCAAGCGACTTGACAGCTGACCTGAATTAAAACAATTTTTGTTTTTTAATTTTACATAAACTAGTGCTTGACTGCGATCCCACCTGATGGTAAGCAGTGATGCAATCTCTTTTTCTTCCTGTCAAATACGAACGCCTACTCTGTATATGGCATAAACCTTAACAAGTTTCATTATCTTGCCAGTTTACAAGTTAATAAGAGTAAATAGCAGCATGCAAACTCTTTCGACATCACAATCAAGTAGGTAGGTACTAGGCTATCATAGCTCGCGCGGCGTATGCTTGAAGCTTAGTCTCGCGCCAGCTTCTGTGCCAATAAAATCCAGACTCCGGCTTCAAACGCTCTTGGTAGATAATTGCAAGTATTTATTAGATGCAATTAAATAAGAATTGAAAACTGAACCGACCCCAGAGATAATGAATGTTGTTTGTGCGGAAGCTTTACCGAGAACCGCAGATGTAGGAGCAGGGATAAATGGGAAAGCAGTTAATTAAACATGTTTCTGGTCTGATAAATAAATTAATCTGAAATTCCTCATCGTGACTAGCTTATTTGCAATTACGTTGTAATATAGAACAGTGGTTTTTTAAGTTTAACACAGCAATTATGTTCTTTTGTGTGCAAAAATTGCGTATAACAAAATTCTCATAGAGATAAAAAGAAGAAAATTTATAAAATACTAAGAAGAAAAGTAAGCAAGTTTATAAAATAATAATTGCGTAAAACCAATAATTTCAAGGATATAATGTATATTGTATCCTTTTGTCACTCTCAAACATATTGAAACGCTGGCATTGTCGAAATCTAAACTGAAGTGTAACGCTCTGATAGCGTTAGTACCGATAGGGTTTAGATTCAAACGATGCTGGAAAATTGGATCTTGATCGACCGAACCCGAAATGGACACTCTAACATTAATGGACATTGTTTTCACTGAAAAGCAATTTAGGCATTTTATCTTGATATTGACTACGTATCAATTGTTCAGTTTTCTCGTGCTCCATCGTCGAACACATCATCGCTAACCATCAGGTGAGGTACTGTTCTAGTGCGACCCTATCAAAAATAAAGACATCAAAAACATAACATGTAAAAAAACAAAGTCTCGCAACACAGTGCTTCTGTCGTAAATAGTTGCGAGATCCATGTAATACCAAGTTGTTTAATTTATTCAGTCCCTACATAGGGGACCTTGATGACCTAGATTGATATGGCATTCGCATGAAAACAAAATGGTATGCACAAGTAATAAAGACAAAGTAATACGTATTATATTTAATTAAATTGTTTAGCCCACAAATTCATTCAGCACTGCAATCTAACTTTGTAATCCTTTATTTTATTTTATTTTTCCTTTTTGTCATATAGGATTACAAATTTATTAATGCAGTTGGTGTATCGTATATAACGGAAAACTGAATTGAAAACGCATAATTTTTTTATTTCTTTAATTTATATACTAAACAATAATTGTATTCTGAATTTAGAGTTTCTATGTCTGCTAGAACTAGTTTTGATAATCGTTTAGTCAGGGAGTGACAAAATTAAGGATTTTTTACCAGTTGTAATTCATTCTTAAACTCAAATAAAATAAAATTTTAAATATATCTTGTTTGTCTCAAGCCTGATTTTTTACTGTAATTTCAGGCTTCTAGTTTTATACACAACGAAGTTATAGGGGTCCATAACAGCCGCGCCGCTTATTTACTTGTTTTTTCTACTTGCTGCCTTAGCGGGCTCACTGCCTTGCCCCGTAATAATAATAAAAACTAACATGTTACTTGCTTTTAGTGACAGTATGATAAACAGACACCCTTATTATAATTATAGTACTCGTATTTCTTGCTTTCGTGCTTTTATATCGTTTTCTCAGTGGTTTACGCATAGTGCGTACTATTGCATTTTTCATCCTTTATAAAGTAATTTTTTTTCTCAAAACTGTTTTTATTTTCTCCTAATCTGTTTTCTTTATTGTCCTCTGTTTTTCGTTTTGTGTCACAATTGTACAAACAACTTAAGTTAGCAACTAAGCGGTAGACTGGCATGTGTACTGTAAATGTTGTGTTTACTCGTAATTGGTATGTATATTAGAACTGTACCTATGGTTTGTTTTTATGTGTGCTGTGGGTGAACCTAAATAAATAGAACTTCCCTTGTTGATTATTATCACAAGCTTGTACTAAAATAATCAGTTTCTTTCTCTGTGCAACCAAACTGATTTCATTTTTGTAAAATAAACAAAATTTATTTTAAATAAAAAAATTGTAACCAAATCCAGCTCAAAGATTTCGTGGAAAAATCTGGTTTAGCAGTAGAATGCTTGGGCAAACTGGCTGCTATCTGTTTCTCGGTCGAGTGCGCCGGGATCGAACGCCGCCCGCCGCTGACCCCGCGCCGCCGCGAGATTGGACACCCGAATAGGGTTGCCAGATCGAAATTTAAAAGGCCCGGGCAAAAGCTGGACATTTGAAAAACTTCGGACGTTTTGCTTTTAAATCTATTTTTTCAATTCCTTGACTTTTTAAAAATTAACAAGGTCGGATAAATCCGGTCGGATGGTGACCCTACATCCGACACTGCCCCAGTATGTGTGTGTAACGTTATGTACCGAACGTTATGTGAGCTGTGGACATTGTATCACTGGCTGTTCGATTCGGTAGGCTTTAAGACGCTTTCTTTTTAAGCTTTTTTATAACAGTAAAGATCGTGTGCCCAAAGAGTTTTTCATCGGTAAATAAATATTTATTTAATCTTTATATTACCAAAGGCACAAAAGCTAACTTCATGCCTAGGCATTCTCTAGCATTCAACCCAGGATAGTGGAAAGACGATATCACAGGTACAAGTAAATACCTATTATTTAGAAAACAAGTTGCCAAAGTTTTTCATATTCGGAAAGTTTTCGTAAAAAATTCACCTTTGTAAAACAAAATTGTTAGCACATACTTCCACATTGAGATCAATTGTTCATCGTAAATTAATGGATGATTACAGTAAATACAGTTAAATAGAGTTGAGTTAAGAGTTTTTTTTTTATATCGTAACTAACTTATGACTGACTGTGATCCCACCTGATGGTAAGCAGTGATGTAATCATTGATGTTGAGGCGCACTAGTTTATTAAGAGCCTATTCACTGTAGTCTTGAAGACGCCTAAATTATAGTTGGACGGGAAGACCGCAGCAGGCAAATTGTTCCAGTCCTTCGATGTACGCGGTATAAACGACGAAGCGAAACGCTTAATCCGGACCGTTGAAGTTTCAACAACGTTAGGATGGATACTCGCCGTACGTCGGATTTTCTGATGGTAGAAAGGATATGGCGGAATCAAGTCATGCAATTCCCGCGCACACTCTCCAAAATGCAACCTGTAAAAGAAAGTTGTTAAATAAATTTTGACGTTACGGTTTTTTTGATCGCAAAGAATTGTTACCGATAGATTACAATTAATTGTTTCAGTAATGGCACACTGCGTGCAATTAGTCGCGTTATTAGACAGAATGGCGCCGAAAAACTCCTTTTATTAAGAACATAAATAATGTGCTTGGCGTCAGGCGATAACTCAATAAGATTTCACGTATTAAATAGGAACATTGCTGCGATTGCGTAAATATTGCCATTTAATTAAATAAATCTTCTTGGTTGGTATCGCCTACAGTGGGCTGTAAGTAATGAATATAATTATGCGTACAATTATTAAGATTAAAAAAAAAATTCTATATAAGTTATTTTTTTTAAATAGTTACTAGCTTTTGCCCGCAGCTTCGCCCGCGTACATAAAATATAGCCTATGTCACTTAGGAATAAAGCAGCTTTCTATCGGTGAATAATTTTTAGCGGTCCGGCTAGTAGGTAATAGCCTCAACTTACGAATTAAACCCAACTTGATTACTTTGTGTAAATTATTTTATCACCACTGCACTCAACGCGGTGAAAGAAAACATCGTGAAGAATCTGGTAAATCCTAGTATCAAAAATTCGAAGACATGTAACATCCATCCATCAATCCGCATTGTCATTGTTCCCTCTCCTAAAGAGGAGGTGAAAGTTTAAACATTATAAGGCTTTATAGTTATGCTTATACAACTTGTTAGTTTTCAAAACTGGTTTAACATTGTTTAAAAGCAACCAACAATGTTTTTAGCTTGCATTACATTGAATAGTTGGAACGTGGACGACTACGACGTAGGCGATAGCGCCCTGACCGCTACGCCGTAGCACTAAGTGCAACAGCTACACCGTAGCAGACAACGGCTTTGTGGACTTCTCATTTTAGTACATCGGACGAACATTTGATGACCGATTCGTTTAAATTACATTACTATGTTTGTCACCATTTACGCATCAAGTCAGTAAAAATACCCCATTTATATTGATGTTTTACACCAGAAAATAAACCTTCATAAAGTAGTCGGAAAATATAATTCCATTTTTTATCTATTTCTGTGCGCAGTGAGCCATGCTGAGCGATGTACATGTAATGGAAACTCGGCTGGGTCATTACACAACGTAATATGAGGTCCGCGGCCAGCCGGCTGGACGAACACCGACGAAGAAGAAACATTCGACAGGTAATGCGGTCAAGAAGATCCATTTCCCACAACTGTAGCTCACCTGGTCATCACCCAATGATTTCTCTCCCACTAGAGTGGAGCGGGAGGGCGTGTCAATTTATTACTGACAAAAAGCCACCCCAATTTTCCTCCTTTGATTTGCTTTCCAGGACGGCAGGTTTTTTTTATAAAAAAAAAAAAACTGGTACTTGACTGCGATCTCACTTGAAGGTAAGCAGTGATGTAATCGTTGTTGGTGGAGCGCACTAGTTTATTACGAGCCTATTCACTCTAACAACCTTAAATACACTTAAATTATAATCGGACGGGAAGACCACAGTAGGCAAATTGTTCCAGTCCTTCGATGCTTTGCGCTTCGATGTTTCGATTTACTTCCTTTCAGAAGCGAACCCATGGCTTCAGTTGACTTAGATTCTGCTGGGCCCTTACGGTTTTGCTGACATTTCTTTGAGGCGCGCGTGGAACATTACGTGCCGACGACGACTCGGACTTGGGCCTACGGTGACTGGAAATCCGGGTCGGGATCCCGGCGGCTGGGGCGTGAGGAAACCCGTTACAACTCGTATGCGGTTGCCTACTTCACTGGAAGTACTGCTTCACAAAAGGCGGTGATGGTCTGCTACTCTGCTCTGGACCATAGCCTGTACCAGGGCACGAGGACACGGTGGTGCTACATCGTGTCCTCCGTGCTGTCTATACAATGGTGACACCCAGGCGTTTCTTCCGCACAAATCCGGTGCAGAAACCTCCCGAACTTACCAAGTCCGAGCGGAGCGGGAGGACCTGCGTTATGTGAAAAGTGAGGACGCCGTTACGTCTTTCCAGCCACTTCTCAAAAAAGGAACTTACCACCATAATTATGGCGTGCCCATTTCCCTAAGAGTTACGGTAGTGCCTTACACCAATTATTTTAGGTGAGACAGGCGCAGGGAGTTGATTCAAGCAAAAGGAAAAGTGGACTGTATTGATAGCCGATGAAATGCGTAAATGTACGTGACCTTGCAAACGCGACGCAACTGGACGACGAATTAGGTTTTGGGTCTAAAAGGAAAATTAAGTTACGATTGCGCATCACTGACCTGGTTTATCATCCGTCGGCCAAAGGCGACACGATATATGTCGTCAACCTCGTATAAACACAATTTTCGTAATGTTCCTGGAAAACAGCTAGGTTTTACATGCGTATTGTGCGTTCGCAAATCAAAAAAATAATAAAATATAGTAAGCACTACATTCTAGGCACGGTTCTAAAAGCGAAGTTCTCAAGCCAAAGTGAGGTATATCTTCCTCTAAATAGTTTTAGTTGGCAGCGACAAGGAAAATACTAGTCAAGTGCACACGCTGGAACGGGATGAAGTATAGGTAGGATGGTTTAGCGTTTGCAAGGCCACACTTCTACCCTACAATTGAGATCCAACAGGCGGTGTGGAGGTGAACAAAGTGTATGTTGTTGTTGTTTATGTATGTTGTTGAAATTATTTGACTATAACAAAGAAAAAGGTTTCTAGTCGTTTAATAGAAGGCAAGTGACAAGATTGATTCATGATTTCAACGTCGACACAACACTCATTACAATAAATATTTGTGACCTTTATTAATCATAATAACATGAAACACATAATTTTTTTTTTATGGTTTTGAAAGCCCCTTTTTCTACCAAAGCAGCTTAAATGAAATCCCACAAATTATTATCATATTATAGTAGTTGCGCCGACGCGAAAGTAGAAAATTGACAAAAGAGATAAAACTATGTGCTATTCCAGAACGTGGTCTACCCGTGTGACAACTGCACCGGATTCATGCGGAAGAAACGCCCGGGTGCCACCATTGTGTGGACCGCCCGGAGGACACAGTGGAGCACACGGTGGAGGTGTGCCCTGCTTGGGCAGAGCAACGCCGTGTCCTCGTGGGGGCGATTGGCGGCGGCGATCTCTCGCGCCGGGCTTTGGTACAGGCCATGGTCCGGAGCGAGGAGGAGTAGCAGGCGGTCGCCTCCTTCTGCGAAGCAGTAATGCTAGCAAAGGAGGCGGCCGATCGCGTGAGGCAACGGCAACGGTCCTCACGCCCCAATCGCCGCCGGGATTCCGATCCCGATTTCCGGCCATCGTAGGCGCAGGCTTGCGGACGGCGAGCAATGGGTGGCTCGCCGTCCGACCGTCCGGTAACCATCCGGACCGAGCCCAAGTCGTCGACGGCGCGTGCTGTTCCACGCGCGCCTCAAGGAGATGTCAGCAACTGTGCTGTGTGCTGATGCCAGCAGGGTCGAAGCCTACTGGGGCCAAGGGTCTGATTCTGAAAGGAAGACTCGGCCCTGGTACGAAAGGCAACGAAGGAACAGGAGTGGGTTTTTAGTCAGTAAAAGTCTGACACTATCTCCCGCCCCGCCCAAGGGCGGGGGATGTCATAAGATGATTTTCCCACCGAAAAAAAAAAAAAAAAAAAAGACCCGTGTGACAAATTTCGTCAAACCCGTTCAGCAGTTTGAGCGTGCAGAAGTTACAAACATACATACATACTCACAAACTTTCACCCTTATAATATTAGTATGATTTCAGTATTTAATTCTCCAGTCTCGTATTAGTTGAAGGTGTATCTTTTGCGTTTCCTTTACGTATCTCAGGTAGTCGGCCCACAGCTCGCTCCCGTGAGATTGCGTCGCGATCACGAGTCAGCGGCCATCTGGCGGACTTTATATTAATGATACCATCTCGTACTGATCATATCTCACCCACTATGACGTGTGACCCTATCAGGTCTGTTGTGATTAAATATTTGAGTACTTTCACAGAAGAAACATAGAATGCTTAGGTTACATATATAATTTTTTTTCAGCTGTGCGTTGTATTCTTCGTGATCCTTAAAAGGAATCTAACTGATGTCCAGTGATTTCGGACCCCGGCGCATCTCAGACAGCTGCCAGTCGGTAATGTAGAGACAAGCTGACTTATTCATTCACCATAACTGTAAGCCCACAGTATATGAATCTTCACAAGTAAATTAATTTTTCGTATAATTTAATAAGTTACATATTTACACTTGTCTCACCAAGCCCTTTATTATAATACTTCAATGAGTATGCCACAAAAAATTTGAATTCACATACTTAACGGCCGCTGCGATTTGTTGTAAGACAAAACGTGTGTCATAAAAATTAACATACAAGCTTAACAAAATTAAAATACATGTACATAAATACAAACTCGAAATACATTACCGTAGGTGTTAAAATACTTACGAAATAACATAACTATAGCATTAATCATTATTTAGATTTAATTTATTAAGTCCTCGCTTCATTCTGGCCAGTCATTCCTAATCCATTAAAACAAAATCCTGAAAGAACAATGTGATAGTTTTGAAGCAATGCAATTTCCTGATCGTTAACCGACTTCAAAAAAAGGAGGAAGTTCTCAATTAGGTTGTTTTTTTTTATTTATAATCATTATCATAATAGAATTTAAAAAAAAAATATTATTATCATTCCGTTTATTCTTAAGTGAATACGTCATATAAATTATATTTAAAAAATATAAAAATAGTGTCCCACCGGTATCGGAAACAGGGTCCAAGCTACCGGCGGTCAGTGCTCTAGAGAAAGGAACCTCCTAACAATACGAGCCGTGTCCAGGAGTACCGCTTTCTGAATCAAGCCCTTGATCCAGCCGCCTAACGCGAGTCTTCTAAGGTGTTGGTCGAGTCTTTTGGCTATTAAGCCTTTGGCTGACACGACTATCGGTACAATGATCGCCGAGTCTACATCCCACATGTCGACCACCTCGCGAGCCAAGTCAATATACTTGATTTGTTTGTCTTTCTCGGCTTTCAAGAGGTTCTCGTCATGCGGAACGGATATGTCAACAATCATTGCACGCCTCTCGCTTCTGACCACCACCACTATACCAGGCTTATTATCATCATTATAATTATTTTTTTTATGTTTGTTTCCTCTCTCACTCCGATGCTTATGTACCGATTTGCAAAATGCTTTTTCCCCTAAAAGGATATGCTTTCAGATTAGTCTATTTTTTTCAAAATCCAGTTCTGATGATGGGATCTGTTAGTAATCCAGGAAACTTCTTAAATATTATAAGCAACTGTATAGTGATTTTAGTATTTTTCATCGAGAACTTAAGCAATTTCAGTCAAAAAGTAATCTTTGATGAAGTGAAACTGATAAAGAAGACCAGAAATGGCCAACGGAACTTCACCCTCACATAGATATCACAATGAAGATAATTAAGTAACTATGACTAGTTCGAAATAGTTCTAAATAGTCATGTTGAAAATGATTTCGTCGAAGTGATCTGATGATGATGGAGCCGGAAGGTAGGCACTGGAACTCCATAATTAATCAATGTAACCTAGCCGTGTTTGGGGTTATTAGAATTGTCATGAGATGCATTTTGGCTATACGGTACTATCGAACTGATCTGATGATGGAGCCGGAAGGTAGGCACAGGAACTCTGTAATTAATCAATGTATCCTAGCCGTGTTTGGGCTTATTAGAATTGTCATGAGATGCACTTTGGCTATAAGGTACTATCGAACTAACCTGGGTCTGGAGGTGGATGGGAACAATATAATAAAATAATTCATTCTAGCAGTGTTTGAATTAATTCGAAGGGTCATGAGATGCACTTTGGCTGTAAGATACTATCGAACTGACCTGATAATGGAGCCGGGAAGTGGATGGGAACTTTATAATAAAATAATGTTTTGTTTTGGTAAAAAGTTATTTATTTTATAATCCCTTTAGTACACGAGACGCGCCTTGCGACAGTGGTACAAAGAACTCTATTAGATTCACTTAAAGCTACTCCAGGTAGGGACGAAAGATTCTGGAGTGGCGACCCCGTATCGGAAGACGCAGCGTTGTAAAGCCTCCCAGAAGGTGAACCGATGACCTGGTGAGGGTCGCGGGAATGCGATGGATGCTAGACGCACAGGACCGGTAGTTGTGACGACGCTTAGGGGAGGCCTATGTCCAACAGTAGACGTCTTTCGGCTGAAATTATGATGATGATGATGACTTTGGTGTTAGAATCTCACTCACACTCACATGACGATGAAAAATACAAAATGCAGTAATGAATTTATAGAACAGGGATGCAAAAACGCGAATGAGCTGCACTGTAATCAATGATACGCAAAATTAAAAAAAAATATTTCATCCTTTCAAAACAAACATCGCATAAAAAAAAAAACAAACAAACTAACAAATGAAACACAAATACTAAAGTGCATTTAGTTTAATCAATAAATATTTACAAGCTCGGTAAAAATATATGGATTCTGATATATATTAAACCCAAAATACCTACTCGCAATAGCAATTATGAGCGCACACAACATTTGTCCACGTCACTGACCCAGACAATCCGGAACATTACTGGAGAGCTCACTGCCAATATGTTAACCAACCAAATATTTGTACAGCGTACTTTGAAAACGTACCAACAATCTATAAGCAAGTCTGTTTATTACTGTTTTATTTCGTCGGCAGCTCCCCACGGCACGCTTAGGCGTATTCTGTATCAATATGTGTCTTTTGGAAATAGACGTAACTACGTAATAGTCCGCGCATAAAATGAGGTAAAGGTTACAATAGAAGGCTCATGTTTATAACACATTTATTCAAATTGTGAAACACCTGTTACAACAAAGACCTTTGCAGCCAACTTTCAAGATAACCTCTAAGTAAGAGGAACATCCGAATGCTTTTCCAGGAATTTTAATTTCTATATCATTATATATTAAATGGTTTTAGAAATTTCATTCGTTATGTATATTTTAACAAAGATCGGCCATTTCTGCTGTTGTCTTGAGTGGTCCTTTTGTGCGGCCTGTCCTATCAGCTCGAGTCCGCGACAGAGACGCCCCCCTCGCTCGCCCGCCGCCGCCCGCCGCCGCCTCATGAATACAGATGCAGACTACAATACGAAACAACAACGTTTTATTTTACTGCGTTTATTTACAAACAGCCTTAAAGACGTTGTAATTGAACGAGGCCCTGAAATAACTGGCTCCATAAAACAAAGGCACTTTCTGTTTGTAACGAAAATGTAAGAAAAATATTCGATCGACTGTTTATTTTTGTATGAAAATGTAGAAAGAAAGGAACACACGCTATGAAATGGAAGGCACTGTTTAATATTAATACCTCCTTAAATATTTTCTCTGGAAAAATTTCGTCTGTTTACTAAAAACCTTATTCTTAAAACAACATTATTTTAAGGCATAAAATTGTATCCATTTCGTTACTAGACTGATAGCAAATAATTTTCTCTAGTCTAGGGTCTACACTGAAAATTAGTTTTACTACGAATGTCATCAATTCGGTATATTTCGACCTACAGTGAAAGGATAATACGGGTAATTTAGACAAGAAATGATTTAAACTAGATCTTTTGAAGTCGTCAGAAGTTTCAGTTCTAGGGTAGTCGATTTCCAGACAATTGGCCATTGTTATCCAAAGCGGCATTTCGTAGATATCTTTCAGTGCCCTAATTACTTCAGGAGCGAGGGCGAACAAAGCGTCATACAATAAAGGAGGCCCTAATGATAAAAGTTGCTCTAATAAAGTGCACACACAACATAGTTGCAGAAGGAGCAGTCTCTACAAGCGTCTGCATTTTTCTGGAGAAAATTAAATACACTAAAATACCTTTTTTTTTTTTTTTTTTTAAGGTGGGAAAATCATTTAATGACAAATCCCGCTCTTGGGCGGAGCGAGAGATGGTGTCAGACTTTTACTGACTAAAAACCCACTCCTGTTCCTTCGTTGCCTTCGTCCCAGGGCCCCGGGTTTCGTTTTCACACTACCCATGGCCCCAGTAGGCTTCGACCCTGCTGGGCCCCTACGATTTGCTGACGTCACCCTGAGGCGCGAGTGGAACAATACGCGCCGTCGACGACTTGGGCTCGGTCCGGACAGTTACCGGACGGTCGGACGGCGAGCCACCCATTGCTCGCCGTCCGCAAGCCTGCGCCTACGGTGGCCGGAAATCGGGATCGGAATCCCGGCGGCGGTTGGGGCGTGAGGACCGTTGCCGTTGCCTCACGCGATCGGCCGCCTCCTTTGCTAGCATTACTGCTTCGCAGAAGGAGGCGACCGCCTGCCACTCCTCCTCGCTCCGGACCATGGCCTGTATCAAGGCCCGGCGCGAGAGATCGCCGCCGCCGATCGCCCCCACGAGGACACGGCGTTGCTCTTCCCAAGCGGGACACACCTCCACCGTGTGCTCCACCGTGTCCTCCGGGCGGTCCACACAGTGGCGACACCCGGGCGTCGCTTCCGCACGAATTCGGTGCAGGAACTTCCCGAACTTCCCGTGTTCGGTGAGAACCTGCGTCATGCGGAAGGTGAGGACGCCGTGAGGTCTTTCCAACCACGCCTCAAAGAGGGGACTTATCGCCATAATTGTGGCGTGCCCAGCACTGGGTCGCGACAGTCGCTGTCGCCATTTTTCCATGAGAACTTGCCGGAACTCCGTCCGCCATGCTGCGACTTGTCGCGGCAGCGGAGTTTCGCCCCGGCGTTGCATCTCCATGCGGAGATCGTGCATGAGAGCAAGGACTGTTGCTTCCAGATCCCATGGTGGCTGGCAGGCAAGTAGGCTCGCCGCTTCGCGGGAAATCGTCCGGTAACCTCGCACCATCCGTATGGCCATGACCCTCTGGCATGCGTTCAGCCGGGCCGCCGGCTGCTTCCGCAGCGCCGGCGCCCATACCGGTGCGCCATAAAGGGCCATGGACCGAACAATTCCCGCGTAGAGCCTTCGGCAGGAGGCGTCTGGACCCCCCAGGTTGGGCAGGAGCCGCCCGAGGGCAGCCCCAGACCGATTTAGTTTGGGAGCCAGACGTCGGAAGTGCTCCTCGAAATCCCATCGGCTGTCGAGAACGAGTCCCAGGTACTTCATCGTCGACCCGACGCCGATGTGGACTCCTCCTACCGTTAGTTGGGAACCTGGTGGTGGCGCGTTCCGAGGTCCGTGAAAGCACATGGCCTCGGACTTGTGCAATGCCACCTCGAGTCCCAACTCCTGGATCCTGCCCACAACTGTCGCAACCCCGCGTGTCGCTAGTTCGACCGCCGCCTGGTACGACTCTCCCCGCGCCAGGACCAGCGTGTCATCTGCGTAGCAGACCACGCTGATCCCGTCAGGGAGGTCGCCGCGCAGCACGTAGTCGTATCCGATGTTCCACAAGGGCGGCCCTAGTACCGATCCCTGCGGAACACCGCATGACATCTCTCGACGTTCCCACTCTCCCTGGTGACCGGGGTAGATAATGTACCTGTCTGACAGGTACGCCTCGACCACACAACAGAGGTAGTCGGGCGTCCGGTGATACCGGAGTGCCCTCCTAATGCTGCTCCAAGGCAGGGAGTTGAAGGCGTTAGCGATGTCCAGAGACACCGCCACGACACACCTGCCCTGGGCCACTGCATCCCCCGTCGTGAGAGCTCGCACGCGCATGATGGCGTCCACCGTGGACCGCCTCCTGCGAAAGCCGAACTGGCCGTCCGTCAGGTCCGGCCCCACCCGTGTTAGGTGCGCGACGAGGCGGTCTGCAATTACTCTTTCAAAGAGCTTGCCCACCTCGTCAAGCAGCACAATGGGCCGGTACGCGGACGGAGAGTCCGCAGGGCGCCCCGGCTTCGCGATGAGGACCAGTTTCCCCGTCTTCCAGCGAAGTGGGAACTGGCCCCTCTGCATGCATGCGCTGAAGAGCCCTCTTAGTCGAGGCCCGAGAGCCTCCATGGCCAGGACCCAGGCCTTCCCAGGCAAGCCGTCGGGTCCTGGGGCGGTATTTTTAGCACTCAGCCTTCGTACCGCCACTCTCATCTCTACCTCGGTCACCTCTGGAGCATTGTCGTCGTCGTCGCCATCGTGGTCCGCGTCGGACACCGCTGGTGGCAGAGCCATAGGCGGGGGAGAGTGTTCCCCTCGCTCAGGAAACAGAGTGCTCACCACACCCTCCACAAGCTGGGGCCGGAGACTCTGCGTCAGCGGGGGAGCCCAGGGGCGGAGTTTGTCCCGCACCACCTTGTAGGGGCGTCCCCATGGGTCCCCATTCAGAGTCCCCAGCCACACGTTGCGGGCCTCGAGCTTGGCCCGTCTTATCTCCGCTCGGAGGGTGCGCTTTGCTTCTCTGTATCCCTCGTACAGCTCCGCCTCTCTGGCCTCCGCATCCGGTGGACGGATGCGGCGCCTGCGGTATCTGGCATACCGGCGTCGTGCGGCATTGCACGCGTTGCGCAGTGCCGCAATCTCCGGCGACCACCAGTATACCTGGCGCTGAGCACGTCCTGGACGGATTCGGGGCATTGCCGCGTCGCAGATTTGCGACATGGCCTCCCGGAACCACTCTGCCTCGACGTCGATATCGACAGGCCTGTCCGGTGCTTGCACCCAGGCCTGTACCATCGCGGCTTCCAGGAGGAGCTCCCGGTCCATCTGCCTCAGCGCCCATCGCGGACCACAAGGGTTCTGTCGGACCGGCGCGGTCGAGGTTTGGGCGGAGACGTCAAACCGAATGTACCGGTGATCTGAGTACGTCTCCACCCCCTCCATGACGCGCCAGTCGACGACACGCGGCGACAGAGCGGGGCTGGCGAACGAGATGTCCACCACAGAGTCACCCCGCATCCGCACACACGTGGGGACAGAACCCCGGTTTAGGACGACCAGGCCTGTCTCTAGAGCCCAGTCCTCCACCATCCGACCCCGCTGGTTCGTGAACCGAGAACCCCAAGCCAAGTTCTTGGCATTGAAGTCCCCGCACACGACCACGGGGAGGGAACCAAACCCAGCGACGACGGCTTTCAGCTCCATTAGGGAGATGTGGAGATCGCCAAGAGATCTGTTCGGGGACAGGTATACGCCTACCACTGCAATGTCCCCGAACCGTGCTGCCACGCAACCCCGTCCCCTCGTGACAGCCTCGAGGGTCGGGGTACCGGCGGCGGCCGACGAAATTAGAGTCACCGAGCCGTTCAAGTCCTGAACCCAGTCTCCTCTGGGCAGGACATAGTACGGCTCGGAGACAACGGCGATGTTGATCGACCACTGCGCCATGCTCTGGAGCAACAGATCCTGAGCGGGGGCGCAGTGGTTGATGTTCGCCTGGAGGAGACGTAATGGATCCGTATTAACAGTCCATTACAGTCTCCTCCCGAGCCCCACGTGAGGGCCCTGCCGCGGTGGTTGCGGCGGCGACAGCAGCGGCAGCCAGAGAGGAGGCTGCGGCGGAGAGGACGTCGGGGTGGGCTTGCCTCGGGACTTTGCCCTTGGCCTTGGCGGGGGGGTCGCAGGACCTGCTCCCAGCCCGGTGATCGGCCGGCTTGCCTGCCGCCGCACACGCGTAGCAGTGCGGCGTAGCACGGCATTCTGCAGCCTTGTGACCGGGCTGACCGCACTGGAAGCAGCGGTCACTGCGGTCCGCCTCCGCGGTGCAATAGGCACCCACGTGGTGCCCCACGTGGCAGCGGTAGCACCGCAGAGGTCTGGGCTCCAGCAGTTTTACCTGCGCGGAGACCCAGCCCACCAAGAGCCTTCGGCCTTCGCCAGTGATGGCCTTGGCCGCCGACACAGGGCAGCTCACCGTTACGGCTCGCATTCCCGTGCTGTCAGCGCGGATAGTGCCCGCCCGTACCTGATCGGCGTTGCACCCTCCCACCCCGACGATGGCGGCCACCACCTCGTCCACCCTGACGGAGTCGTCCAGGCCCATGATGCGCATGTCCATGCACTTGGTGGGCCTGGACACTCGGACCTCCTCGACGTCCAGGCACGCCCTGATCCTTGCGGCCAGGGCGTCTGCGGCAGGGCCACTGTCCGCACCAGGGACCTCTAATATTCGGGCCCCGGTTGCGGTGCGCCTCATTCGGAAGCCCCCAGAGGCTCCAAACTCGCTGAGGTGGCCCACCACCACCTGTTTCGCCTTTTCCATGACGGTGTTGTACGTCACGCCCTTCTTTTCCGCATCTGGCTGTAGCGTAATAACTACAGCCTCGGAATTCGGGGCGCGAAGTCTAGCCGCCATGGTCCGCTTCTTGCGCTGCTGTCGCCGCGCGTGCTTTTTGGCCACCCTAGCCGCCTTGCCCGCCTTCCTGGTAGCGCCGACAACCGTCCACTCAGCGCCAGCCGAGGGTTCTTCGGGAAGGGGAGGCGGCAGGCGCGGCCTAGTCACCGCTGCGGTAGGAGGTCTTGCCGGTTTAGTGGCGGGCGCCGCCCCGCCCATCTGCCGCTGTTGTTGCTTGGCCGTCGGGGCTGACCTCACAGGCTCCGACGCCACGGCCCCGCGCCCAGCTTGCCCCGACGGGCCCGCCTTGGGCGCAGCTGCCGCGGCCGCGGCAGTGGCATAAGACGCCGCCTTTCGCTGGCCGGAGGCTGCTAATGGGGGCCGCAGCACGATGCCCTCCAGCAGGGACAACTGCTGCTGGATCCGCAGCTGAAACTGCTGCTGCTGCTGTTGCAGCTGCTGCTGAAGGTTAGCCAGCTCCCGCTGCACCAGCGTCAGCAGCTGACTCTCCGGCTCCGGCTGGGACTGATTTTGCCCCTGCCCTTGCTTTCGCCCCCCCTCAGTCGGCTCCCGACAGCCGCTGACTTCCTGGGCTCCCACGAGCTCGGACCGAAGCTCGGCCCGGAGCTCAGCCCGGAGTCTCGCCACCCTCTTCTCGAGAGAGGCATCGATAGCCTCCTCGATAGAGGCGGCATGCCGGTGGATCGTCTTCTCACTAAAATACCTTAAGTTTTCGTTTTATTTCTATATATCTTTTGGTAAATTAAGGTGGATACCGCGTAGGGTGGTGGGTTTTGATACATTTTTTTTTTGGAAAAAGGAAAAAACAGAACCCTTATAGGATCACTTTGTTGTTCGTCTGTCTGTCGGTCAAGACCCTTTATCTCGAGAACGCGTGGAAGTATCAACAGAAATTTAAACCACATACTTAAGTCTGCAGTCCCTGAAGCTGTGAAAAAAATAAACTTCTAAGTTAAAGAAAAAGAAAGATACGGCAGTTTATGTCGAATATTTCGACTCCATGATATCAAAATTTATAGGGCCCGTCGACCCAGAATCCTGAAATTTGGCATATAGCAAGGTCTTATAGCACAGGTATAGAAATAAATCAGAAACAGTAAATTTGTTATTACGTCACAATTCGGAAAAATCTTCGAAACTTCATTCGGCAATTGAACTGTTTAAAGGTAAGTTTGTGCGGAACCCTCAGTGCGCGGGTCCGATTCGCGCTTGCTCAGTTTTTTTATTGTTTTAAGTAGTTTTTATGGAACCTGTTTGTTTAAACACTAGTTGTTGGTACTTCTGCACGCGTATGTTGTGTAATGTAAGTGTTAGCGGCGGAGGGAGTCTATTAGCTGGAATTGACTCAACTATCCGGCAACAAATTCAATTTGCCTGACGTTGAAGAATTATTACATAGTCAAACTTTACAACAGGCTCCACTACCCAGCTCACAACTGAATCTCAATTAGCCGCCAGAGTCAGTAGTTACAGGGTTTCACTTGTACATTAATATCTTTAAATTAGTTTGTGTATCATTGTTATCATCAATTTGGTATTTTAATGCATAGGCCTCTTGACCAGTCAAACAGTTACCTGTACAATATTTTAAATTTCATACAATTGTTTTTATTTAACTAAAATAAAATTCATTTAACTGTGAGTGCGAACGTACAAGTTGCAATGTTGTACAAGTTTTATCTGTTGCACACATTACAATGGACATAGGAAAGTTGTACAACAACTGTAACGGTTGCTCTGCGCATAACAAGAATGCAGAGAGCTCGCGGGCTGCCGGCGACGTGCCGCAGATACCAGCGGAACAGTACCCTACGACATCCGAGTACCACGCATACGATACACGGAGAGAAGTTCTTTTTTCATATCCCGCTACTACGTTAGAAACATTCCCCTTTGTTACAAACGTTGTAAATAAATTAAATGGTGGTGATCTCATATGTACTAATATAACACGCATTCGTAATGTTAGCTTTTGGGGATCTTTGCGCTTCGTAATAAATCCTATTTAGTGTCTAACTTTTGTTTATTTTCTTAAAAAAACTTTTATTTAGCCTGAACTTTATTATTGTCCTCTATGGACTTGCCCAAACTCCAGCCTATCTTCAGCGGAAAAATGGCAATATAAATAAATACATTTCCGACTTGTGTATAAAGTTGAGTAATAAAATATAAGCAGCGCAGTTTGTCTCGGGGGGTTAGCGACTGCAGTGATATTAAGTTGAGGAGTTATTGCGACTCAGAACTTGCAGCAATAACCGTGTTCCAGGATTCTCATACATTTAGTTCTGACGGTAATCGGATCGCGGATATAGAGGAAGTAGTTTGAGACTACTACACTCTTCTCAAGTGCACTTTGCAAGGCTGCGGAACCCACATTGTATGAGAAATTAATCAAAATGTTGGTACTTCTATTCGAATAACGTAACTTAAAATGTTGTTATTTTTCTGTTAGCAAGTAAAACTCTGGAATATTTTGAGAACGCTTTTGTAGTCTGTAATTTAGAAGTTGGGTAAAAGTTTATTTTAATTTCCGCAAGTTATACTAGGTTGGTTGGAAACGTTTTTATCAAGTTTTGTCGGTTTATTTTATCTACGTTTAAGACATCGCTGAGCATAAGAGTAAAAGTCAAGTAACGAGCGCGCCTGGTCATCTGAGCAATTGGATTAATTGAGCGAAGACCTGCTACTCCGTACCCGCTGACCGTCTTCAGACCCTCGCAATTGAGTTTGAGTTCACAATCGAGTTACGTTTTGGTGTAAATTAATTTTGTTGACGCCCACCAATTAGAACTGAGGAACTGACTGATCCGTTACAGTTAACGCTGACATTAAACTTGTAGTATCTACAGCTTTAATTTGCTGTAGTAATATGTAAAACATTAAATTCTATTTTGTTAGGCTAAAAAAACATGCTGGTTATTCTAAGTAACCAGTACTTAGAATAACCAGCATGTTTTTTTTTATCAAAAGTATAACAAGCAAAATATTTCTTAATATTTTTTCCTTTTACTATGTGTGATGCCATGGAACGTTTAATACATAAACCTACCTATATTATTTTTAGTTTTAAAAGCAGTTTGCAGTAAAACGCTCTCAGAAGTACTACACTAGTAACATGAGCGATGTATTCTCTGCACATCAATTCATCCGCATCGGATGCTTTAAGTTCTATCGTTTCAAGAATTTCCAATTAGCTTTCTATGTTAGTAGCCGAGCGAGAGCGTCCGGAGCAGTGTGAGCGGTGCGAGCGCAGTGAGCGGCCAGAGCGAGCGATGTTTGCACGATTGGATCGAGCCGAGCCTTGCAATATCCTCGCTAACGCCCGGCGCCTCGTCTTTAACACACTGAGAGGAGTTTAAAACGTATTGAACGACTCTGCCGAGCTTTATTACCTTTTCACAGAGCAGCTTTCGTTATTCCGGAAAAAAATACGTTAATAAACCCACTTCTTCGTCGACGACGCTTATTGGCGATATCTCGGAGCACAAGGGCCCTTCGCGATTAATTTGCTTTTGTTTTGGTTGTACATAATTTTCAATTGCGGAGTTTTATATAATATGTTAGATACACATAAAACATTTTGGAATCAATATCCGTCGCATTTATGTGGCCCCTTTTATGAAATAAGGACAGAGTCCGATAAAAATAGAATTACCCACATCACACGATGTGTTCTCCTCTTTGAGCTGCCGACAGCTCAGCGGCCGGCGGCGGCGGCCGGCTGGCGGCGGGTGGCGGCGGGTGGCGGCGGGTGACCGGCGCTCCCGCGATACTCCACGTAATTCAATTAACCGCTTAGGCTGACGATTGTAAAATTAAGGAGCGTAAAAAACCTTTCACTGTCGGATAAAAATGAGACACTTGACAAAACGGGGCCTTCATTAAGGGTATAAATTGGATCAACGCGGTGACCTTTGGGTCGGGTGTAGCGGCGGTGTCCGGTCGCAGTACAAACACGGCGCGGCGCCCTCGCAGTCCGCACACGTATCGGTCGCTCTAATTACTCACGTGATTGCTGCCCGACAGAGAGCATGGCGTGAGGTGGGAGCTGACAGCGGATGCTTGTCATTTATTTCATTATTTAAAAATATAGGGGTAAAATAATTCTTGGTCCTTTAAAAGTGCTGCTGCAATCGTAAAAGTGATTTCACTTATATAGGCAAAGCTAGGTACTTTTTATCCTGATAAAATGCAGTGTCTCAGAGCTTTGAAAGTGAAACCGCGGGGAATAATTTAGTACCTACAATGTAATCTATTAACGATCTACGATTAACCTTGTGTAAACGTTTATTGTAGAAGTAATATATTAGAACAATTAGCGTTTTCAACCGTATTTATGTAAGTGTACTTGATATAAGAGGGTTTTCACCAAATTATGACATCCCCGCACTTGGGCGGAGCGCAAGGTAGTGTCAGACTCCTACTGACTAACAACCCACTCATGTTCCTTCGTTGCCTTTCGTACCACGGCCGAGTTTTCCTTTCAGAATCAGACCCTTGGCCCCAGTAGGCTTCGACCCTGCTGGGCCCCTACGGCTTGCTGATATCTTCCTAAGGCACGCGTGGAACAGTACGTACCGTCGACGACTTGGGCTTGGTCCGGACGGTTACCGGATGGTCGGACGGCGAGCTACCCATTGTTCGCCGTCCGCAAGCCGACGAGTAACGAATAGTAAATTTTTATGCAGATGGGTAAATTTTTTCGTTGAAACCAAGACGAAATACGAGCTAGAGTCGGAGGCGAGGTCGAGCCGAAAAATTACAATTACAAATGTTCACGAGTATCAAACGACGTTTTTCAACACATTTACTTGGAAATAGTAAACAAACTTCATAAACATTATATTTAGAAACAAATAATTATGAAAAATTACTCGCGAGATTATTTTCATACGCCTTGTTTAAAAAAATAAATTGTGGTGTGTGTGTGTGTGTGTGTGTGACACCGCTCTTTTCCACACTAATGCGAAATACACAAAATTGCAGGCTTAATTAAAATGATAGTGCAAATTAATGTGTTGAAAATAAAAAGTCGCACTGGTTTCTATTCCACGCTGTTTACCATGAAACCATTAAATAGACACGTAAAGTTCCCTACTCTTTTTATTATTTGGCCAGACTTTAAAAATTTCGTAACCCATACAATTTCAGTCTCAATATCGCACAATTAAGGTGTAAATTCCATTGCGGATGCAGCGGGATAGTTTTAAAGGCAACCCGTGCCAGAGCCTTTGTCGTGGACTGGCTTCCTGATGGATGAAACTAATCTATTATTCTGTCTGGCTCATAAGTCCGGATCCGTCTGCCATTAATACAGTTGTCTCGGCATCGTTCAACAGCGGACGACATCAGACGACATCGGTCGACATCGGGTGACATCGAGCGACATCGGACGACATCGTGCGGCATCGTCCGGCATCTCACGAGGCGGTGTCATACAACGCGCCTGATTGATCATCGAAGCATGAGGATATTTTACAATTAATTGCCTGCATTCTGACGACATTAGATAGATGTATACTGCATCTGTGTAGTCTAGTGAATCACTCCATTTGTTGCTTGTCTTGGGAGCACATCTGGAGCATTGGAATTAATTAACTTTCGAACGCTCCGTGCAGCTAAACAAATGAAAAGCAAATGAGTTCCTAGTTTAGAAGCAATATATCTATTTGTGGGATGTATTTCTCATTAGTACACGTAACAGGTTTGCACCTTCATGTGTTGTGATTATTAAGAGTTGAGCTGTTCATTTTTGGTAAATAAAAAACATTATAATTCAATTCAACAAATTGATGAAGTAGGCATCAGTATCCCGAAAGAACTCATGCCGATAAATTTTTCTAAACGAATGCTTTGGCCGAGCGAGGCAGTCGCCGGTGACCGCTGCATAATCAGTGCGACCGCGACAGGCGCTTTTGATGCCACCCGCGATCGACGCCCATTTGCTAGTTTAAAATGTTTAGCGCGCTGATTGGCTGATTGCGCGAACCGCAACGCTCGACCACATCAAATGAGCATGCTAGTGAAACCGCACACCAGGCTAAATGTCACTAGATCCATCTGATGATTTCTAACTGAACCATTGGTTTAACGGTATTTTGCCAAAAAACGTTTTGCGAGATCATTATAGGAAACTCTAAAGCAAAAGGCGGACGTGAATATGAGTGGAGTCGAACCATATTTTCTTTTTTATAGTAGTGAACTGCCTTATTCTGAATAAGCAAATGAGCATATTGTGTCTAGCCGGAGCGAAGCAGAAATAAAATATCCGTTATGCCAGACGCGATCAGACACAATTGTATGTTTCAGACATTTTTCATGATGTATGATTGCGCTATTTATTCACATCGTTCTAAATCTCTCTTGATGTATTCTGCGATTTATCCCGGGGTGTGGCCCTCACTCGGCAGCAAGCACTAATTCGCGTCGCCTCGTAATGCGCGGATCAGTTGCGGTGTGATCATTTGACGCTCGATCCACTCCAACATTGTTTTGCAATTGAATTAGCTATGCACAAAGACTCGTATGGGTAATGTTCGCCATTAAGCTAATTGCTTAGAAACTAGCAACGATGGATTTAAAGCTAATTGTTGGTTTAGTATCACGACTGCCATTCAACCTCTATAACCCAAAAGTTCCGTTTCAAATAATCAATATACAGCCGAATCTGGTGATATTGTAAGTCCCACCAAAATGATGATGATTGATAAGTTTTTTTCGTTCCTACTGAAAGTATAAATAAGAAATAGAAATAAAATAAAGAACGCACAAACTACAGATTTTTTGTTTCTGAAAGTAATCTTTTTCCGTAAAACGTGATTATCAGACAGTACTCTAGATCTATACTGTTGTTAAATTTCACGATCTCTTGTTATGAGTATACCGAGTACATTTGCTCCATTAAGGGCTAATGTCAAGGAGTGCTTGAAAGCGCGTCGTCGACGCTCGTAACCACAAACCGCGTCAGCGGCACAATAACGCGTCTCGACTCGTGCTCATAACACACACGCGGCGCGGCGCGCGCTCGCCCGACCACGCGCGGCGCCGCACGCCGCACGACGATGTGCTGCGGTCGCACGTAATTGCCGCTTAATACACCCCGCATCGACACAAACATGAGCTCTGTTTGGGCGCGGATTACGATTTTAATTAACGTTTTGTCTCTATTGAAAGTTTAATAACGGAGCAGAGCAGAGTGGCGATGACGGAACAAATAGCCACCGAGCCGCGGTACCTACTGCATGCGCTTTCAGTGGAACGCTCCCGATGAGCGCGAGGCGGGAGCGATCCGCTTGATACTTAATGTTAATGAATAGATTTCATGACGGGCGTTTCGTGTAATTTGATTGCACGAATTTAATTAACCTCTCCTTTTCGTAGCGAAGGTCTACTTTCAATGGTCAATTTCGTTCGTAAATATAGGCACTAACTAACTATAAGTAAGTCTTTTTGCAGCAAAGCGATGTAATCCGACTTACAAATGAAAAATCGCCCGGCTCCGGTTAATCTCTCAAAGCCAGTTCGTTTTCAAACGTTATTTTCAGCATGAGTGGTCGCGCGTATTGTTCCAAAAACACGGCGCGGTCGATGCGGGTTCGAGTCCAGCCGCGGGCGCTGGCCTTGCGCCAGAGAGCTAATGCCGTTATTATATGACCGCGAGTGTGATGGGTATCACGCTACGTGACACTCCCTTGATGACCGCATCCGTCTACTGATATCGTCTGAACTCGGACAGGAAAAGAACATTACAGGCCCATCGTACTGTTGGTCGTCTTCACTTATATATAATACTAGCTTCTGCCAGCAGCTTCGCCCGCGTAAAAGTAGGTTTCTCCATACAAACTTCCAACCCCCGTTTTACCCCCTTAGGGGTGGACTTTCATAAAATCCGTTCTTAGCGGATGTCTACAGTCTACACTATAAGGAACCTATCTGCCAAATTTTAAGTTTGTAAGTGTTATAGTTTCCGAGATTTCGTGATTAATCAATGAGTTGTATTTCGCTTCTATAAATATATATTATAAAGAGGTAAAGTTTGTTTTTTTATTTTTTTGTTTGTAGGAGGTAATTTCTGAAAGTGTTTGCTAAAATTTTTCAGCAATAGAAAGCTGCTATAATTCTGTGTGATGGCTTTATTTTATGTACGCGGGCGAAGCTGCGGACAAAAGCTAAGAATCAATAAAAATGTTTTGGTACGTGCATACAACTGAATGGTGCAATGTCATTGAGTAGTCACGTGGTCAACCAACTCTCAAGTTTATTTATTTTGGGCACGCCATAATTATGGCGTTAAGTCCCCTCTTTGAGGAGTAGCTGAAAAGACCTCACGGCGTCTTCACCTTCCGCATGACGCAGGTTTTCACCGAACATGGTTAGTTCTGGAAGTTCCTGCATCGGGATGGTGCGGAAGTAACGCCCGGGTGTCACCATTGTGTGGACCGCCCGGAGGACACGGTGGAGCATACGGTAGAGGTCTGCCCCGCTTGGGCAGAGCACCACCGTGTCCTCGTAGGGGCATCGGGGCGGCGATCTCTCATGCCGGGCCTTGGTACAGGCCATGGTCCGAAGCGAGGAGGAAGTGGCAGGCGGTCGTCTGCTTCTGCGGAGTAGTAATGCTAGCAAAGGAGGAGGCCGCACGTGCACGCGTGAGGAAGCGGCGCTCACGGTTCAGCCACCAGGATCCCGACCCCGATTACCGACAATGGTAGGCGCGGGTTTGTGGACGGCGAGCAATGGGTAGCTCGCTGTCCGACCGTTTGGTAATCGTCAGGACCAAACCCAAGTCGTCGAAGGGGGCCCAGCATGGTCGAAGCCTACTGGGGCCATAGGTTTACTTCTGAAAGGAAAACCCGGCGCTGTGTGAAAGGCAAAGAAGGAACAAGAGTAGGTTTTTAGTCAGTAAAAATTTAACACACCCTTGCGCCCCGACCAAGAGCGGGAGATGTCATTGGATGATTGTCCCACCTCAAAAGAAAAAAAAGTTTATTTATTATATTCTTTATTGTACAACATTATACATTCAAAAAGAAAACTAAAACACATAATAATATAATGATTATAGATACCGAAACGGTTAGAACACAATTTGTTGAAACCCTTCGATTGCTACAGCTTGGCTTACTTTTAAAATACAGACACCAAAATTTAAAAAAAGAAAGTATGGAAACTTTATGTTCGTGCGATACCGTCAATAGAGTAAAGGCGTGTGTTACCGCTTGAGGCTGCCGACCGGGACGCTGTGCCTCAAGCGCGTGACGACACTGACACCCGACAGATGGCGCGACGAGCATCTGACTTTCTGCCGCGCGCTCCAGGGAACCGACGCGGCTCCTATAAAACAATATCATGTGACCGATCAATCATCTAAACCTACATAAATCAACAGTAGAATAAGGGTGAATCCTTTAACCTGGAGTTTTGTTTCTGTTTACGATATTGAAATAAAATAGATGATAAAATGTATTCTGCCTCAACTTTGAGTTGGAGAACGCCATACGAACTGTCAAGTAATGTGTCCAGGCTAACCGCAATTATAATGTGAACAGCGCGGCTCGTGGCATACTCGTTTGACGATTTATCTGTGTGAATCTGTCCAGTAAGGACACGGGCCGTCGATCCGGTACTGCACCATTCATCCGACGATTTGGCCCCGCACGGTAGGCGTCCACTGAATCAATGATGTGAAGAAATGCCCCTCGCATAGCTTCCACGTGTAAATTCATGAATGTATCGACTCACATCAGATATGTATGGGTTTTGCTTCACTATTGGAATTGCATATTAGTCTTAAGCTCATTTTCTTCATTTCGTAATCTCGAACGAAGTACGTTTTTTTTCTGTGTGTTTTTTCTGTATACCTTTTGTGTACTTACGCTAATGTTGAACTTAATCTTTTTGATCTCTATTTTCTGTCACTAGTAAAGGCATTACAGGTTAAATTACCCGTTTCTTAGTGCGGTTCCTTTCAATTTATTTGCAGTTATTTATGGCCATCGTTTCCTCACATCCGTGATTAACATATGAAGTGGAAAGTGCTGCTATATCAGAAAGTATATCATTGAAACGGTCTGTGGTGCCGGGGCCGGCGGCCGGTGCGGCGCCGAAATTGATGCGGTCCGTCCGGATATTAATATCCGCACCAACGGATGTGCGCGGATATTACGACTGCCACCAACTGTGTTGCTACAGAAGGTCGAGCCGAGGTGATCACGGTCTAAAACAACGCATGTTTGGGTACCGGGAGCCGACAGAAATAGACTGACCTGTCACTTGATGTAGGTCACATAAAAGCGCCTCGGGGATAATGACATTATTTCTACGCTATTATAATTAACATACAGCTCAATTTATTTCCTTATATCGCAGTTAGATTTGACGGTTTTATCTTACGCGTTTAAACTGAATATCTTCTAGTAGTGTATCTTTGTTTCGTTTAGTTTCCAGTACTTGTGTCTTGAATAGTGTCGATATATTTAATCCAAACCTTCTGTGTCCATGTTCCAGTGTATAGACGTAACCGCTAGCCACCGCATAGTCTCAACTCGAAGAAACATAAATACACGCCGCTTGTGTTGACCGGACTCGTGTGAATTGATAGCCGCATGAATATTGAACTACATCGCCGCTCGTGTACGCTACGCCTACACAAATATAGAGTCGTGCAAGAAATCACTCGCTTTCATTACTATATAGTTTTATAGAGCAATTCCGAGCGGATTCCGCTTGTACTTGCAAATCGCGCTCTGTGTGGAGGGTCAGGTCTCGACGCCTGCGGGGCGCTCTCACTTGCGCGATATTACACTCTTTAAAGCCGATTCTTTGTTTGTACTATGCGGCCGCGGGCGACGTGTGTGTACTTACACGGTTCAAGTTAATACGGCTTGCGGTGCCTTTGTATACTTTGCTGGGCTCACTTTTTATTCTAAGCCGCTTTGTAAGAATTTTGGGACAAAGTAAGCTTAGTATATTTTTCGATTTAGATTTAAACAATATTCACTGCGTGACTAGTGTGGTAGTGGTATGTGTATACATCCTCGTATATTGCGCAGATGAACTTGATGCATAATTCAGCGTTTTAAGATCATTGTGTTCTTTTTTAATAAATTATTCAATTCATATTAGAACAAAAAGACTTACTGGTTTTACTTGGCGATTACTGGTTTTGTTTCTTCGTGTTTTAACTGTAAGTTTTTTTTTTTATGTTTGTTGTATTTTTATGTAAACTTGTCTCTTTTCACTTTTTAGCTGTTGTGCTCCGCAGCTAAAACAGAAATGACAGAATATCTATAATTACTCAATCAGATTACTTTTGGGTGAAAAAATTAAATGTAGGTAAATAAAAGGATTATAATGGAGGAAGAGGAACTTAACCCAGTACAAAAAGGCCAATAATTTTTTTTTTTTTTAAATAACCGGCTTCCCTAAAAAAAAATTATAAGGATCAAAATAATTTTAATTTTGGAAGTCGGTGTTAAATAAGAAACAAACAATACCGAGAAACACCGATTTCCGAAATTAAAGTTATTATTTTACACTTTTTAGTTGCGAACCACATAAAGAGTGTCTATTTCTCATGATGATTCCAATTAACCCAAAACACTGCAAGGTTACATATTTTTATCAGAAAATTACTGTGTAGAAAATTCAACCTTCCGGCTCCATCACCAGATCAATTCGATAGTACCTTATAGCCAAAATGCATCTCATGACAATTCTAATAAGCCCAAACGGCTAGGATACATTGATTAATTACGGAGTTCCTATGCCTACCTTCTTAAGTTAAAATGAGAGACCTCAAAAATGATATATTAAGTTTGTTTGACCTGAAATACGTTTCCAATGAACCGTCTGACAACAAACTCCGCTAATAATGGGGTGTGCTGTAGCAGCACACAAACATGTCTGATTGCGTCAACCGCGGCCCGCACACACCGGCACACGCCGACCCCGGCCGCTGATTGTCCTTCGCTGTGATTGCTTATGCGACTAATGCGTGCCTACAGCTCATAGCACAAATGGATTATTCGACCATCGCCCTGGAATGCAAAGCGCAACTGCAGAAACTTAGGTGAGTTTTAGACAGTAAAAGTCGGTCACACCTTCTCGTTCCATCCAGAGCTTGAAGATTTTCCTACTTCAAAAAAAAACCCTCAACAGCAAATACCGTTTAATGGCTCATCTAATGTCTGCCAAATATCAGCTCGATGCCCTGGAGTCGATTGAAAAGCGAGTCAACAGGATCCATCGGTGATGATGCACTTGTCGAGTCAAAACTACAAAACCTTAAGCATTGACGCCGAGTTGCTGGCCTGTCGGATTTCTATCGATTAAATTTCGGGGAGTGAGCGTTGGGATTGCACAATTTGATTCCACCAAGTCCGTTCCATCATCGGACCACTAGACGTACGGCGTTGCTTCATCGGTACATGGTGGACATTCCACCCATACGTACAAAGCGTTTTGGGAACACATTCATTATGCATATAACTAAGGAATGGAATTCCCTGCCGGAGTCTGTGTTTCCTGATAGCTACAACCTAGGGGCCTTTAAGTCAAGAGTGAATAGATTACTTCTAGGCAAGCGTGCTCCATCGTCGGCCACATCATCGTTTACCATCAGGTGAGATAGTGGTCAAACGCGAGCCTATCAATAATAAAAAAACATATTACATATAACTTAACTTTCAGAGAACAATCATCGCCTTAGCTTTTTCCCAACCATTGGGGTCGATTTCCAGTCTAATCAGATGCGGCTGAATACAAGTAATATACATGGAGCGACTACCTCTCAGACTTCCACACCCCAATAACTGGGCAACACGATACTCCTTGGATAGACTGATAGCCAGACTTTCTGGCGCCTGACTACCTGTCATGACTGTCAAAGGTTTACGAATGACCACCGGGACCAACGGCTTTAAGAAAACGATTGTATCAAATAAAAATATGGACGGCTTCCCAATATTTTCCCTTTCTAAGCCTTCCATATTTGAAACGTTTACTAATTCGGTAATTTTTCAAGAACTGTACCAAAGTGATTTTTCATCGCTACTTTGCTTTGGCTACAAATTAAAATCAAGAAAATTAATTATACCACATAGGAATTATGTCAATCGATCAGAATAAGATTTGGATATATTATGTAAGCAAATGCCTCGGCGAGCTGGTTTTATTTTAATCTGTTCACGTTCGAACATTACGTTCAATTGCGTTACAATATGGCGTTCAATCGCTTTACGTCAGCGAGACGAGCCTCGGCGTAAAACGTCGCTGTTTTGTTTTCTTATCTACTATTATGTTTAGGTAAGTACTTTTATCTCTTTCAGTGTTTGTCTTCATATTTTATATTTTTATCGCTTTATTGAACTATTATCTCTCAGATTTCTCTTCAAGTTACTTGCGTTTAGTTTCAGTAAAATTCTTGGTAGGTACAAGCGATATCTTTAGGTAGGTACTACGTTACAATTATAGACATTTTATCATTTTCAATTTTGTATCTTCAGTATTCCCAGGTCAGTGGTAATCGATATAATTATCAGAGCTTCCGTACAGACAAACACATTAATACTGATAACGAATGATGAGCTTGGTAAGCTTGCACGATTCACAAGGGACCTAATATCATCACCAATGAACTGTGGGCGTATCAAAGCGAAGCTCTCTATTTACCAGATTACGGACGATTAAGTGCGTAATCGATGAATTAGTACCGACTGTAATCATACCTACTCTGTTGAAAACTACCAAATTACACGCGCCCGCATTACTCTGGCGCTAACTGCATTCCTCTCGCAGTAACTGAAGAGTGCGGACAAAGGCAATATGAAACACTAGAAATAACTCAGCAACCCTGCAGCCTGCAGGTCCGACTGTGCTCGACAAGCAACGAATATGGACTCATTTCACAACTAAATTCAATTTGCTTCAGAATATTAGGCACTCAGAGATGTCAGATAACATTCATAAAGTCTTTTGAAATCGCATTCTCTTTAGTATCGTCTGAATTATATTACGACCGTTTTGTTTTAAAAAGGACGCTCTTTATACCTATTGTGAAGGATACTTAATTGAGTTCTCGTCCGAGGACGTACTTGTTGGAGGCCAGAAGATTGGGGTGATGCCTATCTGAGTTAAGTAATCAATTACCATTTAAAGTGCGTCTCCTTTATGCCTAGATCGTCTCCCGGGACCTGAAAGTCGGCGATAATATAGAAATGAGATGAGGGTACAATGGTTACGTTTATAATGAGTATGTCAAAAACAATGCCAACCAACAAGCAATCAGATAGCGCAGACTAAGTGATTTTTCATAATATAGGTACGAGTACCTAACGGTGATGTTGTAATTACCAAATTCAAATTATTTGCAGTAAATAATGATTTGCTCATGTCCTCGGGCACTACACACTGTACCTGACGTCACTAACCACAGTATCCGGATCGCTTTGTGTTAGTATTTGAGTTCAAACGGTTCTGTTTGACAGCGCATAATTGTTGCTTTGTCCGCGCTTTGATTTGCGGTGGCCGATTGGCACAGCCAACGCGTGTGGCATCCGTGCAATCGTCCAGTGCAACACACGCGCTACTATTCAAGTGCTTGCTCTACACGTGTATGAGCACCTAGCGGTAACAAGGTGGGGTAAGGTGATTTTGATCGCTCACAAGCTGCTTCAAAATTGTTTGATTTTGAAATACACACAATAACTTTAACCTACTTTAACGAATCTAATGCGTGGTTTGGAACAGAAACCGAAAGTTTTTCTGAGTTTACTCACGAACTGATATGTATACCAAGATAAGAAACTGATATACGTAACGGTATTATTACAGACAGAGTTTATATTGTGTCTAGTTTTAATAACACATGTTGCCTTTTGAGACTGCTTTATTGAAATGTCAGTTGCAGCAGTTGTTTGGTAAGATTAAAAATGGCTTAAATTTAATAGATTTGCATTACGAAGTTGACTCTCGAGAAAACAGTGACTGTCTCCATTCATAATGCTCGTGTTTTTGAGATCATGAATACGTAACGTGCGCGTTATACAAGTCGCACGTGGCTCATGTGGAGCGAGAAAGCGCTAGTAATGCGAATGTGTTCTGCACATATTCTCTTGTGACTGAGGGCGACTATTCATAGGCATAAAGCAAAGGAAACACGACTTCCAGTTCTACTAACTGTATACTCGTACAATGAAAAATACAACGAACAAGTCAGGTTTTATGTATAAGCAAGCAGTTTATTTAGACTTGAAAGATCCTTTCAAACGTATAATTGAGTTGAGTGAGATGAACCCATAAGATTATGAACAGACCTATCACCCTCACAATGCCGATTCCGAACTTCGACACAATCCCAAGTCCAAGACAAAGAGCTAACTTGATAACATAGCCGAGAATATTACGACGTCTCAACTAAATTCAGATTCCGGAGAAAGCCGATCCAATTCCCGCGCAACGGAGCATGAAGTAACTAATCTAATGAGTTAATCGTGTGCGAGGGAGCCGCGACCACCGCGCGCGCCTGCCGCCCTGGTACCCGCTCGCCACTGCCCTGAGTTATGGCCCGGTTTATCATTCGCAGCGCTGCACAAACCAGTTATTGAACAAGAGAGTTTACTACGTCCCACGACCTCGCTGCGATTTCCGGATTTAGCATTTAACTTGACTTTTGAATGGTGCAAAAAATGCACGGTTCAAATCAACAGAGATTTGAACCTACCATTTTCGTTGTAAACATGAAGGCTATAGTTAAACGGCATTCTAGTTTTGAAGTGAAAAGATAAACGTTTGTTTCCAAAGCATGATGTAAATGTACGTTTTACCAATAAATAAGTTTATCTGTTTACAGGCACTTTTGAATTGTCAAAATGTCAGTTAGTCAAAAAAAATTCAAGCTAAATTGCACGTTCCAAATCTTAGATCTTAAGTGGAGAAGAACGTGCAAAAAGCTCCATGGGCATACTTTTAAATCGTATTATGAGTTACATAAATCTTGTTTACATATTTTTAGTCCCACATGAATAAGAAATGTAATTATTAGAAAAAAAAAACAATCACTTTCTGGTAAGTTTTTCCGAAAAATTATTTAATTATGTATTGACGTTAAAAATAGTGATGAAAAACTTCAAATAAATCATATAGGTTGATAAAGCTTGATTTAAAAACTTACAACAAAATCACCCGACTCAATGTAAACTATCGAATCATGTCCTTTTACCGACATAACTAACAATTGTAATTTGTCATATAGTTTTCTAATGTAAATCTTATGTTTGTAAACATTTGGTTGTACATTTCCACTAATATCCCCCCCTCCGTGACTTTTAAATGATTGAACCGATTTTAATTAAATAAGAATAGGTTTTTTAGCGATAATTCTAAGAACTGTTGCTAAAGAAACTGCTTTCTAATTCAAGGGAAACCGCATTCAAGCCTGTTCACCCGTTATAGAGCTACGGTACCACAGGCAGACAATCTAACGTTACATTATCTTACTCTTTTCGCGTCGAGGGTTAAAAAACTTTGCTCAGTGTAGCTTAATGATAATATTACAATTTCGCTCAGCAGTATAATTTAACTTCAAACCGTCCAATTGGAATTCATGTCGGCCGTCGGTACATTGTAGAAAAACCGGTCAAGTGCTAGTCGGACTCGCACACCGAGGGTTTCGTATAAACTTATTTATGTAAACAGTTTTCACAATTTTCTTCGTAAATTATTCGCAGAAAAGTAATTATTTTGTGATAATCAAATCAGTTTTCTGATTTTTTCCTTTACTTGTACTACATGACGTTGCTTTTTGTCAAGTTTTATGATTCTAGTTCACCGGAAAGTTGCCTATAGGTTTCGATTCCTTTGTGAGCGTGATAAAGCCGATTATGCTCCGTTTAAGGCGTTTATTTCTTTAGATTGCTTTGACTTAGAAGTTTGATTTTTTACTTATTCGAGAGGTCCCAGACTTGAGTATTTTATGTTTGGTATTAATTTTAGCTTTATACCTCCTCCTTTTGCTGAGAAAAACTATCTTGACAGATAGACAAACGAGCCATGTACAATAAAGTGATCCTATAAGAGTTCCATTTTTACCGACTGAGTTATCCTTTAAAGAAAAGTAAATCGTTTTACCACTTTAAAAGCCAAGTTCCGCAATTCAAGAAACAACAATTTAGCCTATGAGGTATGCAAGGATCCCGGAGCCCTCGACTGTCGGTACCAGGGGCGCAGAAATCGTAGAATATTCAATATCCACGTTATTGTGTCCCGAACAATGCGACCACAGACAGAAAATAATAATTGAAAGCGGCTCCTTGGAGCATCGGATGGCTCTCGTGAGTCGTGTCGATACATTGTTCCACTGCAGCTGAATTGAATAAATTGCTGGAGAGCACTCCACTCTGTGCAGCGCGCACAACACTGCAGTACAACTCTGTATGTTATTCGTTTTGTCGGGAATTGGAAATAGTAAAATGCTATAAATTGTTTTCGATTTAATTCGAACAAATACGTTACAAGTAACTAAAATACAAGCATCTGTTTCTCTTAATTTTTATGAGTAGATGTGCTGCGCATTTGTACCTACTTATTTGGTAACAGACTGGGACAAGGGCAGGAAGATGGTGATGAATTAAAACTTTGTATTAATTTGACAATTCTTTGTACACACAAGTGTACAGAGGCGGACTAAATGCCTTAGGAATTTTCTACCAAACGATGACGTTTGGGTGAAGCAGGAACAAATGATTTTATGATTAAAAAAATAAATAAAAAGGAATTAGCGCTGTACCGATACTACTGCCAAATTAAACTATCAACTTTTTATATTCAATCTGGATTTTTTGCTTTATCAATTTTAAAATAACTATATTGGGATCGTGACCATGATTACTTATGTCTTTTGCATTATATTATCCATAATCATATATAGACACAAGCTATGAGGAGAATGAAGTTATTTGTGCGGGTGCACAGCGGCGCGCAGCGACCTCTGTCGAGCACAGCCACGTTAGGCCACGTAACAGGCACTTTATCACCTGCACGTGAAAAATGAAACGTGCGCCACAAATGAGCTCAGTGTCCGCCTGTGACCGCATCCAGTCTCGGTGACCCTCGTCGTACGTATGTTGTGTTATATAGTTTTGCTCACCTGTATACCGAATATTGCTTTACTTTATTTTGCTACCAGCTACTGTTATTATTTTGCTGCTTCCAATGGCTTCTCTCGCGTGATAGAAGAAAATTATCCTAAGGGTAAAAAGTATCTTATATGCTTTTCCAAGACATGGTCTACCTGTGTGACAAGTTTCATTGAAAACCATTCACAAACAAGCATGTTTTCAAATACCAGTATACTACTTTTTAGACATCAAATTCAGCTCACAATGATTTAAAGCCAAAGGCCAAAAGTATAAAGCATTTTTCGGTCTAGTGCACTTGCTAAGACTTGTGTAGGTCCCCGTACCCGCCTGTACGTACTTCGTCTGTGACGGTACTACAGTTGGCTTGTTGGCTTTGACTCAAATACGATGCGGGCTACACGGAGTATGAAGCTTGGAGCTCAATCCCGAGCATAGTTTTTGAAAGTGAAATGGACTGAAAAAAATCTGGATCCAATCCTGAGCCGTACCTAAACTTCGCAGTCATAGCCGTGGTCTCTTACCTCTTCTGTGATTATACGAAAATACGAATTTACGTGAGCCATTCACGTACCTATAATTTTTTTTTGGGTACCCTACGTATCAACGGTTATCACCACGGTGGTTTTAGTGAGTAGTAAGGATTTTAGCCATTCTTAGCCCAAACTCTGGTTTTTAGGCTTCCGGACCCTAAGGTTATTATCTAAGACTCCACTGTCCTTCCATCTGTCCATCTGTCACCAGGCTGTATCTCATGCTCCGTGATAGTTACAAATTTGAAATTTTGACTGATGTATTTATTTATTTACAAGCAGATGATGTACCTATTTCTGTTGCCACTATAACAATTCTTAAAAATAGAATAAAATAAATATACAAGGGGCCCATACAACAAATGTGTTTTTTTTTTTTGCAGTACGGAACCCTTCGTACGCGAGTCCGACTCACACTTGGTCAGTTTTAACGTTAAAGAACCCATGATCCATGACCATGATCAAGAAAACTCACACACTCACAAAATGATCACACTTCGACAAAATGATCGCTAAACTATCCCGTAGGTACTTATACCCAGACAAGTCTGTGACAGGAGATTGTCTATTATCCTCGGAGGTACAACACCGGCCCGTAATGGCTCTGTCCTGTATCTACATTGTTGTTATCTAGGAGCTTTAATGAACAATTTCCTCTCAATTAGAATGTTTGGTGTTCACTCAAACTGGTGAACCCAATCTCTTCCGAGAACACAAGTAAAATTAATGGAGGCTAGCTGCTGCCAGCGGCTTCGCCTGTGTGATGGTAGAAATGTATCCAAGGATAACAAACACTCGGGATAAAAAGTAGCCTATGTGCCATTTTAGAACATGGTCTACTCGCGTACCAAGTTTCATCTAAATCTGGCCAGTTGTTTGAGCGTGAAGAAGTAGCAAACATACACAAAGTTTCGCCTTTTCAATATTTGTGTAATGTGATACTGTGATTTAGTCTGTGGTAATGTCATAGCATCAATACTTACTTGCCTCATATGGTTACGTATAGAAGTGTCTGCAAAAGAACTGATTCAGTACTACCACCAAAATTATTCCTTCTACCAAGCAGGGCTTTGTATGTACCTTAAGGGCATCTGCCATGCTTCACCTAGTTTAAATTAACTTGGCTTTACTACCTCTACAGGCGGCACAGATAACTTGCCATCAGATGTGCCATAGCCTTGCATAATAATAAATACGGACTATATCACCCCGCAACTAACTATTATTTTATATGCGACTATTGCAAGACGTAATTCTATAGCCAGTGCATGTTGCCAGTGATGACATATTGAAACATAATCGCTTAAGTAGAAAGTAATGATCGGAGTTTCTCTGCTTAAGCGAATCAATAATGAAGATACCCGCAAGAGAACCAAGGTTATTAAGTTAAGTGGCAGAGGCAGACACATTGCTTGCAGAACAGATGGTCGCTAAAGCAGAAAGGTTCTAGAGTCGTAACCGCGTACTGAAAGACGCAGCGTTAGGTGGACCGATATTCTACTAAATGCCGCGAGAATTTGATGGACGCAAGACGCACAGGACCAGTCGTTGTGGCGATACTTAGGGGTAGCGTATGTCTAGCAGTGATTGTCTTTTGGCTAAAATAAATAAAAAGCAATGTCAGAAATAGTTTAAAATACGTTAGTTGTTGCACAGCGGCTGCTCTCACGTACGGGCCATTAGCCACGAGCTACTCTGAACTAATTACGAGCGGCCGCTGTCGCACGACGCTGATGTTACTGCATAACGGGGTTTTTCTGGTTTCAGTAAACAGCACACAGGACAATATCCACTGATCGCATCGGCACGGCATTCAGCAACGAATAAAGTCGTGTGAAGATGAAGTTTTGACGCCGTTGACTCACATCATGCATGTCGGTTAAATTAAAATTGTAGGTCCGCACTCAGCCTCACACTGTGTGCGCAAACTGTACTTTTCGTAAATGTTTTTTTTTTTTATTGATATAAACCAGTGCTTGACTGCGATCCCACCTGGTGGTAAGCATTCTTAGACTTTTCTGCCTGCACGAGAAAAGGATTTAAGTTTTTCCTGGAACAGAAAACTGCTATGACTAATAGTTTAAGTATTCGCATTCCTTACATTTTCATGCTCGTTAAGCACTATGTGGAATAGCGCACAGTATTGAGAGCGTAATAAAACTAAACTTTAAAAAATTTGCATCCGATCGCCTTATCTCGCCGCCTCTCCGACATAATGAAACAGTTTAATTATCCTCCTTCAGCGACCGCTCTCCCCCGGGGGTGGCGACGAGGAGGCAGCGCGCGCCAGGGTCGGGGAGGGGGGGCGGTGGGGGGTCGGCTCGCTGACCCGGAAACGATGCGGCTCCCGGCCGGATATTAATTTCTCCACTCGAACGCACTTCGCGCAGGTGACGAACACCGGAACGCTTTCAGCTAATTTTCATTTATACGCGCTTTGTTTTAGCGTGTAATGCGTGTCGCTCGTCACCGCTCGCGCTATCTCTGCTAAATACTAGTATATTGTATACGCTGTTTCATTAATTCCATTTCCTGATAATGTGAACGAGTAACATTAAAAATGCAGCGAACATTACGCACACTCAACAATTATACTAATGCAAGGCAAACACAGAATGGGATTACAACAGATGATTGTTAAGCTAAGTACATACGGTAAGTCATTAGCGCGCGAGGAGCGGAGCGAGCGGCTGGAGCGAGCGGACCAAGCGCTCGTAATTAAAATTAAACTAGACGACGCTCGTGTGATGCATCACTCGCGTAATTGTACGCTTGTGCTGCTTCATGCTCTTGTATCACAAGGTATTCGCTGCGCTTTTACTGAAGGTTTTATGTTTAACTCCACATGTCTTCATGTATCCTCATTTATCACATTCACAATAAATCAATATAATAATTCAGTATTCAAATTATTAACCTTTCAACTGTCGAGTGAGCATCAGTGGTTAACTTTAGAAAAGACCTCTGCATTTAATTAAACATAACAGTTCATCCCTCACAATTTTAATAATTTTTTTTTAATATGTTGAAAACAGTGAAAAGGCTTAAAGCCGTGAAACAAAAATAATGTTTTGACAATGGAGGTTGAGCGCTTAGCGTTAATCTCTAATTTAATAGACGTGTCCCAGAAAATAATTAATCAATGGCAGCTACTTGATAACTCAATTTGGATGTTAGAAACATGTTATATTAAAGTTGATAAATCCAATTGAGAATGGTCACCATTGACACTTATTGGATCAAAAGATTAGTTGGTCTTAGGATAATGAAGTCAAAAGTTTTTCTGAATGGAGAATGGAATTCATTATTGAATTTAAAAAGTTTAATTAAATTGAAGTGGTATCCTAAGATTTTATATTCATTTGCAGTTTAATTAAGGGAAGTGAACGTTCGTGTGATGTTTATATTTGAAAATTATGTTTTTTTCATCTGTAATGTTTTTGTTTTTCCATGTCACAGGGTTAACAGGGAAAGTCATTTTATGTCATTTAGGAGAAAGTTTGACGTGTTTGCCCCGTGCAAAACTAGTCAAAACGTAAATATTGTTTCTTATTGCATCGCTTGGTTTAAGTTTTATACGTGATTTTTTTTTTAATTTTTTTTTTCGTGAAGTTTTATACTTGATTTGCTTCTTGTTAGTATGTAAAAATTGATTAGAACAAACCTTTCGAAGCAGACCATTGAAACGGTTAAACAAAATTTGACGATTCTTTCACTGAAATATAGCTAATGTTATAATGATTAACTTCCGCTTCTTTTTATTTTGCCACGGGAACGAGACTTAATTTCCGGGGGAAGGGGCGGACGTCTCTGAAATGGATACTCAGATTTTCGAGCAAGGAGAGTAATCTTGCACGAGAAAGAAGTCTTGGGTAACATTTAGTATATATTTATTCTGTAATATTATAAAGACGAAAGAAATGTATTTTTGTTTGTAATGACTTAAATCATAAAACTACTGGATAGTCACTTAGAATGCTACATTTTTACTGACAGACGGAGCCTATATATTATGTTTAGTACTTTCACACGAGCAAAATCGTTAACAGAAGTTAGTATTAAATAATTACTTATGAAACTTCAGCGAGTGTTATATCTATTATAGTACACTATGTCTCCCGCTCGTGAACTGAGCAAGCTATCCTTCATTCGCTTAGTATATACATACTCGCAGAAACAATCAAAGCGAGGGCGCATTTCCTGAAAATAAACCATCACGTAATAAATAAAGCGAGTCAACATCTAGACGAACAGATACACGAGATGTCGAGGTGACGGCGGTCAGCGAGCTGCGGCCACACGACTGGGATGCTCAGTGAGTCTGAGTGTGGAGAACTTTCATTGCTCTGTAAATACCAAATGGACGGTAACTATGTTATTAGGCAAGGCGGAAAGTCTTGAATATGATTTTAACGCTTCGTTATTTTTTTCGCTGGAACTAACAAGAATGCAGTGTTTTCAAATGTAAACGGTTGGATGTTGTCGATGTTCCGACTTATAGTCAATGTTATTGTCTAATCGACGCTACGTCGCAGTTGATGCTATACCTGATCAATGTTACGTCATGGACAATGCTACATTGTAGCCGATGCTATATCCAGCGGCGTGCCAGACGCCTTTGTAGGGGGCAAGCCAAGGAACAATGGCCTATCTACACTAATTACCTAATATTCCGAATAAAAACGAACAATTGCGATGGCGCACAAACGATTGATTAATACAATCATTTCTAATCTAATCTAACTACAAATTCTTAACCATGTTGATACTATTTAGCAAGTACTGCACTCTGTAAACTGCTATAGCTCTTCGTTCTTCGCTTCTTCACCACAAACTGATAACAATTAACAAAGCACATAAAAGAAATAATCTTACTCGATAGATTTACAAAAACATATTAGCGATGACAATTATACACTAGTGGTTTTGATAAAAGACGTTTGTTCTCAATTGTTTGAGCAAACAATCCTGAAGTTTGATTTACTTTGAATAAAAAAAGTACTCTTATCTATTATCAACTAAGTATCTTTCTTTAAAAATTCTTTTATTATAGGAGCATAAAAAGTTAGTGAAAGTTTTATTCCTACCAACTAGGTTAAGATGAAGTTACGAGATCATAATTATATTATTTATCTCTGAAACTTGAAAGTAAAAACCTTGTCGAGTAAAATCGTTACTACATATATATTTACATTTCACTTCTTCATTTCAAAGATAATAAAACTTTAAACAACTTCAAAACCAAGTAAGTTACATAACTAATCACACAACTTTAAATGACTAAAAACTAAAAAAAAACTATCATAACGATTACATACAAAAGTAGCCGCTAACAAGAAAATTTGAAGTAAGCAGGACTGCGCATGACATTTTTTGTAATTTTACAAATATTCATTCATGCCTTTTCGAAAGCCTGGTTTATATTTAATAGAAAATTTTTCATGAGTTTCGTTGCACACAGTATCAAATTTTACTCACAAATACTCATATTTTTATGTTTTTATATGGAAAAATGAGATGGTAGATAAAGCCAAGTACAGACGCTAAAGTGTTACAGAAAGATCGGAGATCGCGTATAATTTTTATTTAGAACCGTGCAGAGTGGCAACGTTACATTAACTTGCGTATTAGTATCAGCGTATCGTATCTTATGAATAAATCTTCAATTACGCGAGGCTTCAATTAAGTTCAAAGTATGGATTTTTATTTTATTGAATTCGTTAGTTATGTTCCGTGATTTAATTGTTAGGTGTCATGTATTTTCACATAAAAGTCGGGCTTATATACTTGTATTGTTCTCACGTCCCTGGCTATATCTAATAAATGTTACGTCATAGTACATTGTAGCAGATGCTACGTCGCAGCCAATGCTATGCCGTAGGCGATGCTTTGTCTAAACAATGTTACGTCATATTAAAAGCTACATCGCGGTAGTCAAAGCTGCATTGTAGTCGATGCTACGTCGTAGCTGATGCTACGTCGTAGCCGATTCTACGTCGTAGCCGTGATAACCAATGCTACATCGTAGGCGATGCTACATACCAACTTTACCTTGGGGTCGCCGCACACGCGCCACCATCCGCAACCACAAACCGTCGCCACCGGCATGTTTCCTGTAGGTTTCATACATTTTATATGGGTTCCCCGCACACGGTTGACGCCGGTGGCCACGACACGCAACAAATCGCCACTGCTTGTTTCTTGTGGCCCAAACAAGCCACTAAACACCGATATAAAACGCCGTCACACGCCACTCGCGCATTTAAACCTTCTTTGACAGAGTATGATGTTGCGCGTAAGGGTTAAAAAAAGTAGCAGCCGCTGGCACAAGTGGCAGTCGCACGCTTCAGCTTCCTTTGTGGCCGCTTCTAGCTTCTCGTGGCGGCGTTTGTGGCTTTTGCCCATTTGCGGCGACCCTTATAGCCAATCCTACGTCATAGTAGAACGTACAAAGTAGAAGCTACATCATAGCTGAGCTACATCTCTCAGTGTCATGGTGATAAATGTTTCAGGAGCCATTTCATCCATTGGTAATGTTATTGGGTGACACATTTTAAGTATCCATTCTAAAGGGTCGGACGCGTCAGGCTCGTATTGTGGCGATGAGGGCGCAACCTTTGACCGATGTAAATAATTTAAATGTACTGCGTTTAGTGAACAGCTAGGACCTGTGACGTCCATGTTTTATTATTATATCTATATTAAAAAAAATCGCCATTAGCAGGTACACACACACCACAGACTTTGGGGAAAGGTAACGTGAGCTCGAATCGTATAAAAATGGCTCTTTGGAAAATGTTTCGCAAGATTTCAATACAATCATAATTATGGGATGAATGCACTATGATTCATAGAAACATTCAAGTTTGCTGGTGATTTTCGCCAAACATTGTCAGTTAGGGGAACTAGAGTATATATATGGACTAGAGTATATATATTTAGTATGGAGTTTCTTGCCAGTTCTTCTCCATAGGAAACGACCAATTTGGAACCGTGCACTAGCTTCTGACGTTTTATAAGTGCCCATGTAGGCATAAGTGGAATAAAAACTTTTGACTTTGACTTTGACCTGAGCTGAAATTATGAAGTTTTTCGTTGAGAAATTCATCCACCCCCTTAAACTATCTACTTTATGAGTACACATTATTTTGAGCAAAGGTAGTACAAATTGTCCTTCAAAGTTACTTTTAATAGGAGACTGGAAAGTATCTTATTGTGAAAGAGGTAAAAAGTACCTTCAAAGTCTACCCAGATGTAGTTTAAATAGAAAATTAAGACTACCAGTGGATGTGTCAAAGGGAAATATTGGTGGTTAGAAATAGTACTGTTGACAAAACCAATAATAAATAATTCTAGGTAAACCTCTAGGAGATAGTATCAACTACATTCCCATTGATAACGTAAAGGACAAGAGGATGCAGTACATTACCCTCAAGAATTCCTGAATTCGCTAATTTCGAGTGGCCTTTCCCCACATTCGCTCAAATTTAAAATGGTACACCAATTATTTTACTAAGAAACCATAAGCCATTTTGGTTATGTAACGGACGCCGACTCCAAGTTAAATCCCTTCGCTATAACATTATCTGAACCGCATGTATATCACAAGTAATATGTATTATATTAAATTAGATTGATTAGTCAGATTGACAAGTCAATCTAGGTCATCAAGGTCCCTTAAGTAAGGACTGAATAAATTAACCAAGTTGTTATTACATGAATCTCACTACTTTTTACGGTAAAAGAATTAAGTTGCAAGCCTTGGTTTTTTACAAGTTATGTCTTTGATGCATAGAACCATTCTCGACTACTACGCGGATAAAGTCGCGGCCAAAAGGTAGTCATTAAATAAAACGATTGAAGTATCCGAAAGCCTTTATGATGTTAATACAAAAACTACTCTGTTGAAAGGCATTCAAAAGCATTTTATGATAGGTTATCTACACTAATATTATAAAGAGGTGAAGTAAGATTTTTTTTTTGTTTGTAGGAGGTAATCTCTGAAAATACTGGTCCGATTGCTAAAATTTTTTCACCGTTAAAAAGCAGCTGTATTGCTTAGGCTAGTTCTATATAAATAAATATTACTCATAGTACAAATCTAACCTTTAATTATTCGATACACTCATCACTTACCACAACAAATGTATATTTTTTTAAAAGAATACTCCATCAAGGATAGCGCAGCTCGCCGTGACTGCCAAAGTTTTCGACATTCTAACATTGGAAATCTCACATAACTTGTGTTAAGTAAGACTTAGCTATAAACGATGTAACCCGTGCAGTCCACTCGCTCCCCGCACCACCGTTCCATTTCCTCTTCTCGCAAATATCAAGACATTTCGCGACACTTCTTGTGAACTTCGCTGTATTCCCACGGCAACGTTGCGGATTCTATAGAACCTACTACTCTAATGTCTATTCCTACAACTTAAACTCAAATTTCTGTTAATACTACCTATAATTTTCCCGCGGCCTCGCTTGTAACCTAATAGAAAGCTTTTATGTTACTTAACAATAATGAAGTTTAAGAATTACAGGAACGGTAAGAGTGCTTCCAGAGAAAGCCCTCTACGAATATACAAACATCATTTCTATGTGATATTAATCTGGATGCCAAATACTTTGAGTACTCGGGAGTGCGCACACTTAGTAAATACGAGTCAAATATATTTTACGTCAAATACATTATACTCTCGTGAATATTTGACTTTCAATACAAAGCCAGTACCTTCCCCGTGTAAACAGTAAGTCCTAACTAAAGAACGCGCCGTGCGAGTACTACTGGCGAGCGACCCACTATTTGTCTTACGAGGTAAAACTTAACCCTTTTTACACATGACCAGCGCTGAATAAATTACCGCGCGTTAGTGTTGCCCCGCCGCCGCATGCTGTGTCTCACTAAATCTATACGTAACGAGCTCCTCAGTAATACACACTGTTTTGTTTTTTCTGTGGAATGAATTAAATTATGTTTTTGAAATATAATATAATTGTAAAATAGAAAGATTGATTCGTTTACTAAGACGAAGTATCTACGAAGGATCTATTCGCTAGATGGTAAAATCTTTTTGTTGTGATTTACAATTTACTGAATTTGGATTAGTAACCGGTAAGACTTAACATCGCCTTCTTTAACGTGTCTTAGAAATAATTGGTTAAGTGTGAATATATTATAGATCTGGGGCCAATGGAACTCATCAAAAGGCAAGTCACCCAAAGGGCAATGGAAATGACTATGCTCAGAGTTTCCTTACGTGATCGCTTCAGGAATGAAGATATCCGCAGGAAAACCAAGGTTGCCAACATAGCCCGAAGAATCGCCAAACTTAAGTGTCAGTGGGCAGTGTACTTTGCTCGGAGAGCAGATGGCTGTTGGGTCGAAAGGTTCTGGAGTGGCGACCGCGAACTCGAAGATGCATTGTTGAAAGGCCTTCTGCAAGTGGGACCAATGAGGGTCGCGGGAATCCGATGCAAAACGCACAAGACCGTTCATTATAGCAACACTTAGGGGAGACCTGTGTCCAACAGTGGACGTCTTTCAAATGAAATGATAATGATGATGTAATGGATAGGAATTCTCTCTATCAAACTGTTTGGTCACTACAGGCGTGACAGAGTACTGTAGAACAACATAATCAAAATCAGCTAATCTTTTGGTCTCGCTCTACAAAATTGGTACAAAATACAAAGATTGCTAAAGTAAGCTAAGCTTAAAATATAGTTTTTGAATGAAGTTGGCTAAAGATAATGTTGAGCCACGCTCGGTGTCGTTGCCTGGCTGCGGCGCTAGCGGAGTCCGTTTCATTATGTTGGTAATAGATTGTTCCTGCGGTTGGCTGCGCGGTAATCTGTGCATCGTGTACATTACATGCGCGCTAATTAAGTCGTTTTACTTTAAGAGTGCAATATCGTCCACAATGTTCATTTGTTACAGTGGTTGCACTTTTCCTTTAACATTGTATTTTCGCCCTCCTAATACATTTTTGTTCGAACAGGATTGGTTTCTGCGCGCTGAAGAAACCTCTGTAACCAGTTTAAACTTTAACTGTTTAAGGTTAAAAGTTATAAAAGTTTGCTTTGACTTTCCAAGACTTGCATCATATCCATGCAAAGTAGCGTCATGACGGTCAGGTTACCGACGTGGCCAAGTTTCAATATTACCTCGCTAGCGACTAAATACGCGAACAAATTACTGTGGTAGTTTTTTTTTAAACAGTAATTAAGTACCAGTACCAGTATCACATAATTAAATATAACTAAGTATAGCGTGTCGCTCTAGCGTCTATGTTCAACCACCGTATCAAATACATATGGTTTTCTTTTTTTAATTTAAATTGAAATAGCCGATTACAGGCAGCTGTATTTAATTAATTCCTCTTATTAACTGCTCCACGGCCTAATAAAATTACATCGTTCCTGTCTGTAACTAAATATCTTGAATTTATTGCTCTTAATTAAACCTCGACCATGGCGCAATCGTCGCCTACTATTGGGCCAACTTTTGTTGGGCCAAGTTTTATTTGGCCAAATGTAAGCGCTTTGTCGCGTTGCAAACAGCGACTTAATAAAAGCTTAATTTAATAAATGAATTATGAGCCGGAGCCTTTCCGTCAAGTGTCGCTACTCGCTGCCTCCCGGCCGCGGTTCATAACTGCTGCGACGTCATTTCATTTTACGCTATCATTTTGTTGTATTTCGTTGCCACACAATCAATTCGGAAAATATTTTTTATAGAAACTCTTGTTGGCCCTGAATTCTTAATAGTATACCTGTGAAATTGCCGTTTTATAAAACGGGTTGCTTTGAAGTGTTGTGTCTTTGTATTGTATTGGCGTTCAAATAAACTGTATATTAAAGGAATGTTATTCTTTTTTCGAAATTAGAAATTTATTGGTTTTTTATGTGTTTTGTATTTTAATATCGCAGTACTTATAACCATTTTTGAATGAAATCAAAGAAAACTCGAATTATTTTGTATTTTTTAAAAAGTTATATTTTGTATTGCAATCTATCCAAACGATATTAAGCAATAGTTTGGTGTTTGTTTATTTTGTAATATGAGTTCTGCCGTGGAAACAATGTGTTTTGAGACACATTGTTGCATTGTTGCGGTATGCAATATTGATGATGTATACGGACTTAAAACTGCTAATGAATAGGATGTCTATTTTTGTTTCAATCACTTACACGTTGGAAATTTTATCTCACTAATAATAAATCTCACTAAGAACTCTTAAATGAAAACATTTTTTTTTATTAGCTTTCATAGTTATAAGTACAGCAATATTACAGAAAATACAAAACACAAATATACCAATAAAAACAAATAAATTTCGAAAAAAGAATAACGTACTTTTAATATAAAGTTTATGTGAACTTATGATTCCAAGTCAATCCAAAGATTTTTATTTCACTAAAACAACACTTTTTTTCTTTTTTCTTTCGAGTGAGACAATCTTCTCATGACATCCCCCGCTCTTGGGCAGAGCGCGAGATAGGGTCAGAATTTTACTGACTAAAAACCCACTCCTGTTCCTTCCTTGCCATTTGTTTTCTAGGGCCCCGGGGATCTCTTTCGCATCACCCATGGCCCCAGTAGGCTTCGACCCTGTTGGGCCCCTACGGTTGCTGACATCTCGTTGAGGCGCGCGTGGAACACTACGCGCCGTCGACGACTTGGGCTCGGTCCGGACGGTTACCGGACGATCGGACGGCGAGCCACTAAAACAACACTTGTGTCCATAAGTTGCCCTTTGCATTCTAGAACCACATGTTTTCTTTTCAAAAATTCCCCGTGGCCCTAGCCCCTACAGCCCCTAGGGTTTTGCTTACAACTTTTTGAGGCGCGCGTAATTAATGATTATATAGCAGATTACGAGTTAAATATGAATGGCAGTAAGATTCTTTGCATTGGAATTAAAAGCGATTGACTGCAGAGTTAATTATTAGTTTACAAGAATCGTTATCAAGCCGTGCACGAGTCCAGTTTTTTTGGTAAAATAAAACAATAAAATGTAAATTAAATTCGTTCGAAGCGTTCCGGATGAGTGCGCGCTCGGTTCTACCTCCAGTCAACCGACATTATTGCAAAATATCCAAATCATTTTTTTATTGATCACAGTCGTTACAGCGCTATTTCTTCTTTTAACGAATACATTGATATTAACATAATAATAAATAATTAACTTTAAAATAAAAGTCTTCAGATATATAATATAATTCTGTCGTTTAAAATCTCCTTCTTACGATCATTCCGCGCGGGTAGCTCTAAAAGTGTGTCTCTATTAGAATTCCTTGTAGCGACGAGGACATGTACACACACAAGGATCAGAGAAGTACCACTTCTATCAGGAACACTACGTAAGTACCTTACGTAGTATATAGGTATGATAATAGGCCGTACCTCACTGGTTTAAAACCGGTAGTAGTAAGTACTGTTGATGAAACACCGTAGATAACTCTGAGCTAGCCTAGTCCTAGCTCAAAGTCCAAGTGATACAATCTTGTATCTTGAAGAATAGTACATGCATTTGAAAATGTACTGTTCTTTAAGATACAGGATTGTTTCCTTGTTTGAAGGACAGTTATCTTATTTCTGTGAAACAGCCTCTCTCATTTTAAGTGTTTCATTGCTGATATTACTTATAGGCTTATTAATTTTTACTCACTTTATATACGTGGTTGACTGTATTTTGGCTTACTAACACACACTTAAAACTATGTGTAGTAGTCGAGTGGATAAAAATTAAGATTTTGATTACGTCAAACGTCCCATGTATTAGAGCAGGGATGTGCGATGGATTTAGCAACAAATACTTTTGTATTGTCAATCTTCTTATTACTATTCACAAAAATTTCTCCAAGTAGCAAATTTGAAATAAACTGATGAAGCAGAGGTATCATCCTTTATTTTATTTGACATAGTCTCTGTTGTATTATATTCCAGTATTATTATGCATTCGTTTCGAACTTTTTATTTCTGAATATATTATGTAACTTGTGATCGGTATCGATTTGTCTCGTCTTAGTGATTACGTTGCATCTATAATATGACCCTAATTTTGTTGGCTCTCTAAATTAAAACTGGTTAAAATAAATAAATATTGTATACCCGCTTCTTTTATTTATCCAATTATTGTAAAATGGGCAGCATTCTTCGCAGCCTGGTCATCATGCATTCATGTTTTAGCAATATGCTAGAACATAAAAGCGTGTCTGCATTCATGATACGTGGTAGTCAACTTTAGCATAACGAGATTTTACTAGCGTATGTTCTTTACGTGTAATACATTTGCACTGGAACTCATTCATCCCTCAATTTATCGTACAACAAATTACTTAGTATGTAAGTCTATAAAATACATTGCAGGGCACTGGAAGTATACGCCCAAAATGAAAACGTAATCAGTTTTTGATTATTCTAACCTAAATTAAAAAAATATTTTGCATTTTTATCAAATCAGTCGCGCCTATTAGCTTGACCATAGAAATACAGTTGAAGGCAGTAAAAGAGAATTTAAAAAAAATCGAGTTAATATTTTTTAATTCAATTTTTTATTGTAATTCTTTGTAGGCTTACGCTCGACCGCTATCTCACCTGATGGAAAGCGACAATTTGTTTGACTATAGAACTCGCTTGCCTACCTACTAGCTGCTACCAGCGGCTTCACCTGGTAAGCATGTTCCGTGAAAGAAAATTATTTCAAGGCATGAGTTCCAGGGATAAATTCCTTGAGTTTTATAGTATAGTATGCATTGTGTTAGGTATCCTATGTGCTATTCCAGGATATGTTCTACCTGTGCACTAAGTTTAATGGTATTCCGTAGCCCTTCGAGTGTGAACAAGTAACAAACACTCACAAACTTTAATTTTTGTAATATTAGTGTAATGTAAAACGTTTTGTATCTTCTGTGTTTCCTCACGTTGTGGCGTTGAGTTACGGATAGTAATTAAGGTAAGGTTGATCCGAACAGTGGTAAATTAAAACTGCTTGTAATGTAATTGAATGAAAACTATTAACTTTAGTTTCAGCGTCTGAGAGACAGCGCAGGTTTACTCTGGCGTTATTTATGTTACCTGCAATTAAGGTTTTGTTCCACGTTTTAGCTACGTGGTTGAACGTGAGTTTCAGTATGATGAGCTATTTGCGCAGTGAGCAAGTAGTGGTGGACTTTACTCAACTACAGCTCACATGGGAGTTAGTTTGAAGCAACATATCACCTCCTGATCAGTCTGTGGGTAAGCAAATAATTAAAAAATTCGTACTCGTAACTATGCCATGAGTTGAAGTTGTTTGATATTTTGCTTTTTTTTTATTTGTAAATACTTTCTAGGCACAAGTTTACCCCAGTTTAGGAAAATAAGCATACGTTCTTATTCGTATTTTTTAGGTTGGAAGTCATTCAATGATATCTTCCGCCCTTGGGTGGAGCAGGAGATTGTGTTAGACTTTTACTGAATAAAACTCACTCCTGTGTTGCCTTGTATTCCAGGCCCTCGGGTTTTCCTTTCAGATGCGAACCCATGGCCCCAGTTGGCTTCGACCCTGCTGGGCCTCCACGGTTTGTTGACATCTCCTTGAGCCGCGTGTGGAACACTTTGCGCCGTCGACGACTTGGGCTCGGTCCGAAAGCCCACGCCTACGGTGGCTAAAAATCGGGATCGGAATCCACGGGCGGCTAGGGCGTGAGGGCCATTTCCTCGCACGTGCCGCCGTCTTCTTTGCTAGCATTACTGCTTCGCAGATGGAGGCAACCGTCTGCCACTCCTCCTGTCTCTGAACCGTGGCCGGTACCAAGGCCCGGCGCGAGAGATCGTTGACGCCGATTGCCCCCACGAGGACACGGTGGTGCTCTGCCAAAGCAGGACACACCTCTACTTTATGCTCCACCGTGTCCTCCGGGCGATCCACACAATGGTGACACCCGAGCTTTTCTTCCGCTCGGATCCGGTGCAGGAACCTTCCGAACTTACCATGTCCTGTGTCATGCGGAAGGAGAGGACACAGTGTTGTCTTGCCAGATACTCCCCAAAGAGAGGACTTACCGCCATAATTATGGCATGCCCAGTACTGAGTTACGACAGTCGCTGTCACCATTCCACCTTGAGATCCCGCTGGAACTCTGTCAAGTTGGAAATCAGCAAGGAGGGTCGCTGCTTCCCTTGTTTACGGTATTTCTACACCATCCGGATGGCTGTGACCTTTTGGCATACGTTCAGCTTGGCCGCTGGTCGCTTTCGCAGCAACAGTGCCCATACCAGCGCTCCATGTCGAGTGCCATGAACCGAACGATACCTGCGTAGAGCCTCCAGCAGGAGTCGTCTGAACCCCTAATTTAAGTTATGTTATTGTAAATATGCCCATTTTTATAAAAGAATCAATCTTTAAATGTTCCCACTGCTGAGACTCAGGCCTCCTCTCTAAGAGAGAAAATAGGTCGTAATCTAGTACGCGGGCCAAGCGCGGGTCGATGGATGTCACAAATAATTATCTTCACATTTTTGGTTGAAGGACATGCCGTTTCTTACGATTGTTTTCTTTGACGTTTTGAGAATAGTGTGTTTTTATAAATAAATATTATCATATTATAAATTTGGTAGCTGCAGTCTTAAATCAAACTCTAGCCTGTAAATATTTTTATTTAAAAAATAAAGTATAAGACCACTAACCATACGTGTCTTTTCGATATATTTATTTATTTATACCTTTATTTGACAGTTCACAACTATTATCGAATAACTGAACCAACGATACAAATTAATAGAAGAGAAACTCTTGTTAGAACTTATTAGCGCCGGCCGCACACAATAACGCACACAGACAAGTGTTGATAGCGGCGCAATCGCGTCGTATGAACTCAATCGACTCACACTGCGCTACTGAAACGCTGAGCGCGGGGAACAGTGGCTACTGTTGAACTTCGCGAAGTCAATAAAACCGGGTTTTGATTAGTCGATAGTTATTATCTTACTTCTCATAAGCCCACAATACAGAGAGTAAACATTAGCTTAGATTGATTATTTGTTTATTGGAAGTACCGACAGTTGAAGCAATAGGCCTCCTCGTATTATAATAACACCGTCACCTTCAACTTTTGGTTTAGCGTCAACGAGACGATACGAAGGATTGTGTCCATTATTTACATGTCATTGCCATCCTTAAGCTGTTTTTATTATTATTATTACGAGCCCGTTGTGTCCCACTGCAGGGCAAAGGCCACCCTTCTATCCTTAGCTACTTCTGGCCAATCCTTAAGGTAGGAGTCCACATCGTCACGCCATCTCCTCCTGGGCCTACCGCGTCGCCAGCTCCTGCTGTTCGAAATCCAGTCAGTGGTGGCCTTCGCCCAATTTTGTTGCGACATGCGGCAGATGTGATCGGCCCAGTTCCATTTTAGTTAGGCGGCTGAGTTACCTACATCTGCGATTTGTGTTTTGGAACGAATAAAAAAAAGCAAGCAAGCTGTTTTAAGACATTAAAATTAACATACACGACTTATTCTGAATTTAGTTACAACAGTAGTCTTACTAGCCTGTATAGTCCCGCTGAGGAGCTAAAGCCTCCATTTCCCATTTTACAAATCAGTTTTCTGCCGTGCGGGCCATGAGTTAATAAATATAGTTTGAACGCTAACTAAGAATCTCGTACCGCTGCGTTCTATCGCTGCGCTTACCGATGTAATGGTACAGCTGCTAGCAACAACAATTACGGCGGTAAGGCGGCTGCACACGGCGCACGTGCCGCCGCCGCCGCCGAGCGCGCGGTAAGCGCGGCACGTGCCGCACTCCTTATTTAATTTCTAATGCTCGCAACTTGAGCAAGACGTGCCGCTCGGCGAGCGAGGCAACAGTACAAGTTGCACCACACCCGCTACAAGTCCACAACTACCCACCAATTTACTACTGTGAAGAAAGGACGAACTTCATAATTATTGTTATTGAGGTGAAAATCTGGAAGGTAGAACGTATTAACTTCAGAAACTAGTATTGGCAGTACACTCACAATCACAAATACTAAATTATTGGTGTTGATATTGCAGCTGCAGCCACTGATATCGAGTATCTATAGCTGCCGCAAACTGTGAGATGAAGAGCACAATAATAGCGGCGTTCTTTTAATTGGCCGCGTTTCCAATATGTATGAATTTAAATTTCGCATGTTTAAGATGTGAAGCTGTGGTTATGAAGCTTAAATTAACAAAGATTTTTATTGGAATAACTTTGGATTTTGTTCGTCTCGAGGAGTTCAGTAATGACGCGATAAAGAAGAGAATTAGTTTAGGTTTACAGTCCTTTAGCTCCAATTTAAGTCCCAGGGGGGTGGGGACAGGGCGGGGCCGGGGTGGACTCATTGTTGTATCTTATACAAGTTGTTACAGCCTGGAGGAGCTACTTAGTTGCTACGTTTTATTATCATCTCTTTCAATATTTAGTAATGCTCATAAAAAGTAATCTATTGTGGAGTTCTTTATAAAGAACCTGAAGCAAAATAATTGATGAATGTATTTTAGTTTTGTGAAGTTTGCGTATCTACATGGCTGGACAAAACTGTCGTTCATATGTGTGGCACTCGGTCACCCAGCGACCACGTTTATTCTATCAAAGCTTCTTCCTGATCCATGCATCCATCGAGCCTCATCCCAAGCTGCACATTAGTTTGGGGATCACGTGATACTCCGGCTTACTCTTCGTGGCTGTATATAGATATATACGGACATTGTTCAGCAATTACATACGTATGCTGTTTACGTAGCGCACATAAAAGGTTATATTCAATTTCAACGTACATTTCTCGAAATGATGTCGCCAGCGCAGAAAGCAATTCGCTTTATATCAGCAATCAAAGCGTATTGTCTAACGGTATCATCTCGGTGTCTCCGCAGCTACATAAATTCGGCGAGCTACATAAACAATGTTATAACACCACAGATTACGAACTGTACCAACGTTTCACTTCTTACTTTACGAAGCTGACGCACGCACACTTACACGAAAAGGTTTTATTCGTATTAGAGTGAAACTAAGAAGGCATCCATAGTATCATTCCTAAGACTTACGTGTTAGCTAGTGCCGGGTGTGTGTGCGTGCACAGCACGACGACGTCGTCTGTGTAGCGGCCACATTGCGCACAGAGCTCACAGTGCTCACAATGGCACATTCGCCTCTCGGCGTAGTCGTCGTACAGCCGACACTATTATATTCTTTCTCGTTTCATCTGAAATGAGTCGCGCTCTCGACGTGTAATTAATTGCACTCCAACTTAACGCGCGAGGGGTAGGATCACTCCATGTAATGAGAAGAATTCTTCCACAAGCTCGTATTTACATTTGGAGATTATGTTTGCGTGTCTGCTATTCTGTGAGCTATCTACATTCAAATGTAACACTGGGAGGATAAAGTATTGAAATGAAAACGAATACAATATGAGTTTCTTGGCATACAACATTGGCAAGCTTAATTCGGTCGTGGATAAAAATAATCGAATTCTATTAGCAAAACGACTGCTGGAAAAGAAAGCCGCACAAAATAAAAGATGAAAATAACTTGGGAAGACGATTTAGAATTAATAACGTAAAACAAAGTCGATAATGAAAAGTATTATAAAGTTTCCCTAATGGATATCTTTTAAAATTCATTCTATTAAAGAAGCACTTCTGTATTTTAAGAGTCTTCCAAGTTTTCCATTCGGGGTTATAACGCAAGAAATCTTTTACTATTATCCGTTATTTTATTGTTATATTTCGAGCTCACTACGGTTGTACCTTAATGTTCTTTGTGTGTTAGCATCCACCTCTGAATCTGTATGTGTGAGCAAGAATTTCACCTTTAATGTAATGAAATGTCTCTGTTTCGGTGACCTCACTGGCATCTGTCTGAGTTACTACAGGTAACTCCGGAATGATGACAACTCGACGAATACGTGAATACCGCGCGTAATGAAAGCAGACTGCACTTAAACTTTATAGTCTATTACCGAACCATCCCTTGGTAATATAATACATCCTGTAGATGAAATAAAAAACTATAGACCGACACAGAGCAAAAACTTGCAGAAGTGGCAACAAAAATGACAAAATCATATAAAAAAGCCATTACAGAAAAGATCAAACAGCAGTGTACTCGCAACTATAATACTTGTTTCTTAATTATAGCGTCTATTTTATTTGGCGCTTGTTTTGGTACCTCCACCTCAGCCAGCCAGGACCATACTCGTATAACTACCTTTTGGAGTAGACCCTCTGCGGCAGTGTGTGTAAGTGGGGGAGGGGTACATGATAAAATATAAAGTTTATTACGATGCCAGTTAATCCAGTCGGGAGTGTTCCGGAACTTGTTTAGTTTCCAGTTAGGGATTGTACTGAGTTTTGTTAGGGACATTATATATTTGTTCGCAGTAAGTATGTATATTGTTTAAGTGCCACAACTAGCGTACTGATAAAGATGTTGTTACTGTAAGCCTTAAACAATCAAGCTGCTAAATCTATTCGCTGACATAGTAATCCCGTGATGTCATTACCAATCCGCCCTGGGCCCGTTGTCGTGGATTATAGCCCAATCCCTCTCATAGAGAGAACAGGTCTATATCCAAGTGGTGGGCACATTATAGGCTGCTTACGCTTCCGCATCCAACAATAAAAGTATGGAAGTATTCATGTTCGTCCGATTCGTTACGTTTGAATGTATTGCGTCCACAAAGGATGGTCCCTAGTTAAGTAGTTAGAGTTCGGGACGTTCCGGTTCTTTCAGTTCGTTCTCGCAGGTTTGTCTTTCTGAATACTGGATTAGGAACTACTCACATGTTCACAGGTGACTGACTTTGTTTGTACGCGGTATACTCGAGTAACAATATCAGTTTGGGGTTTTAGTGGTTCGAAAATTTTGATTTAATTTTTTAAGTTCGTACAAGCCCATAGGATTTTTCATGAAACATTTAGAACTACCATACAAACTTTCATTTCTTTATCAACGCTAATAGGTTGAATCTTCAAAATTACTTACTTAGAACTTTATCTTATTATGATATGTATTTCGAAACCTTTGGTCCAATTAATATACCTATTTAATTTAACTTTGTAAGCAGTAGTATCATTTAGACATCTTCCTAGCTTCTACACAATACTGACAAAATTATGTACTTTACCGCTGTAGTTATCAGTGATTACTACACTGACCCTTGCAATACTCAGTACGACCAACCCACAACAATACACGTCAATCAAGAAAGATATAATGACTGAAATATTTAATCCTACTTCTGCGCTGAATGCCGCAACATGATGATAAAGATATCAACCACTAACATAATTTACTACTGCCTCGCGGTGTAGTTCCTACATACATGTTTTATTGACCTTATTAAGCCTTTAATGAGGGTTCGCTCTATAGCAGTAGTAATAAACCCCTTCAGAACAGAGATAACATCGCCGTCTCACATCATGCGAGCGCGTTCTAATCTGCGTAGTAATAGTGCAAGTAGTGTGCCGGCCACTTGGCGCGAGTGGGCCGCGCGCTCTAGCGAAGGGCTTCATGTACGGAATTGCCCGCGTTTATACCTGAGGATAAGAGTATCGGACCTACACTATACATATACTAGCGACATGAAAATTGATTTGGTCTACTTTGGCGCTGTTAGACCCGGCAGCATTGTGAGCAATAATGACTACGTCTTGGGATTTAGTAGTTCCCGTCTTCAAATCGTAAACTTTGGTATAACTTTCGAAAAAAAACTTGAGTATATTAAAATCTGAACAAGTAACAAATGATGTATTGAAGCTCATCCTGACGTCTTTTTTAATGATTGATGACTTATATTTTAATGTAATAATTAAAATATCGAATCAAACCGTGAAATGCTATTTAAATACTGAACGTATATTGATTAATCACAGCTTTATATCAGTACCTTATGTTACTTAGTACAATAATGTATCATAAGTATAATGCAGAAAGATAAACATGCACTGCTAGGATTTGGCAGTTTTACCCGACCAGCCCGCCTCCTGCGCTTCATGGCGAAGTCTGCTAGTAAATTTCACGCACGCGCGGCTCGTTTTTATAGCACACAGAGCATTGCGCGGACCCTTTGCCTACTAACAGTACTCACACGCCATGCTCCGGCTTGATTCACTGTTTAAAAAGTTTCTAAATTTATTTATTGCCCACTACATTTCAGTTTCAAATAGACAGAGATTTTTATTTGAGTTTTTATCAAAAACTGGCTTCTGTCTACTACGAAACTTCATCTCTAATGTGTTTTTATTTACGAATTCTTCAAACCCCCTCTTTTGTCTGTTAGTGTCACTGCTATTTCCATTTCACGGAAATATAAAATTTCACGTAATTTCAAAATAGTAGTAAGAAAAGTAACAGCGTCAAAAACGTAATTAGTTTTTTGCTTTTTATTATCGTAATGGAAATGAATATGTGCCGAGAAGAACAAAGGAGCTAATAGATTGGCGTGATTGTAACAGGCTTGAGCCTGCGCCCCGCCCGCATCCCGCCCGTGCCCGCCGGACGGACAGCAGCACAAAGAAAATGCCCGGCGGCGGACACTCCACCGCAGTCCATGCGGTACATATGACGTATTAATTAAATGAACTAACAACGACTGGCCGGACGATTCAGTAAAGCAGCTCAAGTTGTAGGTGAAGTGAGCCGTCATTCCAACTGGCATTCCAATTGGTGCAAAGGATTGACAACTCACATCAAGTACGCTTCACCTGAGGTATCACGGTGAGATTGTTACAGAATATTGATTCAGTCTTTGTTTCCTGAGATTCTTTTGTTGTTACGTGAACGAAATTGTAGAACGGAAATAGAAACTCTAGAACCATCTCGTTAGCTTTTCTCGGTACACTATACTATTATGTCGATAGTTTGATATTTTTTTTGGGTGGGAACCTCATCTAATGAGCTTTCCCGGTCTTGGGCGGTGCAGGAGGGCGTGTCAGACTTTTAATGGCTAAAAACCCGCTCTTGTTCCTTCTTTGCCGGGCCCCGAGAATCTCTTTCGCATCACCCATGGCCCCAGTAGGATTCAACCGTGCTGGGCCCCTACGGTTGCTGACATCTCCTTGAGGCCCGCGTGGAACACTACACGCCGTCGACGATTTGGGTTCGGTCCGAACCGTTACCGGATGGTACCCATTGCTCGCCGTCCTCAAGCCCGCATCTACGTTGAAATCGGGATATATGTCCATGTCGGATGGCTATGACCCTCTGGCTTGCGTTCAGCTCCAGCCCCAGTTCGATCCAGTTTGGGAGCCAGACGTCGGAAATGCTCCTCGAAATCCCATCGGCTGTCGAGGACGAGTCCCAGGTACTTCATCGTCGACCCGACGCCGATGTGACAGTTTGATATAGTTTTTCTTTCTGCGTGAATATCTATATTATTGGTAAGGATTATAATATAACAGGAGAAATTGACTGACTGACATATCAACGCATATTCGAAACTACTGAAAAAAGGCTTCCTTCTATGATGCAGGCCAGCATTATAAAATAAAGACCCATAGATTAAGTTATAAGTATATAAGTTTTTGTTACTATTTTGGTGTACAATAAAGTTTTGTTCTATTTCATTCTATTCTATTCTATTCTATTCTATTCTATTCTATTCTATTCTATTCTATTCTATTCTATTCTATTCTATTCTATTCTATTCTATTCTATTCTATTCTATTCTATTCTATTCTATTCTATTCTATTCTATTCTATTCTATTCTATTCTATTCTATTAAAGGAACAAAAGAGTAAAATCTTATTCCTAGAGTCTTATCATTGAAACTGGCCACAAATGGTAACCTAAGTAAATATTATAATATTCGAAACCACTCCTATTATGAAGATTTAGGTGATGTAAAGGATTGTATGGAAAACCAATATTCCAGGGCCTAAGAAGTAATTTGGTATAAATACTTCCCCAGATGAATAATGAACAAGGTCATTTTTAGTTTTTCAAAAGTACCTTCAATAACGGTTTAGGGAGGGCTAAGTTTTTATTAAATAATCTTATTCCTTGTGTTAATAACCGACTTGTCATGAATACGAATTACCTAAATAGATTAATGATTCAAAATACCCGCAAACGATGTAGTAGGCAAAGTGCGCAACATCCAGTGATCATACGAATGAATTGCCTAGAAACAATATTTCAACTTTCATATTAAAATCAAAAACTGGGCAACTGCGAGTCGGACTTGCGCACTGAGGGTTCCGTACAAACTTACCTATGAAAACAGTTCAATTCCCGAATTGAGTTACGAAGATTTATCCAAATCTCAAAAACATTTTTTTGTGACGTAACTACAAAATTACAGTTTACAGATTTTTTCTTATAATTGTGCTATGACCCTTGCTTTATGCCAAATTTCAGGATTCTAGGTCAACAGGAAGCCTATAAAAAATCCCCCTTAAAAATTTTGATACCCTTGAGAGTGTCGAAATATACATTTTTTTTTCGACATAAACTGCCGTATCTTTTTATTAGTTAATTTAGAAGTTGGACTTTGTCACAGCTTCAAGAGACCGCAGACCTGAGTATATAGACGCCTGAGTATATAATAATTTCAACTCGTTATTTCCACGCGTTCCCGAGATAAAGGGTCTTGACAGACAGACAGACGGACAACAAAGTGATCCTTCGTTTTTTCCTTTTGAGGTACGGAACCCTAAAAAGAGAGTAGAGAAAGAAAAAATAAAGAGCTTTGGTATCCCACGCGGACACATTGTAAATGGCGACAAGTTGCTATACTTGTGATGCACTTGGGTCCAGTGTGTTGCCCACTCACGTGCGGTGTGGTGGATGTGTGTGTTTCACTCTTGTGTATCGTGTGTGGCTCTGTTACATCGAGTGGGAAGGTCCACAGCACTACGGTGTGTTTCTCACCACCGTCTTGCATTTATTTATCTTCAGCAATTGCATTGTATCCTGCTTTATTGATTTTTGCCTGAGTAATGAACTGCCTTTATTTGTTAGAAATATTTGATACTTTAAAAACTTATACAAAATAGAGCAACTAAACCTTACAGCACAATTATCCTGTAGTTGACAGACCGGCAATTTCGTAGAGAATTTTGTGTCATTCAAAAGTTGAAGACAACAAAATAATGTAATACACTTCCTGTTTATGTTTTTGATTCCACATCCCCCGGCGTATGTACGTGGCAACAGGACAATTCACATTAATCTAAATATATAAAAGGAGAAACTGACTGACATGACATATCATCCCACAGCTGAAACTACTGGGACTAGGAGCGTGAAATTTTGTATAACGTTTCCTTTTATGACCTAGGCGTGCACTAAGAGAGGATTTGCCAAAATTCTCCCCCTAAGGGGATGAAACGGAGGTTCAAAGTTTGTATGGAGAAATTTATTTTCACGCGGGCGAAGCCGCTGGCAGAAGCTAGTTGTAAATAAGTTAATATTTATTTTACATTCCATTACTTATTTTAACAGCATAACAATAATATCTAGAATTAATTACGTAGCGGTGTGTTTAATAAAACAATTAGCGTCAGACTCGGGCCAAGCTAATGAGACGCTCTCTTTGTACTCATTAGTTTAATGGTCCTAAGATTAATTACTAAAACGCGTCTCTGAGAAATTACCCGCGTCACAACAAGAGGTATACTAACATCATAATAATAATCATTTTTTTTATAGACTAGTGCTTGACTGCGATCCCACCTGATGGTAAGCAGTGCTGCAATCGTTGATGATGATGAGCACTAGTTTATTAAGAGCCTATTCACTCTAGCCTTGAAGACACCTAAATTATAAACGGAAGGAAAGACCGCAGCAGGCAAGTTGTTCCAGTCCCTCGATGTACGCGGTATAAACGACGAGGCGAAATGCTTGGTCCCAACCGTAGAGGTTTCAACAGCGTAAGGGTGGATACTCGCCGTTTGATGTTGGTTGTCGAATCTTTTATTGGAACAGAAAAACATTTACAATTTTTTTGCGTACGAAAATAGCTATATTAGCAACTGTGTCGCAGCTATTAACGCCCATCTCCAGGAGGAAGACGACAGCGGTCCATTTTCAAGAGAGAAAATCAAAAACTTATAACCAATTAACAAAATTACCTACTGAAGCTTACGACCACAAAAAAAAAAAAAATAACAATATTTAAAATTGAACTATAAATTACATAGAGAAAATTACAAATGACAAATTATAGATTACAAAACAAATTACATTGATATTAAGTTAAATTATAATCTCAAATTATAATTAGTCTTATGGATCAGAGGCGGTATTAATTAAAAAAAAAAAGAGAGAACTAGTAACACGAGTTTTAATTTCTTACAAAACGATTTAATTTTAATAAAGAAAGTAACAAAGCAACAATCACTTAACTCTATTACACAAACTACTCTTAAACTACTGCTAAAGTACATAAACCGACACAAAATGATACAGCGAAACGTCCGTTGCATCCGAAAGCCAAGCAAAGAATGAAACTCGTCGCTGTGGCTTTCGCTACGTCCCCGTCGGGGGGCGTGGCAGGCGGTGTCAGGGCTTCGCCCTCTGACCGCAGAGTCCAGCCGGGGCCCGTGACAACGGACCCGTCCTTCTGGTGCCTAACTAGGCTCGGCGGTTGTAGAGCTGTGTGCTCTATGTGTATGTGTTTGTATGTGTATACTGTAGGCGCGTCACGACGCTGCTGCACACAGCGCCGACTCTTCACGACATACCGGCGGTCAATCCCCGCCAGGTGAGACCCCTAGGGGAAGCCCGGCGGGAGACGACCTGCGACGAGTATGCCGGCTTGTTACGAACCTACAGTAGGAAGTGTGACCCCCGTCTAACCCGCTTCCAGAGCGAGCCGGTTACGGTTCAGACCGCAGGGACGATTTATGTGTGTGTGTGAGCGGCATTGTACTGTGTTACATCGCTCAGTGCACGTGCACCGAATAGCTAGCTTGCGCTATTCATTCGGTGCGTGAGTCCAGCGCGTGTATAGTGGCGAGTGTGTGGTCGACTCGCGTCGTGCCTATATTAACTTAGCACACGACGTTTGTCGGGGTGCGAGTAGGAATGTAGAGTCTTATTGTTTGAATAGGCCGCGTGTAGACTGGAGCGGCCTATTCAGGCGTCAATCCGGGGGTGGGGGGGGGGGACTCGCTGCCCGCAATCAGGTCGCGGGGGAGTCGTCTCGCGTCAGGGGGGCGCGCATGCCATGGCGCCAGGTGCTTGACGTGGGGCCAAGCTGAGGCGTCGGCACGCGCGAACATCCCCTTCGCGAGGCGTCGCACAAACTCATCCAGGCTCTCAATCCCGAGGTCGCGTTCGATGATGTCGTTCCTCACATAGCGAGGAGCGTCGACGACTCTACGCAACGCAAGATGTTGTTGCGCGCGGAGTCTGTCTCGGCTCGACTCACTAGTGAGGGCGAACCAAGCTGGGGCGGCGTACGTCAACACTGGGCGAATATACGCTTTGTATATGCCCAGTTTGACGCGCGCCGGGAGGCGGGACGAGAGCACTGGCTTGAGTCGGTGGCGGACGACTCTACCCTGCGCGACGACATTGCTAGCGTGCGGTCCCATGGTGAGCCGTCGGTCGATGGTCACTCCCAGGTACTTGGCCCGGGGCGTCCAATCGACTTCGGCTCCGCTGAGTTTCAGACGTGGTGGGAGGGGCGATGATCCCGTGATTAAGGCCTGCGTCTTACCCACGTTGACCGACAGTCGCCATTTGGCGAGCCACTCCGGAATCAAGTCGAGCGCGCGCTGCATCTTCACCGCCGCGTACTTCGCGTTCATGGAGGTGGTAATGTACGCGGCGTCGTCGGCATACAGCGCGAGCGTGGCGTCCTCTGTGGTCGGGATGTCGTCGGTGTAACGCGAGTAACACGCAGGCGAAACGCAGCTACCCTGCGGTACGCCCGCACGGATGGGCCGGGGGGCGGAGAGCGCCCCGTCGACCACCACTCTGAAACACCTGTTGGACAGGAAAGCTTGGACCACTTTCACGACTCTACGGGGCGTGGGCGAGGTGGCGAGTTTGTAAACAAGCCCCTCGTGCCACACACGGTCGAAAGCTTTTTCCATGTCGAGGAATACTGCCACTCCGTACTCCTTCTTGTTCATCGCTGATGACAGGAGGTGCAGTACCCTCGACAACTGGAGCGTCGTGCTGTGCTCCGCCCGAAACCCGAATTGTTCCGGTCGCGGAGGGATGTGCGGGGTGAGGTGTCGCAGCAGGAGTTGTTCGAACACCTTAGAGATTGAAGGCAGCAATGTGATTGGCCGATAGCTCTCCGGCTTCAGCGGGTTTTTCCCCGCCTTGGGCAGCATTATGACGCGCCCTTCCTTCCAGGATGTGGGGAAGACCCCCGTGCGCAGTATCCCCGTAAACAGGCGCGCCAGGGCCGCAACAGTGCGGTACGGCAGGTGGCGCAGCGCTGTATTGGTGATACCGTCAGCACCGGGGGCCTTGCGAGGCTTCGTGCGCAGGATGGCGCGTCTAACTGCGCCAGGCGAGAAAAATATGGGGTCTTCATCGGAAGCTATCGGCGACGCGAAGTAGTCCCTAAGGTGTTGCTCGACTGCTGCGACGTGATCGTGCTCGGTAGTCGGGTTCGGGCTAAACTGACGCTCCAGGTGCTCAGCAAAGATTTCCGACCGGTCCTCAGCTACGTACCTGAGGGCCCCGTCGGCTGCTTGTAGGGGGCGCACCGGAGCTGGGGTATTCGTGAGCTGGCGGCACAGTCTGTGTGGCGCCTGCCAGTCACATGCTGCGGCGTCAATTTGTTCCTCCCAGCTCTCGGCGGCCAGAGCCTCCAACTCGGCCTTTACCTTCTCCGCTAGTCGGTTTAGCTGCAGCTTGAGGGTGGGGCAGCGCAGTTGCTGCCACTGCTTGCGCAGGCGCCTCTTCTGGGCGACCAGGCGTTGGATTCTAGGCGGTAGGGGCGGCTGTAGCCCTCTCCCCTGCGGCTGCGACTCTACCGTCGCCTCCTCTAAGGCGCGTTGTACGCAAGCAGTGACGTCGTTTGCTAGAGCGTCGACGTCCGCGGCGGTATCGATGGGCCGAGTTGGTGTAGTGGTCGCAAGCTTTTCAGCGTAGAGCGTCCAGTCCGTTGATCGACGTGGCGCAGGTGGCTTCAGTCGGGTCGGCATCCCCGATAGGACGACGAGTACAGGATGGTGGTCGGACTGTAACTCGTCGTCGATAACCTGTTGCGTGATCTGGCAGTGCAGCCCTGTATGGACCACAATGTCCAGCACGTCGGGCATGTGCAGCGGATTATCCGGGTAGTGAGTTGGCGTCTCAGGGCCGGACACTGTGTATCCATGGGCCTCCGCATCGTCGAAGAGCCGTCTCCCCTCGTTGTTGGTTTGTAAGGCGTTCCATGCCGGATGCTTGCAATTCATGTCGCCGGCGAGGATTGCTGGTGAGTTGGCGTCAGCTAGAGTGGCCCTCAGCTCGCTCAGGTCTAGACGAGTTGAGGGCGGCTTGTAACAAGCGTATAGGCGCAAGTCCTCGCCAGCCACATGCAGCTGGACTCCCAGCACGTAGAGCGTGTTGAACGATGGCGAGGGGACTTCCTGATGGACGACTCTCCTTTTTACTAGCACCGCCAGACCACGGTACCTCGTGTTATTAGCCGACCTTTCATCCTTCCTGTAAACGAGGAAACCCGGGAACCTAGCCCTATCTTCAGGCCCCAGGTGCGTCTCGCTTATCAGCGCCACGTCGATGTTCTGGTCCCTCAGGAGGTGGCGGAGTGGGGCGACCTTGTCCCGTAAGCCGCGGGCATTCCAATGGAGCACCCTTAACGGTCTAGCCATGACACAAGGTAAGTAGCTTGGCCAGACCGTCAAGGATGACCTGCTCCGGGCTCTGCCCCTGCCTGATGGCCTTAATTAGGTCCATCAGCAGTTGGATGGCGCAGGTCGTGATCTCTGAATTTGGGGCCCCCTTGGGGGCGTTGCTTGCGTTAGTGGTGGTAATGTTGGGGGTAGTCGTAGTAGGTGGGGTGCGCTTTGTGCGCGTTGCATCGGCGCCTTTGGGCGCGTCCCTCTTCCCCTTCACGACCTGCGTCCCCCTCGGGGGAGGGGCAGTTTTGGGGACCTCTTTCTCCTGGTGGGTCGCTGGGGGCTTGGGTTTCTCTCCCTTTCCCCCCCGATTCCTCTTCCTCCGCCGGGAGGAGGTGGCCTCTCCGCGCACGGTGGGCCCGTTTGCTGCCGCCATCAGCGACGCGCCCTGGTTGCGTTCTTGCATGTGTACCTGAGGCACAGTGGGTTGTTGTTGTTGTCGGCGCGTCGTTGTCGACGTGATGGCGACAGTACCCGCGCGCCTGTTTCGTAATTCCCTCTGGAATACGGGGCACTTGATGTGGCACGCCGGATGCGAGCCACCGCAGTTTGCACAGGTGGCTGGCTCCTCTCGCGGACGTGGGCAATCTCTAGCTGTGTGCCCCTCTCCGCATCGAACACAGGCGAGCGGGCGGTGGCACTGGTGCGACGAGTGCCTGAACTTTTGGCACCGGTGGCACTGTGCGGGCCCACGCTTGCCACGCCATGCTTCAATCTTGACACCCCGCATGTTCATGAACACGCTGGTGTCATAGATGCGACGCACGTCCTCTGTGCGCCGCAGCACGACGTGAAACACGCAGCCGGGTTTTCCTTGGCGCCCCCTAATGTGGCGCACGTACTCCGGCTCGTACCCTAGTACGCGGAGCTCCTCCTCTATCTCCTGGGGCTCTGTGTCGGCTGGCAGCCCCCGGATGGCTACCTTCATGCTCCTCTCCGCTGGCAGGGAGTAGGCGAACCAACTGACGCCGCTCTCCCTCTCTAGGGTCGTGAGGTAGCGTTGAACATACCTATACTCGCCTTCGGTCTCCGGCGTAAAGCGGACGCCAGTGCCGTACGGGCGAGCATTAGGTGGGCGGCCCAGTTGGGTCGCTATTTTGCGGAAGTGATGCGCCCAATTCGGAAGTTTTTCCACTACCAGCGGGGGGTAGCGAATCTTTTTAGGGCCCTTTGTTGCCGTGGCCGAGTTCGAATCGGCTGGGGCGGGCGTGGGGGCTGCACTGTTTGCACACTTGGGTGATAAAAGTTGGTCATGACCACTTACCCCTCCCTCTCTGGGCTGTGTGTTGCGGGGCGAGCGCGCGCTGCAGTAGCGCTTTGCTTCACCGTCGGCGTCGTCAGAGCTCCTTCTCCGTCTCTGGGGTCTCAGCATGACCTCCAGCTCCTCCATCGACGGGGTCGGGGACATCGGCGTCTCCGTGTCTTCGTATTCGTTCCTGGAACGCACTTCACTGGCCACTGACGCGAGCGACAGACTCGAGCCCGCTCGTGACGAGCAAGCCGAACGTACGGCGGGCGAGTCGTAAGCCGAGGAGCGCGGCGGCGCGGGTGAAACAGGAACGGGCGGCGACGCGGGGCGCACGGTCACCGTGCGCAGCCTTGGATCGCGAGTATTGCTCGCTCCAACCGACATCGACGGACGGGGAGCAGGAGCGTGAGGGGTCGGTGTCGTCGTTGTCCGACTAGGGGCGAAAGCGGCGGCGGCTGTCATTCGCGTAGATGGTGGCGCCGCTCGCGAAGACGGTGGCGCCACAGTGCGTGTAGCGGGCATACGCGGAGTTACCGCCGGAATGTTAGCGCCACTGGGGGCGACTGACGTCACGGGGGCGACTGACGTCACGGAGACAGCAACTTGCGCGTATGAAGTTGGCTTCTTCGTTGGAGACTTCGGGGGGTTGAGGTCAGGCATCGACGGCTGTGCAGCGCTCGCAGACACCTGCCTCCTGGGGTCCTCTTCTTTGTAGATGGTGTTTCTGCATCTACCCTCATTCGTTGTTTTCCTCGCAGACTTTTTCACGGCCGCAGGCGGGACGTTAGCCGGGGTTTTCTCTGTTGTTGGACCTCGCAGCGCGGCCCGGACGTTCGGGAGCGAGAGCGTACGGCCCAGCGTCGGTCGATCGGCCTCTCCTTCCTCTCCATCTTCCGCTCCACCGGCGCCTCCGCTGTCCGAGGGGTTGCGGGCGCCTGGCTTCATGGGCTTCATCTTCCTTCCGAAGTAGCCTCCGCGACCACTTCGGTGCGTTGCCACACCGAGGATAGCGCGGGGCAGACCTCCCCTTCGTGCTGTCGCCGGTACAAACCAAGGTTTGCACCGTCGACAACACAAACGGTTGGTCCGATTTAAATATATGGGTCCGTGCGGTAGTTCGCGGGTAGAAGAACACAGTGGCGCGCGACACGGAGTGCAGCGGAACTAACTTGTTATCTTCACAGCGAACACGTAGCTACTGGCCGATCCAATCACTCGACTCACTCCAGAAACTCGTCCCACGTGCGCAACGCCTTTTATACACTTCCACTTGTATCGAATGTGTGGGTAGGAGAAATATCTAAGACGGCCGTTCCTGATTGCGTGGCGTCCTCGACCGCATTACTCCCATTTGCATCAGATCCTTGCACATCCCTCACAACCTGGTTGTCATCATTATGTTGATCGTCGGCAGTCTCTAAAACATTACAAAACATGAGTAACAAAATGACGTGACCACTACGGTTTGAAGCTTATTCAACATGAAACAACTTATAGGTTACGGTCAACAAAGGTCAATGTCCCAGGCACAAGCGTGCACTCAAGTGCCAGTAACACAGACCAAAAAGCAATAATGACTTAAAGTTGAAACAGCTTCAAACCTGAGAGAACATTCAATGCATAACTAAAGACAGATTCCGGACTTCCGTCAGTCGTTATACATTGTCAACGACAGAGGCCCTAACGTTTGCTTGTCGTTTTACAAATACATAGAAGAGGCCCTAACGTTTGCGTACTATGAATTTGTGACATATTACACGCTTCGCGTCATGAGACAGAGGCCCTAACGTTTGCATGTCCCTTCGTATGACCACGATCGTGAAACAGAGCAGAGGCCCTAACGTTTGCATGCTCCAAACCGGTAAGTCAACTTACCAGTTTCAAAGAACGCAGAACAAGCGTCTGGCGTCCACTCACCGCGCCATAACGTCATATGTTCGGCGGCAGCTTGAGTCTTCTTTCCGTAAGACCCAGCTAAAAGTTCCAATTCATAACGGTGGTGTGGCAGCACCCGAGTAACCTTGTATGGGCCGCGCATGCCAGAATCTAATTTTCCAGTACTTTGTCCAATCTTGCTGACAAACACAAAGTTGCCAACACTGAAAATACGTGGCTGTCTGCGATCTTCATTAACATAGGCATCCTGATGATGCTGGTTCGCTTTGAGAAGCTCAGATGCCCTCTGTCGTCTCAATGATAGCAGCGCATCTCTGTTCGGTTGTGAGTTCTCTAGTGCAACATCTCGCACCAAGGATCTGATTACCGGGGTAGCGGCTTCAATACCCACTAGTAACTGAAGGGGAGACGCCTGCGTCGTGGCTTGCTTGCTGATGTTCAGAGTCAACTGTACTTTCCAAAGCACGTCAGACCATTCGGAACCCTTACTGTTGACCTCGATCCGAAGCATGTTGAGAACGGTACGACAGTATCTTTCCACTTGTCCATTTTCACGATGCATAACCGGCGTAATATAATGAATCGAGGACCCTAACTCAGTGATCCAATTTTGGAAGCTACTACTGTCGAACATCCTACCACGATCACATATTATCATAGAAGGAGTACCAAATAAAGAAACTGAATTGGTTAACACACGTTTAAGTTCATTAGAATCTTGTCTATACAAAGAATAAAGCAAACAGTATTTAGAAAATGCATCTATAACAATCAGAACATACTTAAACCCGTTTGATTCCGGGAGTGGACCAAGAACATCAATATGTACAACAGAAAATGGAATGTCTGGTTTTCCCAGGACTGAATAGGTTGAGAAGGAGCTCTAGGTACTCTCTTATGTGCTAGACATGTAAGGCAATGACTTATATACTTCCTCACGAATTGTCGTAGGCCAGGAAACCAAAAATGTCGTAAGATTAGGTCAGTTGTTTTACCAACACCAATATGGTCGTGATCGTCATGAAAAATTTTTAACAAACTGAGCCTATGACCTTTCGGAATAAAGCAGAGGAGTCTAGAATCTTCTCCAGTCGGTGTAAATTTGTAATACAATAAATCATTCTTTATACTGTACCTCGTTTGATCTATTTGCCCTTCCCTTAATTTAGACATCAACTCTTGAGTTTCAGAGTCAGCAGTTTGAGCAATTTTTGCCCAGTTGGTTGGACTTCGAATATGTGAAACATTACCAGTAGGAGGAAGAGGGTTACGACTTAAGAAATCCGCGTGTTGCATCAAAGAGCCCTTTCTATAGTCTAGCGTGAATGTAAAATCTTGCATGTATACCCACCAACGCGCGACTCGGGGTAATAGATCTTTCTTTCGCTCAGTGAGCTTTAAGGAATTGCAATCCGTCACTATCTTAAAGTGGATGCCTATAAGATAGTGGCGGAAATGCTGCAGTGCCCGAACAACAGCTAAAGTTTCTAGCTCATAGCTGTGGTACCTAGATTCCGCCCCTTGAGTGGATTTGCTAAAATAACCAACAACCCTTTTTCTCCTACCGATGTGTTCCTGTATCAGAATGGCACCAAGGCCCGCAGCACTGGCGTCGGTGTGAAGTTCCGTAGGCAACTGTGGGTCAAAAATTGCTAAAACTGGTTCGTTAGTCAGACACTTTATTATATAATCGCGAGAAGCGTCCTGCTCGGCGCCCCAAACAAAAGGTTCATTCCTTCTAAGCAGCCTTGATATACTCGCTGTCA